>PYSR01000014.1:0-324196 GCA_003049425.1 Magnaporthiopsis incrustans | reverse complement strand
GGGTAGTCACGTGACAAGCTCAGTGGATCAGTTGGCAGAGCCACTGATCCAAGGATACAAGTGCTCGAGGCGCAAGTATATAAGGAGCAGGGGCTCCTGGATAGAATGAACCTTGACTGAGGCCTCGGCATCAGTCAACCTAAGTTAGCTCCAAGGTACACCCTTGGGCAAGCAATACAGACAACTGTTCTACCAGACTACAAGCCACAGTTGTGAGGCGACCTCGCAAGGATACTGTTCAGCACTGCCTCCCTAGCTGCCCTACCCTAGGAGCAGAGAAGCCTGTTTGTAACATTTTGGCTGTTAACAGACGAAATTTTTGAAAAATTTGCGTTTATTTTGGTTAGGGACTGTAGTTAGTGCAGCTGCCAGGGACCCGTCGGTGTAGCGTAGCTGACGATTTGATGATTGGTGCGGCAGAGCGAGCGCGCGGGGACGACCCCAATCCCTAGAGCTCCCAACCACCAAAGCTGCTTCCGGCAAATCATCTCCGCGTGCCGTTCAAATGCGGGGTTCTAATCGACATGGGTTCTGACGGGAAAGGGAAACCCCAAAATGTGACTGTGACAATCAACTTGTCGTGCCTACTTTGGTGCTGGAGTTTATTTTAGAAGCCCCAGGTCCAACAAACTCTCACAGCAGGGGCATCGGAATCGATATGTTTACATTCGTTGCGCCTTGGCAGCTGCCTAAGTAGTTTGACAGCCTTTGCGGCCCATCGCGCAAGGGATCTTTGGCCAAATTGCGCGCCAGCTGTCTCTGAGAAGCGTGCCAAGGAGTAGCAGTGACCAAGTTGGGCGCCTAAACGCTCGATATATGGCCAATCTCGATGTACTTGGCAGTGATGTCAAAGGTGCTCTCCCCGAACAGAAAGTGGAACGCCGGCTAGGTTCCCACCCCGCCCACAAAATCGTCGAGACGCCTAAACACTTAACAGCACACCTCCTTCTGAAAGTGCATAACCTAGCGACTCCGATCAACCGTACTTCAAGCAAAATAGCGTATTTTACAAAGAAAAAAAAACCATTTTTACAAATCCCGATTGCAGCTTTCCTACTTCTTTCTTTTTTCCCTTCTATTTCTTTCTTTTTTCTTTGCGTTGGCTATAATCGCATTGAAGCGAACAATCAAGCGTCTCAACGATTTTGTGGTCGGGGCGGTTCCATACGGTGTCTAAAAAGGATTCGGAGGAACGGAACAGGCTTCCAGAGCCTCAAGGTTATGTAAATTTACCCCAGATTTTCGAACCTTCCGAGACGAGGTCGTTCAAGGATACCTGCCTCTAACCCCTCGCGAATTTGCCCGACATACTATCCCACCTGGCGGGTTTTGTGAGCCCGCGGAAAGACACAGCCCAGAGACTGAGCCAAGAACATGCCATCCAAAACAAGTTCCTTACTTTGCCTGTCCCATATCCTCTCGGTATTTATCACCGTGGCTAAACAACAGAGTTCCATTGCGCACAGGATACAAAGAGTGCCTGCCTAGGTGCCTATCACCAACCTAGTTAGATCACAGAAGATTAAGAGACAGTCGGAATCAAAAGAGAGACACAGCTTATGCGTCGATCAGGTTCTCTTCGGCCGCCCTGTCCTCCGGGTGCGCCTTGCTCTTGCCCTTGCGGTCCGCCGTCCTCTGGTAGTACTCGTTGATGATCTTTGCGGGGATGCGGTTGAGCATGTCCTTGCGGTAGATGCGCAGCAGAGACCAAGCCAAGTCCAGCGATTCGAAGATGGTCCGCGACTCGTACGGGCCCTGTGTCACGAACGTGCGCTCGAACTTGTCGAGGAACTCGAGAGAGAGCTTGTCTTCGGCTGACAAAGCCTCCTCACCCACGACAGCCTTCATGGCTGCCGCGTCACGTCCGATGGCGTACTTGGCGTACAGCTGGTTCGACACATCGCCGTGGTCCTTGCGCGTCATGCCCTCGCCGATGGCCGACTTCATCAGCCGGGACAGGGACGGCAGCACGTTGATCGGCGGATAGATGCCGCGGTTGTACAGGCCTCGGTCCACGAAGATCTGACCTTCGGTAATGTACCCAGTCAGGTCGGGAATCGGGTGCGTGATGTCGTCGTTGGGCATGGTAAGAATGGGAATCTGCGTGATGGAGCCGTTGCGGCCTTCGACACGACCGGCGCGCTCGTAGATGGTGGACAGATCCGTGTACATGTAACCGGGGAAACCGCGACGACCTGGCACCTCTTCACGCGCCGCCGAAACCTCACGCAGCGCATCACAGTACGCCGACAGGTCCGTGAGAATGACCAGAACATGCTTCTCGAGCTGGTAGGCGTAGTACTCAGCCGTGGTGAGGGCCAGTCGGGGAGTGATAATACGCTCGATCCTGCAGGGCCAAGGGGGTCAGCGCAACGTGTTTTCAGCTGGCATGCGTGCACATCATCATGGCGACTATCGGCCGCGGTTCCAGACGCCTGTCCTTCACGTACGTTGGATCATTGGCGAGATTCAGGAACAGTGTCGTGCGCTCCAAACTGCCGTTTTCCTCGAAATCGCGCGTGAAGAATCGAGCGGTTTCCAGGTTGACACCCATGGCGGCAAAGACGATGGAGAAGTTCTCCTCGTGGCCGTCGTGAACGCCCTTGTTGGTGACGCCCTCCCGCTGCACCAGACCAGCCTGTCGGCAAATCTGGGCGGCAATCTCGTTGTGCGGTAGACCGGCTGCCGAGAAGATGGGGATCTTCTGTCCACGGGCGATAGAGTTCATCGTGTCGATGGTGGAGATACCGGTCGAGATCATCTCCTCGGGGTAGACCTGGGTAGCATCACATTCGCCGTCAGAACTGGGCACTGCGGGGCTGGAGGCGGTCGGAATAGGACCAACTCACTCGAGAGTAGGGGTTGATGGGCTGGCCGTTGATGTCCAGATAGTCCTCGGCCAACACCTTGGGACCCTTGTCGATGGGGCGACCGGAACCGTCGAAGATGCGGCCCATCATGTCCTCCGAGACGCCGAGCTTCAGGTTCTCGCCCGAAAACTCAACCTTTGTCTTCTTGACGTCGATTCCGGGCGTGCCCTCGAACACCTGCACAATGGCTCGGGTTCCTGACGGCAATTGCGTGTCAGCGAGACGGGGCCCGATGCCGACAAGCGTGAAACTGCGGCTTGGGTAGACAGCTCCTCACCTCGGGCCTCGAGCACCTGGCCCGACCTGACAGTGCCATCAGGGAGAGTGAGCGAGACAATCTCGTTGTAACTGGGGTTTTTGACCTGCGGCCATTGTCAGTGGCGGTCCCAGACTCCACACGAGGGCAATGCGCTGCGGCGTACATTGTCGAGGATGACCAGAGGCCCGTTGACACCACCAATAGTGTTGTACTTGATCCTCGGCAAAACCGAGTAAGACGACGATTCTCGCGGGTCCGCCATGGTGGGTAAAATGCGCGTGCGCGGCTTTAAAAACAAGGACGGAGTCCAGCCCAGTCGAGAGGATCGTGGAGAAGCTTCAAACAGCTTCGCGGGGTGCGAGAGGTGGAAGCAGAGGATGGCTGAAGAGGCCAGTCAGTGGTCGGTATCGTCAAGCTGCCGCTTCCCGAGCTTGGCCCGCCGCGGTTGAGTCGTCGTTGATGGAGCTCCTCAGCTGCCCCGAAGGACGAGCCAATCACATGACGTGACATCATCTGCGCTGCCCCACTAATTCGGCCAAGCGCCCGTCTCAACTTGGCCGACGCGACTGCGGATGCATCGATCTCGAGCCGCCGACTTCGCGAATTGCATGAGTTGACTCCGCGCCAGGAGAAACGAACGCCAGACGGGCGCCGCCCGCTCCACGCAGCCACCGCGAACTTCGACTACCTCCTCCGCATCTCGCACGCCCGTCTCAATCGCCGCTTGCCATCATGTCGGCCATATACAATACGGAACCGCAGCCGACGGCCTCTGTCATCCTGCACACCAGCCTCGGCGAGCTCTCCGTCGAGCTCTTCGCAAAGCAAACTCCTCTAACTTCGAGGAACTTCCTCCAGCACTGCCTCGACGGCTATTACGACAACACCATCTTTCATCGCCTCGTTCCCGGCTTCATCATCCAGGGTGGCGACCCGACTGGCACCGGCAATGGCGGCGAGTCCATCTACGATGGCGGGGCCTTCTCGGGCGATCTCGAGCCCTGGCCCATGGACCAGAGGAGAGGGAAAAATGCCGGGGAGATGGGCGTCGGTTTCAAGGACGAATTTCATAGCCGGCTGAAATTCAACCGACGCGGGTTGCTTGGGATGGCCAACGACGGCACCCCCGACTCCAACGGCAGCCAATTCTTCTTCACTTTCGACAAGTGTGACGAGCTCAACGGCAAAAACACCATTTTTGGACGGATAGCGTAAGTGTCTGTATGCATCCCTATCCTTGAACCGACCCAAAGCTAACCCCTATTCAGTGGCGATACGATTTACAATCTTGCAAAAATGGGCGAGGCTGAACTGGTCGAGGGTGGCGAGCGCCCACTCTACGCCATCAAGCTTCTCAAGACAGAGATACTGGTCAACCCCTTTGACGACATGAAGAAGAGGGAACGCATTGCCCGGCGGACTGAGACGGCGCCTGCCCCTGTCAAAAAGCCAAAGAAGAGAAAGGGTGCGAAGCAGTTGCTTAGTTTCGGCGATGAGGAAGGAGATGCCGAGGAACTCCCACTTCCGAAGAAACCAAAGTTCGACGCCAGAATCGTCATGGATGTCGATCACGAAGAGTCTACGGCTGTGCCACCAAAGAAGGACAAAAAGCCAAAGGCGGTATCTGAGAAGGTTGTGCTCCCGGAAAGGAGTTCGCCGGGAGATGATAAGTCAGTCTCACGAGGTGTGCAGAAGGAGGCAGAACAGGTTGAAGATTCTCGGCCTCCAGGACCTCCCACAGCGCCGCGCGTGCAGCCAAGATATAAAAGTAAGTCACCCGAGCCGCAGGAGACCAAAAAGAAGACTGCGTTGGAGAAGGCAAACGAAGAGATTGCCGCATTGAAGGCTTCGATGCGGCGAACCGTGCAAGCCGAGCCGGTGCGGGAGGAAAAGAAATCGGCATTGGAGCAGATGATACCAGTGACCTCCACAAGAGGGAGGAAGCGGAGGCCAGGCGCGGACAACACGGATGCGGCCGAGGAGCAGAAGACGCTGGACCTGCTCAAAGCCTTCCAGTCAAAACTCGTCGAAGCTCCAGCAGTGAAAGGTTCACAAAAGCATGAGGCGACGGGTGGCGCGGGCGCGAATGACAGGGGAGAACCGCAGGACAAGGAGACCGCAGTCGACGAGGAGGGAGAAGTTTGCGACCTGCACTTCATACTCAACTGCCAGAGCTGCATGGCCTGGGACAAGGTGGAGGGTGGCAAGCAGGACGACGACGACGGTGGTGACGCGGGTTGGATGTCCCACGCACTGAGCTTCGCCGCCGACAAACTTGGCAAAGACCTGAGTTACCGTAAGAAGGCTGAGGAGGAGCTGGTCGTCATCGATCCCCGTGAGAAATCGCGAGACCTGAAGGAAGGGAGGAAGCATGAGAGGGAAGCACGGACGAAGAACTCGGGCGGGCGGGCATGGGACCAAGCCCGCAACGCACAGCTTTCAAGGGCATCAGCGGCAGCCGGGAGAGGGGCAAAGTAGGTCCTCGCCATGTCGTCATTAGCAAGTTGATATGGATACTACCCAGATGCCTGGATTTGTCGGGAGAGCAAAACTTGACCAACAGTTTAATCCCATCAGGAGCCACGCTAGCGACGTATTCAGCACCGTGCCGCCCTAGCCCTCATTCTAGTACCTCGTTGGTCATGTAGGTACCTACATAGGTGGCCTGTACGGCCTAATGGATGTGCCGCAGTATATCAAGCCGGCAGATAGGTAGGTTGCAGCCACACCTAGACCGGATCTCGTACCGGGGGGTGGAGCTGCAGGACAGCATGATGGTTACCTACCATAGCGCGAGACCTGATCCCTGGCGGAAGCTAAAAAGCGTTTATAGACGTACCTTTGCCGTCCGCAGACGCTTTTTTTTCAGCACAAACGCGTGAAATGACAGTGAAGGTACGTCTATAAACTCTTTATAGCGTCCGCCAAAAATGGGTTCTCACGCTAAGGTACCTCCATACCGCCTAGGTTCGCGCTGGAAGTGCGGCGAAGCACCACCGGGAATGCCACGTGCGTCGACGTGTTGCGGCTCGGAACAGAAGCTCCGGGAGAAGCTGGGGCCCCTGCCAGACTGGGGGGTTGCTGGTCTAGTGGGGGCAACGTGCGTGCTGGGCTAAACGGTAATGCAAAAAAGGGAATGGCGGACGGCAGGTTTTGGTGACAATTCTGTCTGGCAGCACGAGTCGTCAAACCAGGCTGCATTGCCATGCTGGTGGGACTGCCTGTGGCTGGACCCCACCCGGGCCTGTGGTAGAAGCCGATCGCCTTCTCATTCTGCGATCTTTGGACTGACGGCGGGCTCCACCAGCCTGGCCAATGCAATGCTGGCCGGCACCGCAAATCGGGGCACTATGTGAGCTTTTGCTGCAGTTTTGGCGGGCGAGGGGCCGTGGGTCCGGGGATCGCCTCGCTTGCCTTTGGGCGCTTCCTGCGCAGATAAAAGACAATGGGACGGTGCTTCGCGCCTCCCAACTGAAGAAAAATAATAACCGCGAATCTCTCTCCGCAAGAACAGGAAAGACAAGACGGCCCGTTGGCAAAGGCGCATAGCCACGAAGCACACACCCGACGCGGTTTCAACACCCGAAAAAGACGGGAATTGCCCTCTGGCACCTGCGATTGACTCCTCGATGATTCGCTGTCCAGCCGCTGCTCAGCTGCTGAGAGACCCGAGGCTGGCAGGCAGGGGTGAGCAGAGACAAAGGCAGAATCAAAGAACAACAAAGACCTACCTAGCCAACAATTAAAAAAATATCTCCTTTTGACTTTATCATTTACTCTCCATACCTTTTTCTTATTCTTATTCCTCCCTTTTTTTCGTTGCATTTTTCTCATCCCCTTTTGCGGCATCCTATCACGGTCCTGCATATGGAACAATTTTTTTTAATTCCCAGCCATTGAGCTCGACCAGCCCCAGGTAACCTCCAAGCAACCCCACTTCCCAGCTCAATCAGCGCCTGGCGACTTGGCTGGCTCTCGTCGCAGCGGGCGGCAGAATCCGCTGGTCGTGTCTTTTCGCCGTTCACCGTCCGCCGGTTGTTAGCGGCGGCGTCGTCCATCTGTGCGGCTCCAAGAGCCCAGCCAGACCACAGCATTGAGCACCGCGTTCTCCCATTGTGCAGCTTTGTTTCCGATCACGAGCGCGGAGTGCCGCTGCGATCCCGACAATCCGGCGACGGTTAGATATAAATCGACAGAGTCCGTTGGCCGGCCGTGGTGGACGAATCCTAGCCTTGACATCATTCCCACCTCACTCGCTCATCACTCGAGCCTGGCGTGTCTCCCACCCGACAGCGTGTGCCTACCCGCTTTCTCTTCTCTACCCTGCTCTGCCGACAAGGCCAGTCCCCTCGCCGCGTTATTAGTCGTCTTCCGACCAAAGTTTGCCTTGCCCAAGGCGCGCGCACCAGCTGCCAGCCCGCCCGACTGCTTCGAGGCGCGACGCCTTTCCGCCAGCCTTACCTACGCTTTGCCGCCTGCCACCAGCGCTGCACACCAGCAACAACGACGCCGTCTCCTCCAAGCTACCACCGCTGTCTCTCTCAACCGTCCGGGACGACGTACGGAAGGAACGAGCGGGTTGCTGGACCTCCCCATCCCCCTGGCCTGCTCCGCGACTCCACATTGCGCGAGCGACCAGTCGCAGCCTCCCAAAAGCCACTCCCCCGGCCTCCCAGCGGCACGAGGCCCCCGGCTCGCATGTACATCTCCATGTCTCCGCCGAACCCGAGGAAGCGGGCCCTTCCAGACTCCGGACCAGTCGCTGTTCCGGTGCAGCCGTACCAGCCGCCCTACGCCTCTCCCACGGACCAGTTCTCGCGCTGGAACCCCGCAGGCTCGGATGCCGACCTCGTCGTCTCCGACTCGTCCAAGCCCACTACCCCCGCCATTCCGCCTTTCATCATGTCGGCCCCGAATCAGTTCCAGTCCGCCCAGGGTTTCACCCAGCCCGCCCAGACTCCCTCCAACGTCATCGCCCGCCGCCCGGCCGCACGCGCCCTCGTGCCGACTTATGATGGGCTCCCCACCGACCCATGGCCCAGCTTTGGGGACGACGGCGCCCTGATCCCGCAGCCCGCCTCGGCGGCTCCGGTCGATGAGAACGACAACATCCAACTTCTCGAGGACAAGGCCGCCAGGGCCAAGAGGGATGCGCAGGCGAATCGGAAACAAATCCCCCCCTTCGTGCAGAAGCTGAGCAGGTAAACAGCCAGCCCCACGTCCAGCTCCAAATGTCCCCTGGCTTTACAAAAGCAAACTTTGTCGCTAACTGGATATCCTTCTAACCCTGACAGCTTCCTCGAGGAGGCCAAGAACACGGACCTGATCCGGTGGTCGCAACAAGGCGACTCGTTTATAGTGCTGGACGAGGACGAGTTCGCCAAGACGCTGATTCCAGAGCTCTTCAAGCACAACAACTATGCCTCGTTTGTGAGGCAGTTGAACATGTACGGCTTCCACAAGAGGGTGGGGCTGTCGGACAACTCGATGAAGGCCAGCGAGCGGAAGAACAAGAGCCCGAGCGAGTACTACAACCCCTACTTCAAGCGGGGCCATCCGAACCTGCTGTGGCTGATCAACAAGCCTAAGAGCGGTGGCAGTAAGAAGAAGGGGAAGAAGGACGATGGCGACGGCGACAGCGAGGAGGAGGTAGCCACCGAGGACGCACACGCCCAGACCTTTGTCGGCCCGGCGCAGGCTGGCCCGGCGAGGCCAGCTGGCTCGGCAACAGACGCCTCGGGGGGCGCGCTCCAGAAGAAGGACCTGCAGCTCGTCAGGGATCAGGTCGGCCATTTACGCTCCCAGCAGCGGGCCATCCACGAAATGATACAGCGGCTGCGCTCGGACCACAACCAGCTGTACCAGCAGGCCGTCGCATTCCAGAGCATGCATGAGCGCCACGAGAACTCTATAAACGCCATCCTCAACTTCCTCGCCAACGTGTTCCGCAAGTCGCTAGAGGAGCAGGGCGGGGCCCACAGTGTATCAGACCTTCTTGCCAGCATCATCCCCACCGCCAGCATGCCGCAAGGGAGCGTCGTCGACCTCGGCGACTTCGTCCACCGGCAGGCGGGCGACCATGCCAATGCTGCGAGCCCTCCCAAGAGGCATCAGCGGCTGCTTCCCCCCATCCCCCGCCCGGGGGCAGGCAGCGTCGCGACCTCGTCCCCAGCCTCGGCAACGTCGCCAGCCTACGGCGGCGGGCCGCGCATAGGCCAGGTCACGGAGCTGCTGGACCTGCCCACCGACGCACAGGCGGCAGACTATCTTAAGCATTCTGTCGGTAGCCCCCAGGAGCAGATGATGAGGATAATCAACGACACAAACGCCGGCGCCGCGACGGGCATCGACCTGTCGGACGTGGCGGCCAAGACGCCCGTCACTATGAACAGCGACCAGCGCAACCAGGTCATCAACATCATGGCCCGCCAGGCGTCGGTGCCCAAAACAACAGCCCCTTCGGTGCCGGGCACCACGTCCGCACCCAGCCTGACGCCGACCCCTACTTCGGCGAGACCGCCCTCCATACCGATACCGGCTCGGCAGCAGATGAAGGGGACCACGCCACCTCCGCAGCCACGGGCCCCCGCCGGCGCGCCGCCTACCCACAACTCGCTCTCGCCCGTCATGTCGTCGCTGACACCGCCGCCGCCGCTGCTGGACGAGTTGGCCATGTCGCAGACGGAGCTCGAGGCGCTTCACCGGCTGCAGGAGGACCAGGACCACAAGATCGACGAGTTGACGCACATGCTCGGGCCGCTCTCGCCATCAGGCCACATCCCGGGCATCGAAGACGGCGGCAACCCGGCAAACAACAACACCGCAGGCGGCTACTTCCCCGACAATCTCGACATTGACCAGTTCCTTGACGCCAGCGCCTTTGCGAACCAGCTTGGCGGCTTCGATGGCACCGACTTTGGCGGCGTGAACCCAGGCGACGGCGATGAGTTCAACTTCAGTCTCGACGCACCACAGTTCGACGCTGGAGCGGGACTCGCCGCCCAGCCTGGCAACATTGGTGCCGGGATGACCATGCACAATGGCACTCCCAGCCCGGCGGCAACAGAGGAAATCTTCCGGAACGACATCGGGGACAGTCCCGCTCCAGAGCCGAAGCGTAGGCGCGTCGGCTAGTAGCTGGCGGCTTTGTATTCGGGACAACCGCCGAACCCAAGCGTGCGTCACATGGCGTGGCGCAGCTATTTACCTATCTCGTGACGAAAGGCTCAAGCTATGCGACAATGCGGCATAGCTGATCGGCCCAACTGTGGCACCGACCGCCACACCCATATCGGGAGAGTCTCAACGCCTACATCTTCTTTTCTTCTCCTTTCCTTTTTTTTTCTTGCCTCGCTGTCTATTTACACACTCTTGTGTCTTATGAGCTTGGAAACCATGGAGGATGGTATAACTCCCCATCTCCGCAGGGCAACAGACCATTCGCCCAGTATTCCATATCATCTTAAACACCAATTCTTAAATCGCCAACGAATCTCATTTGTCGGCTCTCGGGCTCGGGGACGGACTAGCGGGAATCCCGGATGTTTTGTCCATATTTCTCTTTTCTCATGCCCCTTTTCCTTATCTCTCCTCTCCTGTAGTTGGCTGTAGGGCATGGACGTACTCTTTCTTTTTTTCGCCTGTCTGGCGGTTGCTTTCGACCTGCACTGGGATATCTAGTGGTCTGAAACATAAAAAAAAATCCAGCAAAACGGTGCGGGAGCGAGTATTTGCAAGGAACACCTGGGTTGGACGCCCGTCTTCGTCCGCCGAATTAGGGATGGGACGAGGCATCGCATAGGTACCATCGGACGAGGTTCACGGCTATCCCCACGGCGGCAGCGTGAGCAGCTCTCATATCTCAACTACATACGTTGTCGAATAGACGGACGCGGAGTAGCGATTGCCAAATAAGCGAAAGAAGCGATTAAAACAAAAACCGCATAAAACGACAACATCTTCCCAAGTCTCGCATCCGGCGACGCTCGGAAGGTGACACCGATACCCGGTGGATGCGCCAGGAGGTACCAGCCACTTAATAACGTGAAGTGTTGCTTGGATTGAAGGTATGAATGTATTGTACAGCATGAGATTTATATCGCTATTGGACGATGAACGTACAGTGAAATAATGAATGCCGCTGGCAATCGACCTATATCCCTGGTCTTCCACAAGCCACTCAAATGGGGGTCTGGGATGAGATGCTCGGGCGTCGAGTCTCGATATCTAGACTTTGTTAGCCGGTACAAACTTCTCCCCGCAAGCCGGCGGTGTCTCGCTTAGCTACCGGATGGAGTCTCGTTTCGACATGAAGGAGGTGGAAGGGAAGAAAACAAAACCCCACAAACGTTGGTAGATGGCCCGGTTGTCCAAAACGGCTAGAACGAGAATGCCCGCTCCCACTCCCGCTCCCAAAAGGTAGGTACCCAAATAATGTCAAGTTCCAACCGACGCCCCCACCAGGATATTCGCGCCGCTCAAGAAAACAAAAAAAAAGCAAATGGTGCGTACAGAGAGAACAGAGCAAACCCGTCAAGTGGGAACGAGAAGTAAAAGAATAGGTAGACTCCTCGGCCCCGATCATGCCCATTAAATCCGCGATCCAAGCCATCGCGGTGTTTCTCTGCTAGGGTTTTGAGAAACCCTCACACACGGCGACTAGTAAGATTGAATCCCCAAGGGGAATCGACGGCCCGGCCAACATCCGGGTCGATACGCCTGTGGCCGCGAGCTGCGATGCCGCCCTCGACTTTCCAGACGCGGACGGCTTCTTGCCCCAGCCCGTTCACCAGCTGCGCTTGTCGTAGCATCTTTCCTCCATTGCCGCTGCGGAATGGCTTGACAGACTAGGCGCGTCGAGACGAGCGCAAGAGAGAGCTGGACCGACGCCCCTTTCTTCCGCTCATCCCCTTGAGGCACTTGATGCGAGATGATGTCAAATGGCACCACACCCCCCAGCTCCGTCCCATTATTGGACCTGCGAGTCCCATGCCGGACACCAGGTTAGAAAAACAGCCAGCAATGCAGCCAGACTATTGCTTACAATAGTTCAAGGCGCGAGCCGTTTTTCCGCGCGTAGCCGAGATGCCGCGGTTGTATCAACAAGCTCACATCCGGAAGCGAAGAGTCGCCTAGTAGCGTCCTGACGGGGTCGAGGCAGACCAGACGATGACTCGAAACGGGAGAGATGATGAGAGCGCGCTCGGTAGGGTCTCTCGTCTATTTATTAGCCGTGTGGGCCTCGGAGCTCATCATTCGATTAATGGCTTTTTCTTCCCACCAACCAGGCAGAGGCCAAGATGTCGTAGTGAGTCTGACTGGCTGGCGAGCACTATTGTCCTGGCGGGCAGGAAGGGGTTGTTGGGGTCGACCATGGATGCATCTCTCGCTGCCACTTCAATGGCCTCAATCTCCTCCTTACAGCCTTGTTGATCCAGGGGGCAGATGACGATCGGTTGCCGCAGTACAATGTCACGTGCAGAGCTCATCGAAGCCTTTGTCATGCAGCGTCGGCACGTCAGCAAAAACAGGGCTCGACTAGTCGGACAAGACGACAGGACACACGAACCTTGACGGTGAGAAAAAATTCAATCTTATAAAGAGTGGAAGTGGTGGTAAAGGAGGTCACCTCGTAGTTTGGAAACCTGGACGGTTCGCCCCTCCGCATGATGCCCTCCGAGTCCCTCAGGTCACGCGAGGGAAAGACGAGGCCGAGGTTTGTGGTGTAGCCGGCCTCGGGCATCTTGGCGCCGACGTTTTGGGTGTGTTTGGCGATCCTGTTGACCTTTTTGGTCGGCTCATCGCCCTCGGGGTTGTACGTAATCTCCTCCTCGATGCTCAGCGTGATCTTGTTGATGGTGACGCGCCTGGCCTTGTTCATCCAGTCGGGGTTCGGAGCAAGCCTGATGTAGACGGTTATGGGGTCTAGGGGGCCGTAGCTCCAGCGTGGCAGGGATGTGGCGAGCGTGATGATGTTGTCGGCCGTTGCGACCTTGCTCTCGGGCCGGTTGTACATGCCAAACGTCGAGAGTGTGTCATACCTCTGCAGGGGTAGGGGAAAAGCATATTTGAACTGGTCGCTGGCGCCCTGCTGCACCGTGACAATAAGCTCGTAGAAGGTCTCGGCGGTGCGGCTGGCCAGCTGTAACGATGCCGGCGGTATCCTGCGGTTGGTCTCTTCGCCGCCGCGACCAAAGGGAATAAAGAGGACAAAGGGGAGGTCCATGGCGATGACGCTCTCGGACTCCTTCCCGTCCTGACACCGGAATAGCAGGTGCTCCTTGCCTACGATGTCGACAGTCTCGCGCCTCGGCGTGCCCAGGTGCTTTTTAGCCATGTTGTCGGCGGCCGGGTGTATTGACTCTCTCCTCTGTAGACATATCCTGACCAGCGAGATGCCAACCGGCATCGAGTATCCTTGAGATGGCCTGATTTCGACCTTGCCTTCTATTCGAGGCTAAAGAGAGGGCATCCATCGTCGTTGCATGCCGTTAGTCAATGCAATGTTGTATGTGCAGCTGGAGCACGACATGGTCCAGACGAGCGAAGAGTGCAGCAAATAGAGCAGAAAAGTCATGGCACACTCTTTGCCTCTTCGAGGCGAAACCGCACACGACGGCTCTACCCGCGACAAGAGAAGCGTGGAAAATCGGAGCAAAGGAGAAATCAAGGAAGACGCCACCAAGCGCAAGGACTCACCAAGGTTGCAGATATTCCTGGGTAACCCACCAGGAAACTGCTGTTGGGCGGGCCCGAGATCCTGACCGAGGCAGCCATTGTCCGGGCTGGGGGTCAGCACGGAGAACACCGTGGTTCTCTGTGTGGTGCAAGACGGGGTGGAAGAAGGCGGTGGCCGTGCTCATTGAAAACAGAGCTCGAGAGTACCCCCGAGCTGGCCGTCTACGTGGCGCGCCCCCCGGCGTCCTCTCGAGGGCGGTCGAGGGGTCGCTAGGTTGGGCTCGGGAAGGCCCTCCCTGCTTCACAACCAGACGCTGGGCCTGGCCGGCGGTCGATGTGCCCAGGGGCCAGGTTCGGACGCCAAGACGGTCAAGGCGGCGGGTGTGGTTGGCAGCAATGCTCGGGTTGGCAGGTCGGTCGGTCGGTCGGTTGAACAATCGCTCGGTCGGGCTTGCTGAAGCCTAGGAGCTGGGGGTTTCTGGGGGGCTGGGGTTTGCTTCAGGGGCGATTTGGCGCGGGCGGACTTCGAACGTGGGGTATAGGGCAGCCTCGCGCAAGCGGTCGCGATGGGCATCCGAGCCGTCCGATGATGTGTTTGCTCGCGTGCGCCGACCGGTCGAGGAGGGCTTCGCGGGCTGAATGAGGCGGTGGAGGCAGCAGCTATCACCAATCGGGCGCGCAATGAGGCGAGCTGCCTAGCGTCGGCCCTTGCGGATGTTGCGCCGGCCTGGCACACTGATGACCACCCCAGCCAAGTCCAGGGCGTCGACAGCACGGCCCAACAGCTCGGGGATGTTCTGTCGCAATTCCCCGCTGTCGTCCACTGCTCAATAAGAATGCGCCGCCTGTTTTGAGTGTCGCTGCTGTGGCAAAGTCGGTCGAGGTGGTCGGTCGATTTTGGGAGGGCTGGCGGCGGCAAGGTCTGGAGAAGGAACAATGACGACGGCGGTAAGCCTGAAAAAGGGCACGAGCTGGTCCAAAGGGAGACGAACGGCTGAGACTGGCTGCGTGTGTGCGTACAAACAGCGCCCAAGTTCCCAAGGTATGCCGTGGATGGATCGGTGCTTAGGTCGTTCGCAAGGAGGGCAGGCAGCAGATGCGGGCGGGCGGGCACGGTGTGGTGGACTGCTGGTGTGGTGGTGGTGGTGGTGGAGGTCCCCCTACGCCTGGGCTTCCGGCTCGGTCCCGCACTTGGAAGGAATCCACCAGACGCTCGCATCGAGTGGATTTCCGGGGGTTCCATGAAAGCTTTACTTGACTTTGGCTCTCGACAAACCTTGACTTCACTGCCCAAGGTGCCCCCAGCCAAGGGGCTTTGCAGACTTTGCACCCCGGGTGTGGCCTCAAAGGACTTCACGCTTCACCTACCGCTTTCGGCCGCCACTTCCCCTCCGACGTATTACAAGTTCGTCCCTCAAATTTGGCCTGTCCGACTGACGAACTTCAGGTAGGTAGCAGAGACAAATGATTGCGTAGTGCGCGCGACGACTCGCTCCGTATTACCAAACAGACAGCTGGACGGCCGAGCAGGGCTGAGTCCTGGCACCGGGACGAACAGCTGGCACAGGGCTCGCCCACCAACGCATGTCTGGACATCACTCCGGGTGAACCCCAGGCCCCAGCCTCGGCACCGCCTGGGAGAGGATCGGACCAAGGCCAGTTGTTTTCGGCAATGCCAGCCAACGTCGACACCACCTCTCCTAAAATGCGCAGCTGCACAGCGTGACGGGCAGCCTTTGATGGTATCAAGGCTGCTGGCTCCCTACCCGGCGGGCTAGGAGCAATGAGAAATCCTCGTTCGTCCCGAGCCGAGTATAACGTGCTGCCATACTACGGTATATCGCGAGAAAATACAGTCCCTAACCAAAATAAGCGCAAATTTTTTTGAAAAATTTGTCTGTCAACAGCCAAAACAGCACACGCAATAAAAAATTAACGAAATATTAGACAAATAAAAAGGAAAGAGGAAAAGATTTTAATAGCTTGGAATAATGTAAAAATTTATACTTGCAAATTCATATGCCATAGAGCTGTGCACAATTTCCCGTTGGCGTTTTCTCTTTTTTTGAACGAGGCCGTAAGGCACTCACAGGGCGTNAAAAAAAAAAAAAAAAAAAAAAAAAAAAAAAAAAAAAAAAAATTAAGCGGACACAGCCTACACAGCTAGCGAAACAGTTAATAAAAAGATACTAACACGAAATCTCTTAAGCTTTGCTATCATTTCAATTTTTTTTTTTTCTTAAGTTGTTATTTGCTGTTGAAAATCGTTGTTTTGGCTGTGAAACGAAGCTTTTTTTCTCGAAAATTTGCGTTTATTTTGGTTACCCACTGTAAGCAGAGCCAGTCGGACAGTAAGGCGGGCGGCGGTCCACCCGCCGCCCCCAAGATGATGGCTAGTATGCGCGCTTGCACGAGGAGGGAGAACAATGGACGCGTGGGCGGACATCGAATCTGGGGGCTGAGTCGATCCGCGGCCACCAAATGATGCGAAATCCGCCGAGTCAAAATGAGGTCGGGGGCACAGCTGACATGCAATCCTGTGGCTGGATGCCGCCGCTTTCGCAACACCGTTGCGCCTCCATCGTCACTCAGTGCATTGGAGCACCTAACCTACAAGGCAGGACCTGGCACATGTCTTGCAGAGCCATTAGGCCGTAAAGGAAACATGAGTCGAAAGGAGAACATGGATTCAGAGAGCTGCATCCATTGAAATGGAAGAGCGCGTGGAGATCACGTCCCAACCCTATCGCGATTTACGTGTGTACCTGGCGTAGATCCGCACAGCTGGCAAAGGCTGACTCAGCCGGCTGTCCATGACGCGAATCTGATGGCCGACCACCCCAGGCCTTGTAGATCCATGGCTGTATGTAGACGACTGGATTGGGGGACTGTCTCTCTGCCCGCTTTCGATACTAAGACCGCTCAGGATTGCCATGTGTTTGTAGGCCGTGCAAAAGGGCCCGTCCATCCGTTAATTGTCTGCTTTTCCTTCGGGACGGGCAGCCCCTCCCATCCATCCTTCTTGGGCTGGACCCGGCCCCGCGCCCTGCAGGATGCCAGGGTCAGGGTCGAGAGACTCCCCAGGAATTTTGCGCTTGGTTGGGATCGTCCGTGCGCAGCCGCGCCCATCCGAAGCTCCAGTCGAGCTTCGCACTAAAAAACACCGCCCAGGGGTCGCATTCAGGCGTCGCTCGAGCGCAGTCGCGCGTGCTTCTTTTGATGCTCTATGACCTCACCATATCGCTTCCTCTTGTCTGCTCCTTTTCAACACGCGCACGGTAATGTCGGTGACGCTTCACACGAATGTTGGGGATTTGAAGATCGAGGTGTTTTGCGAGAGCGTTCCGAAAACAGCCGAGGTGAATAGCTCCCCACCGCTTGTCCTTCGTTGCCGCGTATCATCTTCCGCGCCTGACCACCTACCTACCTACTGCTTGTGCAGAACTTCCTCGCCCTGTGCGCATCCAAGTATTATGACAACTCGCCCTTTCACCGCCTGATCCCGGGCTTCATGGCCCAGGCCGGCCAGCCTGCAGAGCCGTCGCCTCCCGAGAACCCCAAAGGCGGCCGCTCCATCTGGGGCGGTATGTTCGAGGACGAGATCCGGCCGGCGTTGCGGCACAACGAGCGCGGCGTTGTCTCCATGGCCAACAAGGGCCCCGGCACCAACGGCAGCCAATTCTTCGTGCTCTTCGACAAGGCGCCCCATCTAGACGGCCTCAACACCGTCTTCGGCAAGACCATTGGCGACGACAGCCTGCGCACCCTGGCCAAGATCGAGGCTATTGAGGTCGACAAGAAGAACAGACCCAAGGAGAAGATAGTCATTGAGCGTGTCACCCTACACGCAAACCCATTGGCTGGGTGAAGCGGAGGAATGAAGCACGAGATCACAGGTATGGAAAAAGACTAGGAGGCGGCCGCCTAGCGCTCGCTTCGATAAAGCAAGCATGGCCAACGGCCTAGCGGAGTCCCGGTTCCACGCCTGCTGTGTCAACGATATCAGCTACTGCCCAGATGAGCGTTGCTGTCATGCGATGCACTCTAGCACTCTCTGAGACGAAGTGCTACACGCCTGCTGAAGACGTTGGAGGGGTCGTTCCTGAGGTCCGCTCTGGCTGAAGGGCCATCGATGGGTGACGCGGCACGCAAGAAGTGACCGAGGCGGCACGGACGCATCTACGGTCTTGCGGGTACACCGATTGAGCATGCGGACAGATGGTTGATCGGCCGCCGCTGGTGCCGTCCAGGTTGATGAGTAGCCTCCAAAGGCCATCTCATATCTGGGGATGTCTGACCCGACGTCGGATCAAGCCACGGCTGCATCGCAGACCCTTGCCGGAAAATGGTGATTGGGATGATACCAACTAGGAGTAAATATATGGTCTTCAAACAATGCTATGGATGTCGGGTGTCGATCCTATGTCCACGGCCTTTCGTAGCAATCACGGTTGGCTGACATGCGGGGTTAGGGTCGGGATTTTAGCGGCTGCACCCCAAAGCTGATCACGGAACACGAGGATTTTCAAATCGCTCGGCCGGCCGCAAATAGACTAATTCCGGACAATTTCTTTCCGCTTATCGAGCTTCGCCCGCCGGCTTAAGAAGATGTGGCATGCTTTGGTGGAGTTCCACCTCCGCCGCTTGGTAAGACTCACAGGCCCGCAATGTTGGGGCAGGCACTGGTTAGAGTAAAAAAAAATTAGAAAGCCTACAGGCAGGGAACTTCCCCACGCCACCAATCACTGCAGACTACCATCTGCCAGGTATGTAAGTGCCAGATACCTGACCCAGAACCTCTGTTCTGTGAATGACATGGATATGTAATTGGGGGACTAGTAGTCTGCCAGGCGCGTACACCACAGACGAAGCCATGACTTTCGACGACGATGCGGCGCCGGCTGCAGCCCAGCCCAACGACAACGGTGCCGCGGCAGCGGAGGAGATCGATGACGAGGTGCAGGACTTCCGGCAGTTCTCCTCTGTGTTCAACAAGAAGGGCTTCTCGAGCCAGACCATCCGCAAGGGCGAGAAAGACTTTGAGGCGCACGGCACGCGGGCGCAGGAGACGGCGCTGGAGCAGAGCCGCCAGGCCATGGAGGAGGTGCTCGAGTACACGAGGGTCCACAAGGCGAACAACTGGTGCAGGGGGTGGTACTTTCCCGACGCCTGGGCAGATCACCCGGAGGACGGTGCAGGCAGCAGCAGCCCCAAGGCGCCGACCGAGCAGAAGCGCGAGGTGTGCCCTCGAGACCGCGTCGTGGCCCTCGAGGCAGACTCGGGTCGCTGGCTCATCTCGACGGGCAGGCACATCCCGAACGTCAGCAAGAGCCAGCCCGGCTGGAATAAGCTCTGGCTCCTGCCCGAGGAGGCGCTGTTTCTGGTCGAGCGCGGCTCTCTAGACCTCTGGTGGCCGACTCGTCCTCTGGAGGAGCTCTTCCCCGGCATGCCAGAGCCACAGCAGCGTGCTTGTCCGCAAGATCCTGAGGAGGGCGAGGCGGCTGCAGCCACGCCGGGCAAGGCCTCCGAGGAGGAAGAAGCCGAGGTGGATGAGTACGACCTCGGCGTGCCACTCAGTCTCCAGGCGGCCTACTCGCTGCTGATAGGGAACGAGGGCGACCGCGGAAAGGTGACGCTCGAAAAATACCAGGTCTACGCCAACCTGAGGAGGTGTGGCTTTATTGTGCTCAGAGCGCCTCTGGTATCGCAAGCAACCCCACAGCCACCAACGAAGGCACACACTACGATTTGGCAGTGGCTATTCTCGCTCATATCCCCATCCCATGGGGGATGCACAGACGCAGCAGCAAATCCGCCGCCGGCGGCAGCTGCGTATGGGCCACTAGTCCGCCCCGGTCTATACCGGTCGTACAAGAAGGTGTTTGAGCAGCTGCACGTCGTCCCCCGACACGTGCCGACTGAGCACACGCAGGAGCCGACCCCGGGCCCAGCCGACCAGTTCCGGATCCATTACCACGTCTGGAAGGCGTCCAGCTCGGAGGGCTTCTCCAAGACGCGGCCGGGCCCGCCCGACTTCCACGTGGCGGTCGCCGACGCGCGCGACACGGCGGTGCCGTCACTGGGAGAGGTGTCGGCGCTGCTGGCGTCGAGCCCCTGGGACCCGCCGTCGCGCCGATTCGGGCCCGGGCCGGCGCACCTGTACCCGCGGCTCAAGCACGGGTACCGCAGCGTCGTCATGGCGGTCGTCGACCGCGGGCTCGTCAACTACGTGCGGTTCGCCGAGGCCGCGTTTGGCGACGAGTCCATCTCGTCGCGGTTCGACGCCACCGGGCCGCCGAGGGGCGGCAAGCTGGGCGCGAGAGGAGGGAGGGGCGGCGGCAGGGGCAGGGGAGGAGGCGGGCGGGGACGTCACAGGGCGTGAAGAGACAGGAAACACACACAGTCTTTCTGGTAAACCTACTATGAAACCACGACTCACTTTTGCCGAGGAGCTCTGTCCAAGTCAGGGTGACGAGCTACCTTGCCTGTACCCAGGTATCTACCTAGTTACGTGACATAACCCCACAAGACTTCGGACGATTAGGAAATGAAATGAAATGAAATTGGCAATAGATGTGTAATAAGTGTTCTAAGGCGGCCGCCAGTCCGTCAGCGTATGGTGGCGACTTCTTTGAATCGAAGGTTTAGTCTGATGGCCTGTAGGTACCTGGTACCTACCTACTTGGCGAGGTTGCAGATGGGGGCTGAGCCTGGAGTCATAATTCATACGCTTGGATTAGTGGGCTCAATTTGTCGCTCGTGTAACTTTTGGGCCGCCGGTGAAGCGGGTTGCTTGGTATCCTATGGGAAAGCCTGCCCCGATGAGACGAGGTATTGAAGTGGTTGGTAGCTGACAGTAGAGTGGGCCTTCCTTCCCAAGACCGTTGAGGAAGACGCTCAGGCCTCCCGCGCCCCAATGTGACTAGACGCGAATCGATACCATCAGGCAACCGACACACCACAGGTTGTGTCTGCGCCCAGCCTTTGTTCGCATCCTAAAACTGCCGTATCCGAGTACTCACCTGGTTTCTTAGCAGGCAGGTAACCGGTCGTGGCCGTTCCCAAGGTCACACGCACCGCCTTTGATGCGCGCCATGATGGGGCAGAAGACACTGCGCAGATACCACCGCCACCACCACCCTCTCGAGAGATTCGGGAGCTCCACTGCCTATCGGGATCCGGATACATGCGTCTGCCGTTGAGCATTTTATATTATTTTACGTAGAGATATATGCTGTCTAACTGCCGATGCATGTGCAAAAAACGAAAGCAAAGCGAAGGAAAACAGACGAGAATGGGAGGGGGCTGGGCCAGTTGGCATGATGAGAAACTAGGAGGATCAGTTCGGCCTTATCGGGCAATAGAGGGAATAGACGGGATGGCTGTTAGGTAACGAGTACCCCGAAGCAGCCGCCTGGTCGGGGAAAACAGAAAAAAAGCAAAGAAAAAAAAAAAAAAAACAGGGGGCGAAAACAGAAACTCGAGAAAAAAAAAAAAATAGCCTGCCACTGTCATCCGGCCCACGCTCCCTCCCCTGCTCGCACAACCAACCAGCCAGCCCAAGCTCGGCCCTATAGGCGTAAGGCATGGAGGTTAACTCTGGGGTTTATGTCGCAAGTTTACTGCCGGAATTAATTTCCTGAAGACCCAACGCCCAGGAACGAAACTCGGCGGCCGACCCGTGGTCGTGTCTTCTCTCCCTTTCTCTCTTCCCTCTCTTCTCTCTCTTTTCTTTTCTTCCCTCTCCACCCTCTCCCCCATCAAATTCATCAGACTCTTCCTGCCAACTAGACAAACTCGACCCCATGCTAACCTCCACAGAACGGGGCCGCCACTTATAAATTATGATCACCCACCAGCCGTCCAAACTCGACTCGCCGGTTTCATTTGAGAACCCTTTTGCGTTCGGTTGCTGACATTTTTTTTTTTTTTTTTTTTTTTTTCCAACCACCAACTTTTGTCGCTTTTCGTGCGCTCGCCGCTGTTGTAATCTGCTCTGCGCGCGCGCGCCTCAATTCTCCCAGCCCAACCCGCCTTGCCACTTTTTTTTTTTTTTTTTTTTNTTTGTCGCTTTTCGTGCGCTCGCCGCTGTTGTAATCTGCTCTGCGCGCGCGCGCCTCAATTCTCCCAGCCCAACCCGCCTTGCCACTTTTTTTTTTTTTTTCTTTCTTTTTTCCTTTTCTTCTTTTATTACCAAGACCAGGAAAGCCCCTCCTGGCCGCCGCACGTACTCAATTGCTGGATCCTGGACCCGTTTTTCCATCTGGCATTTGTCACATCTTCTTATCCTTGCCCGCCTGGGAACCTACTTGCGCACGCGGCGCGCGACAGGAAAGAAAGAGCCTCCAACGTCGCCGACAACAACAACAACAACGACAACTGCAACAAGCAAGCAAGAGCCAAAAAGGGGCAGAACAGGAGCAACCTACCCAGAAGAAAGAAAGAGAATCGGCTATCGCGCCCACACCGGATCACACAGCAACAAACTCAACCTCGCACGCTAAGATGTCTGCTGATCCGGAACATGCAGCGCAGGCTGTTTCAGTCGCTGCGGCGCCGTCGAGTGCAGTCTTTGTGCCGATGGATGAGGATCAGCCTCCCAAAGAGTCGGTCGAAGAGTAAGTCCAACTTCTTCTCGCCTCTTTCCTTTCGACCGTCCCCTTCTATTTTTCGCTTTTCTATTGGCCGCACGATCCCTCGCAGCCACAGGGCCGTTTGTACCCTTTTGGCCTCAAGGGCGTGGCGCTCGGCCACAAAACCTTGACGCGCAATCCAGCCCTACCGTCACCATCCCACCCACCGCCAAAGCTGGTCTCCCGAATCGCGCCTTCCTTCCAAAGACGCCCAAACCATCACGCAGCCCATGATAGTCAAATCCCGAACCCGGCATCGCTTGTCCCTGCAGCTTAGGCCCTGCTCCCGCTGCGTCTTATTGGCCTCATCCAAGTGGCGTTTGGATCGTGGATCCCGGTGCTTCCTGTCGCCATCTCCCCCTTCTTCTCTCGGCTCTGCCCCTCGCTCCTTTTTCAATGCGCGTATTGAGGACTGCCCTGCCTGCCACCCCTAAAGAAGCTTCCTTGCCGGGACTTGGATCGGCGTCCCCGCAAATTAAAGTTGGCAGGCTGGACGACATCGCCAGCCCGGGCAATTTTCTCTGTCTCCATTGACTCTCACAAGGCGTCCCCAAGCCGGTGGGCGCTGGGGTCCTGGCGCTGCATCCGTCCAAACCCGGATTGGCTTGGGACTCCGTCGTCTTTCGACTTTCCACCAGCACCCACAACCAACCCACAAGCTATCTGCCAGTTGTCCATGTTACCCCCATCTCGGCTGCAAAATATTGCTAGCCCGCGGGATCGGGAATTTTATCCTCGCCGTATTTTTTTTTTTGTGGGATCCGGTGCGCTCATGCTGGCGACGCGATCGAGTCTCTCTGCCTTTTCCCTGGCTTTTTTTTTTCCTCAGCCCCAAACCCCTGTGGCCTGGGCGACAACATAACTAGGCTCAATCCATCACTCAGTACCAATCGTCCGGTAGGAATGACAGCGTCGACTAGGTCAGTCGCACTGAGCTACAACAAACAGCCAGGGTCCACTCGGCCGTGTTGTTCACTGAACCAGTGTTGCATTCGAGAGTCAAGGTTATTAGCCGGACTTTTTTTTCTTCCTTTTTAATTTTTCCCCCTCTCTTTCTCCAATTCTCCCGCGTTCTCTCTGGCGCGTCCTCGCTCTTGGTCTGACGCGCCAAGCGACGCCTTGGCCACGCACTTCCCAAACCAAGCCCCTGCCAACCTCTCCCGCAGTTTTGGCTTCGGCCTTGTGGCCATAGACTAGACTACCTGACGGCTATCTACGCTTTGTTCCGGCGGGCAATCATCGCGAAGCACAACTGCGTCGATTCTATCCCACTTGTCGAGTCTGATATACCCGGAACCGCCACTCAAGCGGACCGAGTATACTCGAGTAGCAAAGGCCGCTAATTCAGTCTTCCAGTATGAGCTCAACTTCGGCGCCAGCAAGCGTAGAGCCGGTCGTCGATAAGGACGTTTCCAGTCCCGAGGACAACGACGACCTTGACAACCTGACGCCACCACCCGACTCGCCAAGCCCTGTGCCTACCATCCCGACTGCCAGCAACAACCTGCAGGACGAGATCGTGGTGGGCACCAAGGCCAACGGTACCAAGACGTCACCGGCACCCATCGCCTCGGACCAAGAGGACGCCGAGATGGAGGACGCTGACGAACAGCCCATGTCTTCTTCGCACTATCCCAAGCGCAAGCGGAACTCGCTGTACAGCTCCCTGAACGAAGATTCCAAAGAGCTGGACACGGGGTCGCCCACTGTCGCGTCTGAGGATCCTATAATGCACGCCAGTAAACGGACCCATGGCACTAACCAAGTCAGAGGCGTGACGCTTGGGTACTGGCGAGACTCCATGGTCCCGGACAAGGCCGACAAGCATGCTGTCATCGGTTTCATCGATGTTCGCGACCGCCTCCGCACGCGTATCCAACAGGTCTCGCGCACCGGTAAGCTTGTCATCGACCGCTTCCCGCTGCCGCCTGGGCCTGGCGGCAGCTGGGTGACGTTTGAGCGTATCGTGTTTGAGGACCACCTCGTCTATCTAGACCACCACCAGGTCAAGGAGTACGTCAAGGTCCGCGTTGAGACCTGGGGCACCGAGAAGACGGAGGACGAGGTTCAAACCAACAATGCGGATGCCGTCAAGGAAGCCATGGCCCGCGTGTCGGCGAAGCCTGCTCCAGAAACCGGGCTCGCGCCCGCTATTGCCTACGGCGAGTCCATCCCCGAGCAGGTCAAGCAGAACAGCCTCCACGAGAAGAAGAAGCGTCGGCTCAATGCCAGCTTTGCCGCCGCGGCGCAGTCCCCCCCGACCATCGTCCCCGTTCCGGCCGATGGACACGAGGGAGCCGGCGGCCGCATCTTGAGCCGTGCGCCGCGGGCCTCGGTCGTTGACGACCTCCCCGGCACGAGACCCACGAGGATCCTGGTCGGATACTGGAGCAACTCCAGCGCCGAGGACGCGCTCGACAAGCACGCGGTAATCGGTGTTCTCGGGACCAATGACATGTTCCGCGTCAAGTTGACGAGGCAGACGCGTGACGGACGCGCAATCTTTGGCAACTTTCCCCAGGGCCCTGGGGCGCTCTGGATCTCCTACGAGGACGTGGTCTTTGAGCCGCACCTGCGTGATTTGTCCCGCTCCGAGATCAAGGAGTACTGCCGCGTCCGCCAGCACCAGCTGGACAGGCTGAGCGGTAAGGAGGAGGGCCCCGAGGAGCGCATCGCTAACGAGACTAAGGCTGTCTACGACGCGCAGCTCCGGGTCGCTGCAGGACCGAACCCTCAGTCGGGGTCGGGCAGCATGGCGGCCGTCACGGAGGCTGTGGTGATGGCGCACCGGGAGAAGCTACGGACCGAGGAGGCGGACCAGGAGCGTCGCGCGGAGCTGCAGCGGTTCGAGGCACAGGAACGCGCGGCGCGCGACGTTGTCAGCGACGACAACTACGACGACGATGGCGCACCCGACTTCAGCCCCGACACGACTTTCAACGGGCACGATCTCAGGCAGGCGCGGCGTGGTGCCTCGGCGCTTAAGGAGGCGACGCGGCCGGCACGGCACTCGCTGCCCAACTCGTCGGACCTGCGCGCGGCCCACCGGCCTAGCAACAGCGGCCCGGGCGACAGCAGCGACCGCCTAGAGCGTGTCGATTCGATTGCGCGACAGAGCATTGCTCGCGCCGAGGCGCACCAGTCGCGCATCGACCAGCGCAACAACCGCGCCGGCTCGCTCTCGCGTGAGGGCAAGGCTGCCGCCTTCAGCGACAACATGAAGACACTTAACAGGGTCTGGCAGTCGCAGGAGTCGCACCGCATGCGCTCGGGCTCCTCGAGCGCGGCTGGCGGTGTCACCGACGACGCCAAGACGTACGCCGGCGTCAAGTACGAACGCAAGCAGAACGGGCCCTTTGCCGGAAAACTTGTCAGCCAGGGTACCATCATATCCATTGACGGCGAGGACTACGTCGAGTACCGCGTCCTGACCAAGCCGTCTTTCTTCTAACCTGTCCCGGCTGCCTGGCCATTCGTCGGCGGGGTGTTTAATCCATTGGATTATTCGTCCGCCGCCCGCCGTCCGGCATTTCCAAGCCGCCATTCTCGCGTTGGGTCCATCGCCCTGTCTCGAGCGCTCCTTATCAAGCTCTTCCCGTGTTCATTACGAGCTACACCTCTCTTGTTTCGCCGACTTCCGCGCCGTCCCGCCGCCGAGACTGCAGCTTCTAACGGAATGCCCGCCCGCCAGTGTCCAGTTAAATTATCCGAGGCACGGGCGTGGGCGGTATGCGTACGTGTGCCCCGTCACACCGAGAAGCACAAGATTGGCTTGCGAGACGAGCAAAGTTGTACAACTATAAGCGGTCCGAGCAGCTCTTTCTTTCCGTCGTCAAGTTCTGTGCGTTGTTTTACTTTTCTTGTTTGGGGTTTTTTTTTCTCTCTCTTCTCCCAGGGCGCTGCCTTGTCGATCATGATATCCTGTCTGGTTTGCTGTCCTTTTATTTGCTTTCATTTATATCATTTATCTTGGGCGTCTCCCCACTCAATTTACCCAGGGTCTCGTGGGCTCGCGCCCTCCCCCGTACCGGTCTTTTGGACTAGTACTTAATCAGGGGTTGTGAAGCGAGCGCCGCAGGCTGGCAACGGATAATGATTTACTACATACTGCGTGTGGGAAGGCCCCCATCAAAGACGGATATGGGTATGACGACACTGTACTATATGGGGCGTATATTCGCGCAGGGAAAGCTGCGACTGCGGAGGAAATCGACATGTGTGGGGAAACAATGGGTTTGGGGACTGGGTTCACGAGAGACGGAGATGGAGAGACTTGTCATTTTACTTGCACTTGATGGAGGATCGCTCGTTTCGCTTTCGTCTGGGGACCTGCGTGCCAGTTAGGTAAGGTACCTACATAGGTAGATGGGTACTTGAGGCATATCGTGACGGACGAGGTTCTTGGTCTCGCTTCGCCGCAGTATCTCTGTTTGTTACTGTATCTAGGTACCTAGCTTCGCTGCAGTTGATTCTCGATGGCTAATACGTTGCTTGATGGGAAAGAGAAAAGAAGAATCAGGTATAAACGTGATATTGAACTCGACCATGAGAATTGCCGCGACCGCATGTGTTAATTACGCCGTGCGCTTTCCTGCTCTTTGTTGATTTAGGCGGCTGCCTACGGTCGACAGCGTTGGGACATTGCAGATCACTTTTTTAACCCATATCCTTTTGTATATATTTTTTTTCTGTCTTTCTTATATTGTTTTTATTTTGGTCGCAGGTACACTTCCCTAGCTACCAGGCACAGCGCCCGCACCTGCTGTCGTGTCGTCACCGCCAGCCTCCGCCGCCTCCTTCTTCCTCTCCGCCTCCTCCTTGGCGGCGTCCTCCTCGTAGCCCTCGGTCTTCATGTCGCGCAGGCCGAGCTCCTCCTCCTCCTCCTCTGTGCGGTCGTAGTCCTCGACCGTCATCTGCTCGTCGGGCTGGCCCGGGTTGTCGGCCAGGCTCTGGACGTAGCTGCTGGCGAGCGGGTCCGTCAGCACGACCGAGAACTCGCGCTCGCCCGCGATGGCGCGGTCGAGCTCCGTGAAGAAGCCCTGCCACCTGGTCCGCTCCTCGGGCGCGAGCGAGTCGCCGCCCTCCATCGAGACGTGGCCGTCGGCGTTGCCCGGCTTGGGCGTCGCGTCCGCCTCGAAGATCTGCGCCTTGAGGTCGTTGCGCACCTGCGTGAGCAGGCCCTCGACCGTCGTGAAGCGCCCGCCCAGCGTGCCCGGGTTCACCGCGAGGCTGAGGTCCGGGCACTCGAGCGCGCAGCTCTCCGACTTGAGAATGTCGCGCGCCAGGTCGACGGCGCCCTTGACGCGCAGCGTCAGCTTGCGGCCCTTCTCGGGCACCGCGCCACCCGTCTTGACGTCGTTGGAGCGGTAGCCGCAGCGGTCGCAGACTGTGCTCATGAGCACCACCTGCTTGAAGTGCGGTATGTCCACCATCTTCATGTGCGTGACGCAGGGGTGCTGACACCCCGGGCAGCTGGCCGGGAAGCTGTAGACCTCGTCGGGGATGATGTTGTCGTTCTCGTCGAGTCGGCCCTGGTCGCCGACGGGTATGACACCGTCGTGTCCAGACGCCATCTGGGCGTCCGTATCTGTCAGGCCGAGGGCCTCGTTCTGCTCCTTGGTGCGGACGAAGTCGCGCTTCTCCCACTTGCCGACGCCATCACGCATGTCGGGCTGGATCCACGAGTTGCCGGCCGGGTCGTCGACATAGAATCGGAAGGGGAACGAGTCGCCCGCGAGCATGGCACGGCCCTTCTGGATCACCTCGGCCACCTTTTCGGCAACCTCGGGCTGTGCAGCCCGGCGCTGCTCCTGGCTGGCCTCCAGGTCGTCGACCACGCCCGAGAGCAGCCCCTCGACGTTGGTCATCTGGCCGCGGCCCGGCGGGATCTCCAGGTCAAGCTCGATAAACTTGACCGTGGCCGTGTCGGCCTTGACGACCTGGCGCGAGAAGTCGGCCATGGCCGTCAGGCGCAGCTCAATATGGGAGCCGCGCGGCTGCACCGAGCCGGCGGCCTGGATTTCGTTGTTGGAGAAGCCGCAGTGGTCGCAGTGGAAGGACATGATGATGATCTCGCGGAAATAGGGTATACGCGTGAGCAACAGTCGTGTTGTGCCCTATACGTGATAGGGGTGGTTGTTAGCATCGATAACATCTTGCGTCGCGCAAACAAGCTCAGCAAAAATAGGGGCTGGTGGTCTGTCCAGCGAAATCGACAAAAACCTATTCTACCAAGATCATGAGACCTACGTTTTGCTCGCAGTTCATACACAGAGACTCGATCTGCTCGACGGGCTGCACATCGTCGTCGCCGTCCGCCTGGCTCTCGCCGCCACCAGCGACCCGGTCGACCTGGGCCCCGATGGATCCAAAGAGGTCTGGAGCTGCTGTTGTGGTGCCCGCGGGCTTGGCCTCCTCTGCTGGAGACATGGTTGTTGCTGTGGTGGAGTGACGGCCGCACGGAGAGGTGTTCGGCGGAGATTGCCACTCTTTGTGTCTATTGGTGTCTTTTTCTCGCTTGGGCAGGCTGAACAGTCGAGAATTTGCGACGGCGCAAAATGAAATGATTGATACTTCTCGATGGGAATCAGAGGGGCAACGAAAACTTTGGAGGGGTAAAGGCCGCTTGCGAACTTTTTAGTGGAGCATTGTTCGCTGCCATGCTGGGATTATGTCATAGCATGTGCCTGGCGCGGGGATGGCAGTGGAAGCTTCAGGAAGCACCCAGGGGTCCCCTGAGTGCGTACAAGCGGCCCATCTGAATAGTGTCGTCCTGGCTAGGGTTAGAACGTATGTAAGCCATTTCCAGGCCCAGTGTCACTAGGGAATTATCTAGAGTAGGATGCTGGGAAAAAGTGCTCGGTATCGTGCAAGACTGATATTAGATACTGGAAGAATGGATGCTTCGCCGAGAGTGTGAGAATGGGCGGAGCGGTTGGTGAGTCCCCTCCGGGTTTGGCGTACTCGCCGACATAGTGTGGCCGTAGGAGTAAGTGACTAGGACACTCGGTTGAGGGTCACTTCTCGCGCAGCTCCTTGGCTTCCCTTCCAAGAGCCTCGAGAGCCTTCTCGTACGCGGTAACGCGCGCCTCGCTAAAGTCGCCACGCACGCCGCCCTCCATGTCCTCGGCCGATCTCCTGGCCGTGACCTTGACCGTCTCGACCCTCTTCGAGCGTGCGATCGAGGGTCCGCTGCTGCCACCCGCGTCCCCTTTTCTCTTCCCCGCCTGCTGGCCCGCGATCTCGGCGAAGAACCAGCCGGCCTCGGTCTTGGTGAAGAAGGTCCACGCCCGCCCGGGCCGGCCCGCGCGCGCTGTGCGGCCTACCCGGTGCACGTACGCCCTCACGCTGGGCGGCATGTCGTAGTTGACCACGTGGTCCAGGTTGGGCAGGTCCAGCCCGCGCGCCACGAGGTCTGAGGCCACAAGCACCCGTAGCTTGCCCGAGTGGAAGGCCCGAAGCACTTTCTTGCGCTCCGACGTGCGCGTCGTCGATGTGAGCGTGCCTATGCGTGACGCGAGACGACTGGGTGCCATGATCTCGAGGAGACGCGAGAGACGAAGTGCCGTCTCGTTGGACTTTGTGAAGATGAGAGCTGTGTCCATCACACCATCCACAGGGACCAAGTCAGAGCCGGAGTAGGAGCCTGATGAAGAGGTGTCAGACGAATCGGAATCGCCCGAATCATCACTACTTTCGTCCGACATCTCCTCATCGGTCTTTGTACGCGACGGCTTCCCAACCTGACTCTGGCGCCCGCCTGATCGCATGTGCTCGCTTGTCAGCAGGTCGATCAGGTACATGGGCTTCTGCTCCGGGTCGCGAATCTTGATGGCAGACTCCTGGAGCATCTCCGGCAAGGCCAGCTCATAGGATGACGACTCGGCGGGGGCGCCGTTGACCTCGCCTCCCTCAAGGACAATCAGTTCCGGCCACCGCAGCCTCAGCTTGCTCAGCAGGCTGACATTTCGCGTCATGGTTGCGCTGAGGATGACTTTGCGGACGCCGGATTTATTTTGAAGCGGAAAATCCCTGGCGCCTGGGAACTCCACCGAGAGCTTCTCCATGACCACATCGAGCCACTGCTGGTAGCTCTGCTCAAGCAGCTTATCGGCTTCGTCCACGACGAGCCAGCGAATGTAGCTCAGGTCAAACCCGGGTGTCCGTCCGATGTGGTCCACCAGCCTGCCGGGCGTGCAGATGAGGACATCCACCTTGGAGATCGGGTCGATCACATGGTTGACGAGCGGTAGAGGCTTGTCTACAAGGTCCAGCAGGTCAAACTCCAGATCCTCGAGCTCGCGCTTTCGCAGATTCTCCCATTTGCGAGCCTCAACTAGGGTTTGGTAGCCCCGCGGATCATAGCGCAGCTCCTCGTCCACCAGGCCCTCCTGCTCCTTCTTGAAGGCCTGGTTACCCACAGCCATCCCGATTTTGACGGCTTTACGCCCCGGTTGTCGACCGTAGGCAGCGGCACATATCGTGCAGACCTCGTGGACCTGCCGGACAAGTTCTCGCGTTGGGACCACTATTAGGGCTCGCAGCTTCGTTACCGAACCTAGACTCACGTCCCGGATCATGGGCAGGACATAGGCCAGAGTTTTCCCTGAACCAGTTGCTGCTGAGATGACAAGATCGCCTTGCCGGGCAGGAGTCGGCAGCAGCCTAGGGATGACGGCGGTCTGTACCGCAAACGCCTTTTCGTAGCCCTTGGAGGCAAGAAAGCTGGCGATTTCAGTCGAGATCCCAAGCTCGGGCTTGAGGCCCAGTGACGTCCAGTCCGCGCGCGTGCTCTGCGAAACGTGGATGGGGTTGCCAAGCCAAGGCGGTAGGGTGTTGTAGGTCGGCTCCGGGGTGTCTAGCACAGCTGGAGCCGGCTGTGGCAGTGGTTCCAGCCCGTGGACTCCAGATTCATCATTTTCCAGGTGAGCCAGAGGCCCGTCGGGCTCATCTGCCTCCACTGGAGCCTTGAGAGTCTTCCTCAACGACAGCTCCTTCTTCTTGAGCACTGACTTGTGTCTCGATTCGATGGGCTGCGTGCCAGGCTCGTCTTCTTCCAGGTCGGGCTGGTCTCGCATCTTGACGTCCGCATCCCCATCGCCCTGGTCTGCTAGCTTGATCTTGTCTTTCTTGTTTTTTCTTTCTCGTTTCTCCGGCTTTGCCGGTGTTGCACCCTCTTTTATTTCTATTGCGTGATTCTCGGGCTCACTTTTCCTTTTCTTCCTCTTCTCCTTGGGCTTTGGTATTTCCTCTTCCTCACTTTTTGCTGCATCTACAGCAGGTTTTATTTTCGATTTCGCGGCTTTGTGGGACTGGTCGCTGCTCTCGTCCGGTGCAGCCCGAAGTTTTGCCTTTTTTCTCCTCGGCTCGTCGTCCTCGCCACCCCCAGCATTTGGTATAGGCGTTGAATTTTGCGCTGACGTAGCAGCGGGCCCGGCGTCGTCGTCGTAGTGGAAGACGATCTTTCGGGGTTGAGGCGTCGCTACGGACGGTGTCGTCGCGGGCTGTGGTTTGGCAAGCGACGGGGTATATCTCGCATACGGGGCTGGCGCTGGCGCTTGCGGAGCTGCCACCGAGGAGCCATTGTCCCTGGCGGGAGGCACATATCGTGCATACATCGTGCGAGCTATCGCCTGCCGTGGTTCCTTGGCCGATACCAAGGTGCTCGCCCAGCACGCGACAAATGAAAAATGCAGCTCGACCTGCAACGCGACGGCATGAAATTAGACGGGTCCAATTGCTGCATCATATAATTTTTTGGCGGGGAGCTCTGTCCTGCCGCATTGACCGCCTGCCAAGGTTGGCTTATCGCAGCTTCTGATACTGCAGCCGAGTGGGCCGGGGCGGCCAATGGCTTTCGTCGGGCCTAATTAGAACTCCCAGCAGCTCACAGTTGACCCCCTATTGCCCAAGACTTTTCTGGGAATTTCCCTAAATTTCATGTATTTATATTCTCCTTTCTGTAGCTGCTTCCCTTCTATCTCAATCCGCCCCTTCAGGTTGTTCTGAGGTTACATTTCTTTTTTTCCGTGACGTGATTGTGGTGACGATAATCGAGGGCGGGGGGTGTCAATTAGCCCCAGTGCATGCCCCTCGGAATTATATCCCTGCGGCAAATCGGAAGATACACACTGACGACGACACAGCTCAACCCTCAGCCAACATCCGCCATGCATGCTTAGCACAGACTCTTTTGCCCATGAGCCCATTACTCCACCTGGGGTAGATTCTCACCTACCTATTTGTCTACTTTTAGGCACTTTGTATACACACAACGTAGCGGGATGAGGCAGCTGTTCAAGACGCTGCCTCGCCTGCCGTATCCCGGCAGGGCATGGAGGCCCAGCTCTCTCATCCGGCGGCCGTTCCATACCGGCTCGGTAGTTAGACAACAGTCGGAAACAGGGACAGACGCCGACACAGGGGTGCCCATCCGTCCTACCTCAGCCCCTAAGACCGTGATCGATATCAAGCACATCCGCCAGAACCCAACCCTCTATGAGCAAAACTGCATCGAGCGTAACTACAAGGCACAGAGTGGCAACCCAGCACGCATAAACCAGCTTCACGAGCAATGGCAGGCCAAGCAACATGAGGGCCGTGCCCTGCGTGAGCGCTCCAGCCTCCTTCGCCGAGAGCTGGCCAACCCGTCGTCCACACGAGATGAAGCCGAGGCCGAGGCCCACAGTGTCGGGCCGCGCGAGAAGCTCATCGAGGAAGCCCGCCGGCTCAAGGAGCAGCTTTCAGAGATCGAGAACGCCGAGGCGAGCCTCACCCAGGAGATGGCCCGCCTCGCCGCCGCCCTACCTAACCTGACTAGTGCCAACACTCCGCGCGGCGAGGAGCCACTAGTGCTCAGTTACATCAACAACGAACCTGAGCAAGAGAGCAGCAGATTCTCCGAGTCGGACCGCGTGTGGCGCTCCCACGTCCATATCGGCTCGGAGCTGGGCCTCCTGGACTTCGCTGGGGCTGCCTCCTCGTCTGGCTGGGGTTGGTACTACCTGCTGAACGAGGGCGCCGAGCTCGAGCAGGCGCTGGTGCAGTATGCGCTCGCCGTCGCCACGCACCATGGCTGGTCCCAGGTCAGCCCGCCGTCCATCGTCTACTCACACATTGCCGACGCCTGCGGCTTCCAGCCACGAGACCAGAACGGCGAGACACAGATATACGCGCTGGCCCGGTCCGCTGCCGACGCCGCCCGCGGCAAGCCCGAGCTCTCGCTCACTGGTACCGCTGAGATCCCGCTGGCCGCCATGAAGGCCGACACCCAGCTTGAGGAATCGGAGCTCCCGGCGCGCCGCGTGGCCGCCTCACGCTGCTACCGTGCCGAGGCGGGCGCCAGGGGGGCCGACACCAAGGGCCTCTACCGCGTCCACGAGTTCACAAAGGTCGAGATGTTCGCATGGTCGGCCCCGAGCGAGACGGCAGCCGAAGAAGTTTTCGAGGAGATGCTCGACATCCAGACCGAGATCCTCGGCTCACTCGGCCTGCGCTGCCGCGTGCTCGAGATGCCCACCGCGGATCTGGGCGCGTCCGCCACGCGCAAGATCGACATCGAGGCCTTCTTCCCCTCTCGCCGGCAGAAGAATGACGGTTGGGGCGAAGTCACGTCCGCCAGCATCTGCACCGACTACCAAACCCGCCGCCTGTCCACCCGCGTCCGCTTCGACGGCAAGATGACGTTCCCCTGGACCCTCAACGGCACCGCCCTTGCCGTGCCCCGCGTCGTTGCGGCCATACTTGAAAACGGCTGGGACGAGAATTCCATGACGGTCCAGATACCCGAGGTGCTTCGGCCCTGGATGAACGGCAAGGACAAGATTAGCGGCAAGCACAGGAGGAAGTGAAGAGCATGGAAACATGTCAGAAGTGCCTGGCCCTGTTTTCGGGCTCAGCCTGTACACGCGAGACTGAGCTCTGCCCCGGGGCCAGGGATACGACGGTATGGTGATCGGCACAAGAATGATCTTGATATGTGTTCAGGTTGAATTCATGTGTTTTTACACAAGTAACCCAGGACTTTCTGCGGAAAATCAACATGAATACCCTCTAGACAACATCCACAAGCGTTCCTCCTCCTGGCCACCATTCTTTGTGGCGATATCAAGAACATGCTCAAGGCATCTATATTAGCCTAGCAAGACGAGATATACGCACTCCTTCACATGGTGCTCTCCGAGGCCATGACAGCTATAGATGGAGAACTAGAAGCTCCGGCTCCATCATCGGTTAGCAAACTCTAGGCTGGGAATAGACACCTCATCGTACCTCTTGAGGGCGTCCAGAATAGGAGTTACCACTCTGCGTGACTCAGGGCCCCTGATGAGAAAGCAGGCGGCCTTGGCCTCGTCTTTGGGGGGTTTTAGAGGGCTCTCCCCAATACTTCTTATATCTAGCAGCTCTATAGTTAACAAGAACCTCGCGCCGGAATGTTGCTTACGTAATTACGCATCGCGAGTGGTGTTGAACCGCCAGCAACTAGAGTTGATAGAAGCTGGCACTTTGAATGTTGACCATCGGGATTCACGAGTGGTGCAGAGCTGTCGGATGGAGTAGTATGGGTTTGGTTATTCTACCTAGCCGTTTACTACCCTAGATTTTCCGAGACCATCGGCCTGCCCAAAAAAGAAGAGTGTTCCCCTCGAGATTGAAAAAGAGAGATGTGATGTCTGTCCACCTGTTTAGAAGAAAAACCTCCACCGACGAGGGATTCAACTCCATGTCGCCATGTTAGGGAGACTGTGGCTGTTGATGTGAGGCGGGCAGGATGGACAAGACCTGATGAGAAAAGAAAAGAAGAAACCGCCCCCTTCATGTGGAAAGATAGATGACCGAGAAGAAAAGATGGCGAGTACCTCGAAAGCCTGCCCTGCTCTCTCTCAGTAGAACACCCAGGATCCACCACGCTGTGTTCGTTTGGGAGGACAAACAACAAGGATGAAAATCAACGGAAGCTCCGAAGGAGATGCTTGGGGGCATGGTATCAGGTACTCAGCTTTCAACCTCGTCCGGCTGGACTTGGTAGCCTCCGAAAGCAGCCACGCACTCGATCTGAATGTTCGCACTCGGTTCCATGTAAGAAGATGGTGGCGAAGGATCGAAGCTGCCGGCTGAGGCTAACTTAGATGACGGCGGCAGCGTCGAGATCGTCGATCCTAAAACCCGTGTTAGCAAAAAGCCCGCATGATGTAAAAAGTGGTTAAGATGATAGAGGATGTGTATTAAGAGAAGATTAGGACTTACTCGTTCTTGACACCATCCAGCTGGAGAGGATCACCAAGCTCGGCAGCCTCAGCCTTGGCCTTGGTTTCTCGCTTCACCTTAGGCTTTTTCGATGGGGTGGCGAGATTGTCATCCGCGAGATCGTCGTCATCCTCGACGGGGCCCATGGCTTTGGCCTTACGCTTTGAGCCGCTGGCACCTCCGCCGCGTCCACCCCGCTTGGCAGGGGTCTTGGGGCCGCCATCGGCACCGGCCGAGGCACCGCCAGGCTCCTTGCGCTTCAACTTCTGCAGATGCTGACTGTATATGTCGTTAGCTTTTCTGACTCACGAACATTCTCTGAGGGTGTAAGACTGGTAGTTGGGTAACCTGAATCCACGTATAAGAAAAATAAGTCTGCTTGTGGTGATGAGGAAGAGACTTGGGTAATGCTGGGGAGATGGTGTTGGGGGAGAAAGTACGTTGCGGCCTTGACTGTGTATTGGTAGCCGTGTGCTTGGACCCGGCTGATGATGTCCCGCCACTGGTGTTGGGTAGGACTACAAGACTCCCACATGGCGACGAGCAGGTCACGATCCGCCTGCTCGTTCCAGTTCTGGATCTGGCGGCCGGACATCTTGTGATGGGAGAAGAAGAGAAGAGGAGAGCTGGTCTCTTTATGTTCAAGAAGATGAATGCGGCTGACTGGGCCTGGGTGGTGATTCGGGTTGTTGGTGTGGTTTGTGAGAAGAAAAAATATGGTGGCGAGAAGAGAGAAGAGGATGACGGGAAGAAAGAAGATGACAGGAAGAAACCAGGGTTTGGTGGGTTAGTCTCAGGTTGGAAGGGAAGAGGAAGGAGCGTGGTGCGGGGTAGTTGCTCCCTCAACGGAAAAGAAAAAAAAAAAAAGTGAACTTCTATGTTGGTGTGATGGAAGCGGAGGGGTGCCCAAAGAAAAAACTGGTGAAAGCCACAAAACAGAAAGGAAAAATAAGACAAGGGAAATACAAATATGAAATGGGAATGCATACAGGGCAGCGCTCTGGGTGTAATTGTAACCCTGTCCCTGCACTGCCTCCATGATATTGGTCCACTGCTCGGCAGTAGGGGGGGCATGCTCAAGTACGGCTTGTAAGAGTGCCGTATGGGCCTTGTCATCCCAGGTAGTACGGCCAGTGGAAGACATTGTGGCAAGCTGGCAAGGTACGAGTCGAGTTTTGGTGTTGAGGCAAGTCGGAGTGGTGACTAGCTGTTTGTGTTGATGATGTTGTTCGTATGGGTGGTGGAGATGGAGGAAGAGTAGGAAGCGTCCCACAACTTGTGCAGAAGTTGTAAATACCACAAATGTGGGGTCGACTGGGCCCGAGGGTTGAAAGAGTCGGCTGGTGAGGCGAAGGTGATGGAGAGGTGAGGGAGAGGCGGTGCTGGTGCTGGCTGGGCAAAAAAGGAAGTGGGGGCTTGGTAATTACTCCAGAGCTCGCTTTGTAAACCTGTATCCGTAATTATGCATCTCCTGCAACAGAGTGTTCACATTGTCCGGTGTCAGCACGCCGCGAACCACGAGGGCCCGCAGCATGTCCTCGTGCAGCCCTGGAGCGGCCCAGTCCTGTTGGAAGGTTCCGGACGCCGGCATCTCGCCTTTGGGAAGCAGGGGAGAGGAAGAGAAGTATACGGAAGAGACGGGCAGTTGATATATACGGGATGCACGGCGGCGCGTCAAAGGCAGAGACTGAGGGTTGGGAAGCAATCTGCTTTGATGTTGACGGTTGGTGTTCCTTGTGGGAACGAGAGGGACACGCAAGGAAAGGTATAAAAAAATCCACACAAGTCAGAAGCCCCTACCGAATAGCATCCCACGTCATATCATGGCCTCGGCCCCTAAGGAACTCGACGATCTGGACCTGCTGGTCCTTGGTGGGAGGGTTCAAGCAGAAGAACGCCTCCATAAGATCACCCTTGATGTCCTCAAACCGCGGCATGATTGGTGTATTTTGCGACGCTGGAGGCGGCTGTTGACGATGTCGGGGGTAACGGGGGTTGATATGGCTTCGTGCGTGGCGAATTGTTTGAAAGACAGACGGACAAAGTTGGTTGGTAGATGGTTTTGATGTTGGGTTGAGCGCGGCAGATGTGGAAGTGGCTTAGGCGGGAAGTGGTTCGGGATGCGGCGGGAGGACCCGAGACGGAAGGAGATGGAAGGGTGGGGTTCTGCTGGCCCTAGAGGTGCCTTGAAATGGAGGCAACTGCCGAGGCAGACTTGCCTGCCGACTTTGATGGCACTTACCGGATTCCGTTCCAGGTGATGTCTGGAAAGCCGTTCTCCTTCATCAGGGACACGACGCTGTCCTTGTGCTCCTGCGTCAGGCTGTCGGTGCTCAGGACGCTGAAGATGGACGTGCAGAGGCACGCCAGCGCCTTGTCGTCCCATTTGGTAGGCATCTTGAAGGGCAGGTGACTGGTCGCGGTGGCGATGCTGAGATCCTTGGGGTATCCAAGTGACGAGAGAACTGAGATGGTGTTTATGGTCCAGAAATGGTGATGATTGGGCTTGGTGGCGATAGTGACCAGTGGTTTATTGCTGTAGGTTGTCTGGTGGGTGGTTGGGTTGGGCTGGTGCGAGGTGAGGATCCGGGGCAGAAGCAGAGAGGAAGCGAGATTATAAAGTCCAAACGGCAGACCACTCCTTCTCTTTACCACCATACATACCTTCAGCCTTTCGCCCGATATTATCAAAAGGCGTTAAATTGAAGCCAGCCACTGCCAACTTCGCGAAAGCCTCAGAAAACCGTCGTTGCTCAGATTGCGCATGCGATGCACCTCCTCTCGCAGAGACCTGGGCCCCTTACACAGCACGCTTAACGGTCATATGCCTGAGGAGGAGAATGTAGAGGGATCGTCGCATGCGGATGGGCGCCGCGTCAACGATGCATCACGTTCTTGAGAGGTTCGCGTCCAACGCCGTGTTCGTGGAAACATTATCAACATTAGGCGCCTGCCCAGTCTAACTAGCCAGAAAAAAAAGCAACCATGATAAACACATAAGCCAGGTAATAGCGCAATGTCCTGCGCTGGGTAATCTCGTCAACCGTTACTCCTCGCAGCTCTCCGCAAGATAAACAAGAACTGGGGTGTATGCATGTATCCAGCCCGGGCCAAAATGGGCGTGTGGAGCAAGTAGGCAGAGTTCGAGCCTCTCAGGATGTGGTCCTCACTGTTGTGATCCCCCCATGTCCCCACACGTCAAGGTGGTGGCAGAGGATGAATCATCAACGGCCAGCTTATATCTCAAGGCATCGTCGCTTGGGATGCCCAGATATATGAGGACCCGGCAGTGTTGCGGCCATCAGCAGTGAGACCCATAACTATCAGGCCTCTCCGTAGCCGAATCTATAGCGGGAGTCTGTTAGAGAAACCTGCCAGGCTGGAACAGGCGTGGAGAGCGGCTGAACGGGAAAGCCGGTGGCGACTCACTCCTGTGCGTAATGATCAACTGCGGATTGGTTATTGGCGGCAGCAAGTGCGCTGAGAACAACGGCCTCGTCCTCCAGCGAAGGGTCAGTGCCGTCATCAAGCCGAGGTCTTTTGACTTCGTGCTCGTCGGTTGGGTCGCCTGTGGGATCGAAATCGAGGACATCATGGTGCAAGGGCGTCATCATTGGTGCCGGAGGCGGGGCCGGGGGTGGCGGACCCGCCACCACGGGAGTCAAGGGGGTTTCCGGTTCCGGTTGAACGGCAGCAATGGTCTGTTCGGGGTCCTCAGACTGCTGGCCTGGAAGCTTCCGGGGTCTCCCTCTGCCGGGACCCGGACGGCGTGTGATGGGGTTCAGGGTCGGGTCGACCCTACGAGAGCTGTTGTCACCTAGCCCGTTGGATTCTGTCTTGTTCTGGGCCCGCCGCAGCCCCTGGAAGTGCTGACTATGTGGCGGGACAAGCTGTGGCGTCAGCAGGCGCAAATTGAACGAAGAGTGTGATGTTCTGTCCTTTTTCGGGCGTTCTTTTTTTTTTTTTTTTTTTTCAAAATTTGTTCTTCGTCATTGCATCATGCGGATGGGATTTGGCGACTCCCACTGCCGAAGTACCATCTTCGTTGACGGTAGCAATGGTGCAGACGACTAACACACCACCGAATATCACATAACAATAATTGCAAGCCGCACTCACGGTCCGCAAATCCGACCATCACATGTTGCATCGAGTTGTGGCGCAGACGCGGATAGATACATCAAGAGTGACAGATAACAGGGTGAGATACAGGAAAGCTCCAGGATGGTGGGCGGTGTCGCAGCGGGGGAGAAAAAGAATGGCATTGTGCAGGAGCAAGCAGTGCGAGGGTGCGTGCGTGAGCAGGTGGGTAAAAGGCCTGTGGCTCAGTGCTGCAGCAGGGAAGGGCGAGATACCCAGCGCGGTAACAGGACTTACCGACATCCCTCGTTGGTGAAGCCGTAGCCCAGACTGCGCATGTGGTTGCCAATTGTGGTCCATTCGGAGCCGCTGATGACGCCGATGTTCTTGACCGACAGGATGGTGAAGAACAAGTCCTTGTCGGCTCTATCGTTCCAGTTCTTGTTCATCTTGCCGTGTCGTCCGACCGAGGGCGGCAAAGGAGTCGGCCGATTGAGTCGTCCACCACGTGCTGGCGATTGGTAAGGGATTTGGTAGAGGATCGATGGAGCTGAGGACGGCGCCAGATGCCGCAGCCGCGAGAGAGGGGTTCAACCGGCGGGCCTGCGACAAGGTCCGTGCGTTGATGCAGCCATCACGTGCTGCTGCTGACTGGGCGGCGATCTGCATTTCACTCCTTCCCCCTCTCCTGTCTGCCAATTTCCTCTGCTGTGATACCGATATGGCCCAAAATCCAAGGCAGCAACACAGAACGGACACGGAAGCGACACCGAGACACGAATCTGGTGGCGCCATGGGATCCATTCCATTGAAAGTCTCGACTGGGGTGGCCAAAGGCAATCAGGCAGCCTTTTCAGGCACCCACCCGTCTGCCCATTAAAACCCCTGCACCAGATCATGTGCTTTGGTGCCAATATCGCGTTGCGCCAGCATTTCTGGCGCAGCTGACGGCGCACAGTGTCGCGTCCGGACCCGCCAACCCCCTCTTTTTTTTTTCTTTTGCCTTTCATCCCAGCCAAAGCGCGCCAGACCGCCGCCCAGCCTCCCTATTTCGGACAAGCCCCCTGTGCACGATGCATCCACGATGACTCGAATGAGTCACTCGTTTCAAGCGATCGGCTCTGCGCAATCATCCCTCGCAAGCCTTGCCAGGGGGCCGCCTTTCATTGGAGAGCGAGCAGCTGGGCGGGACTGTATGCGCCGTTTGCTCGTCCGCACACCTGCATTCAACCTCCTTCTCGCTCTGCTCTGTTCACGTACCCGCCTCGGTCTGCTTGCTCATTTGTTTGCCTGCACCCGATGTCTGTCACACTTGCTCATCCCTTGCGCCAGATCACCCAAGAAAGCAGGTGGAATTGTGAATGGCCGGCCGGACCTGGAGCGGGCGTCGCCGAACTAGACACAGAAAGGGTAAAGGGGTGTGAGTGAGTGGCGACAGGGGTGACCATGTCGCGGGTCATCTACCACTTTACGCGGGCTGCGCGTCGCCCACTCCCCTCACCCCACCACATCCGTCCGTCACATCGGTCCTTTCGTCGTCTGCCTTTACCTTCGAGGGGGTGCGACGGCGCTTTTGCTGCCAGGCACAAGCGTCGCACGCCGTCGCCACCCACACCTCGGGCTGGCTGCCTGGACAACCAAACTTGGCCCCTCGCCGAGTATACAATGATGCTCGAAGACGGCTCGAGCGGGCTGCTTTTCCTCGTCTATCCCTCCCTCCCACACCTGTCTCCGCCCACACGCTCGCCCGCCTGCCCTGCCTGTGAATCGGGGTCTCGCCAGGCCTTTTAAGCGCACGAGACAAACAGCTCTAATTAAAGTGCGCCGGCTGCGCATGCGGGTTGGGCTCCTACTGTTTGGCCACTGCTCCACTTCGGGGCCAGCTCTGCCCTCGTCGCAGAGATACATACTACCCCATCTGGCGGTTCCGGGCCCGGGCTCCTGTCCCTCCATTGCCTTGTCTCTTAGTGCAGGAGCCTGTCCTTGGCCTAGTCACAGCGCTTCTCCAGCACTGTGTGCCTCAGGGAGGGAAAGCAACAATCGAAAGCACATATCTTTCAGCCGTCCCCCCATCCTTCCAGCCGTAGCACCGGTCATATCTGCCTACCCAACTGGCTGTCTTCCACGTAACTTTCTCTCTTTATAATCCCGCCTCCCGCCGCCATCCTCCTTCTCCGTTGCCTCAGGCTGGATCAACCCATCCATCTTCCTCTTCTCTCGTCTTTCCTGCTCTTGTCGCCTATTTCTATCTATGCTACATTCACGCCTGCCATTTCGCACGTAAACGACCTTCACAGGCTACTTCCCTGCGAAGCGCACCTGCCGTTCGGCCATAGACCACAGTATTATCAGCCATGACCGCCAACACCGACAACGCGATGGCGAGATTCCTGTTCGCAATCCTACGGCAGAAATGTCTCAAGGATGTAAGTGACTGAAACAGCTCCCATGCCAACTGCTACCGCTCCTCTCTACGAGTTCCTACTGAGCGTCCTTCTAACGTGACATCCAATCGCTTTAGATCGACTGGAACAAGGTCGCCTCGGACCCTGTGCTTCTTCAGCCCATCACAAACGGCCACGCTGCGAGGATGCGGTACAGCCGCTTCCGCTCCTCGATGCTCGGTATCGAGCCACAGCGGCGCAACCGTACGGCGGGCAACAGCTCACGTGTCACCAAGAGCAAGAAGGACAAGGACGCGAAGCTTGACAAGGCGCCCAAGGCCAAGAGTGATGACAGTCTCGACGATGCGCCTGAGACCCAACACGAGGGAGCTGCGGACTCGATCCCCAGCCGCTCCTCCTCTATCAAAGTCAAACACGAAATCACACCTCTCGTGCTGGAGAGCCAAGCCACCGCTTGTTCGCCGCCTTCGACAACCACGGGCACATTCCCCGACAATCGCGTCCAGTTCCAGAACCGACTTATGACCCCTTGCAGCGACACCGATGTCATCATGGTCCCTCAAAACTATGCTGGCAGCCCGGTCAGCGATGTCTTGCACCCGGAGCCATTCGACTTCCCAGCGCCGGGACATTCTGGCAACAGCAACGATCATGGAGCGTGGCACCATCACAGCCCGACATACGCCACCTTTGGGGTGGCCTACGAGTTGGACAACTATTCGGTGAACTTCTCTGAGCATCCCAGTCCACATGACCAACACCGTCCCTACCACCAGCACCAGCACCAGCACCAGCACGAGCAGTCCCAAGGGCTTTGCGTCCCTTCGGCCGTCATGGACCCTGATCACAACCACGCAAGCGTGAAGCAGGAGACCTGGGACAGTCAATACCATGCTATCTGAAGCGGATGAAGCAGAAGGCGGGCGTTCCGTCAAGGCTCCTCCAGCGCCATCTAATCTAATCCGCCTTGCTGCGCAAGGTGTATATCCAAGTCGCTCTGCTGCCTAGTCGTGGTCTCTTTCTATTCCTTCCATGTTTTCCCATCTTTGTCTCTGGTTTTCTTGGTGGGCTGGTTTCAAATTTTCGCAACATTATGGCCCTTCTGCATTTCACGAATTTTCATACTTTCCTGGCTTGGGTTGGTCTAGATTAAAAACCCATCTCCTGGATAGATCTGTACGATTATGCGGGTGGTACGGTACCTTTGGCATCTAGCCGAATGATGAGACACGCTGCGTTGATTCTAGAGTCGTTGAACAATAACGTAAAGATCGGTGACCAGCCAACAGAATGTGAAGCCCCAAATGCAGTAGTAAAGATCAGGACCGCTTCGCCGGTTTGGCGCATGCAAGGCTCTCTGAAGAGTTCTTCTGGGGCCGAGTTCTTCTGGGGCCGAGTTCTTCTGGAGCCGCAGTGGCCGTTCTTCCCCGTTCATGTCCCTTCTCCCATTTTTGTGTCGTATGAGATGAAGAACACAGCTTTTTCTTGATGCCGAAGGATGTGCGCTGAAGGAGTGGCTTGTTGGGTTGAAAAAAAAAAAAAACGCACCGTGTGCACGGCTGCGTCCGAAGCTTCTTCCCCTGTAGCTTAATTTGTCGACCCTCGACCAGTTTCTCAATCCCAGAGACACCCCCAGAAACAGTGTGTCGCGCTGGTCGGGAAAACCGGGTAGATTCTAGGCGGCAAAAAGACGACCGAAAACACCTTCTACACTGGGCTCCATTGTCAGTACCCACTCAGCTCTCCCTCATGTTCGATGTCCTCCCAACCTGTTCTCTGATACCCAGCATCCAAATTCATTCGAGTGTCTGCGCCATTTGGACAGCCTCGGTACAATAAAATACCAATCTTCCTGCAATCCAAGCTCGTAACCACAATCCGCCGCACGACCCGCTGATTCTAAACATATACGCAACCCATCCACCACGCACACGCAGCCTCGTTCATCCATCCCACCAATCTCTAGGGGATCGCATCACACACTGGTAACTAAATGGTGAACATCCACAGCCTCGGAGACCCGAAACTGACCTGTCGCCTTAGGCCTTAACCACAACGATGTCCACTGAGACGCCCATCAAAGGAGGAGCGCATGAGGCGCCCGCGACGCCAAGCCCAAGGAAGATAGATCCTACCCCCCAAGAGGCGTACTTCTTCCTGTACATCCTCAAGCATCTCAAAAACAAGCCCGAGGTCGACTGGGAGGCAGTCGCGCGAGAGGCCAACTTCAAGAACGGCCCGACGGCCAACGTTCGTCTCGCCATGCTGTGCTATTTCTTCTCTACATCAAAAACCATTTTCCGCCCGCTGACCGCCGCCCACAAATTTAATAAAAGGCACGCTTCCGTCAAATCAAGCAGAAGCTCGGCTTTGCAGCCGCCCCGACGCCGAAAAAGGCCAAGGCCTCGGGCGAGGAGAGCGGCGCCAACACGTCGCGCTCGCGCGTCCGCAAGCCGGCGGCCACACCACGCAAGACCAAGTCCGCCGCCGCCGCCGCCGCCAAGGCCGCGATGCTTGTCTACGACGTCGACGACGCCGAGGAGGCCCAAGATACGGAGCACGAGGCCCATTTGGCCAAGGTCGCTGCCCCCGATGACCACTTCGAGGACGCCATGGGCCACATCAAGGACGAGGAAGACGATGAGGACGAGAGACCGCCGTTCTCTGCGTCCATGTTCAACGGCGTGGAGGATTCCGGGCTCGCGTCGCAGTACGCACACTAGCGGCTGATCAACGATCCCATTTTCTGTTTTTTTTTTTTTCTCTCCTTTTCTAGCCTGCCTTGCGCGAATACCACATTCCCCTTGCGGAAAAGATATGCTGGTGGTGGTCCATTTCTGATTCAGCCAGCGTTCACTTTTCTACGGAGGCCAAGTTTACACCTGCTTTTGGACTTGGTGCAAGGCAATCTTCGCGCACGCCAAAGCCAGCACAGTAATTGCTTTTTCAGCCAGCCTCCCTTTTTTACTCGTTGTTTTACTCTGGAAGGAAGTTCACGTGGAAATTTCCCGTAAACTGCGTAATCTAAATGTGTGGAAAACTGCCACCTGGAAGACGACGGACATGCCAGTGGGCGCCAAACCAGATCAGGGACCGCAAAGACCAGCCGTGGGCATGTTCTCAGGTCTAAAGACTCTTCTCCTCTGGGGATTCACTCTACATCCGGCCCCCTGTTGTCATGGTGAAGTTCGATGAGTGAAATAGAGCCGTCCAGTAGGCTGGATATCTTCGCCCAATGATAGAGTGTGACCTAAGTTTGCCATATCCACCACCTCCAAACACATGATACTCCCAGAAAGAACGTCACGCAATACGAACAAGTGATTGGATACATCACGAAGCAGCTCCCAGTCCGTCCATCTGGCATATCTGTGGAGAGCTGGAGGCTTTGAGCCTTGACCGACAAGAAAAGCGAGAAGACAGACAAGGGGGTGTTAAAAGCTCTGGGTGTTCATGATAGTTCAGAAAAGAGAGATACAAGTCAAAGACCATGTTTGTTGATTGCCCGTCTGGCTAGCCACCCCTCTAGAAGGGCAGAGTTGCGCCAGTCAAAGCAAACTACGGCCTTTGACCGTGGACGTCACCCCGGGAACCGACGCCTAGCGTGGTGAGAGGCCTAACATGGTCGGTGATATGACAAACGAACAGTTGACGACGTACTGAGATGAGTACTTGATGCGGCGAGACATGCGGTCGATGAGAACAGTAATCAAATATGAAGATAAAAGAATACGATGCTCGGCAAATGGAAGTAGCGTACTCGATGGGCGGCTGCTTTCCACAGAGCAGGTCAGTAGGGATATACGTGTGACTTCACATGCTCTCGTCTTCTTCGAATGCCAGCGGTGAGGTGGTACGCCCGAAAGGCCAGGAGGCTAAGTTCCACTCACCGGATCGGGGCAGCGGCGGTACTGGAAACAAACAATCTAGGCGACACCGTCGCTGTCGTCACCGAAGCTCTCGTCATTGACGCTGCCGTCGATGGCGCTGTCCTCTCCGGACCACTCCTTGTACGACTGGGCCTTTGCGGCCGAGCGACCGGGGTTGGACCTTCGGACCCGGGCCCGGGCTGTTGGGCTTGGCTCCGGCGAGAGCTCCTCCTGCTGCTGGTCGTGGCCAGAGCCGACCGGGACGTCGACGGCCTCCTGCTTGATAGTCATGGCACCGCCAGACTTGGAAGCCTTTGCCTTCTTGTTGTCGGGTGTCTGCAGACCGGTGGTGATCGGCTTCTTGGGGGTGGACGGGGCGGCGGCGTCCTCGTTCTCGTCCTCGTCATCGACGACACGCTTCCTCTTGCGGCCAGGACTAGCCTTGGCGGCGGCGGTGCCCGGCTCGTCGAGGGAGTATAACTCCTTCATAAGCTTCTTGGACCACCGAGACCTGATGGCTCGTGAGTCAGCATGATAGCCGAGGGTGACGGCTGGCGTCGCAGCAGTGAATATAACCGCACGGCGCCCGAAGGCAGGAAAAAGCAACCGACCTCATGGCTTCCAACGTGAAACCGAAGCCCCGGCTCTCCATAATGGCACCTGCTTTGGTCCAATCCGGCCTGACCGGCCCACTCGAGGCCGAGCGCCATAGGGCCATGATCAGCTCCTTCTCCGCATCCCCAGTCCATGTGGAAGTGCGCGGCATGGTGATCGATCGCACAAAGATTGTGGACAAGGAAAGTTTTTAGCTGGCGATTTCGGCTCTGGTAGTGCAAGGCAAGTGAGGACCTCAGATATGTGCTTTTTCACAGTGCCCAGCCGTCTGTAAACTGATGCGATGAAGTGTAGGACGAGTTGGTGCAGTCGGTTGTCGTGTTGGGCTGAGAAGGCGCTGTGGGTGAAGTGCAGTAGCGGTGAAATTCTGCGGCGGGTGCAAGTTAAACCAGCTCTACAATACTGGCGGTGTTGTTTTATCAGCCTAGCCTCAGAGCCGCGTCACACTGAATTGAGTCGGAGTGTGGGATGGCTGATGGCTGAGAGGTGCCACCACCCCTTCCTCTTTAGGATCCAACGCGCCAAAGGAAGGCACCTGCTTTTCTCAAGTTAGCCTGGACAGAAAGGTAGAGAATTGACGAGTGATTTCCCCGCATGCCAACAGAACTTGAAAGTGAGTATATCCCTTCAACATCCAACAATAGGTGGTGGTTCTACCAAATTACGACAAGCAACCCTTCCACATACGCATGAACCGATGTTTGGGCATCGCTTTATATACTGTACCACAGCCTTCAATTACATCTCGATCTCATGCTTTAGCTAATTACATCTTTCTCGGCCCTTATTTACCTTGTTTTGTCCACCTTTGGGATTGGATGGGGCGGAAATCTAGGAAACTCACGGAGGAGACCTAAACCCTTCCAAGAATTGTCACGAACCACCTCTGCCGACTCACCAAGAACGCAAAGTTGGTCCTGTGTAAAACAGCTCGGTATATCATCGAGTTGAGGAGCAGAGCATGGCAATGGATAATAAGAGGCCTTTTTCTCGTTTCATTCCCAAGTCCGATCACTTGCACTGGAGTTACCATCATGATTGTGAAGTCTCCAAAGACACATGAGCAAGCCCTCACACAGCACGCACGATTATAAGTTGAAACAGCATATCTATTTGCCCTGCCGATACCAAACATAAAGCGATAAACTCAACGCGGGTGAGGAGAACTTAGCAAACGCCGCATCCACAGGTGTGTCAGGCTTTCTGCCCGAACGCACGTCTAACTGCCATGCATACGACATGCAAATCCCGATCTCGCCCCTTTTCGCTGACCTGACCGTTGCACCACGCCCTAGATAATAAAATAGCATTCTTCGGCGCCGTGAACAATCGGATACCATTTACCTTTTGCTGTTTAATGCCCGACCCTCGCCCGGCTTCGTCTCTGGTGTCGGCGACGGATCGTCGTCTTCACCCTTGCGCTTGGCAACCCCCCTGAGACTCTGTCCCTGACCAGCAAAGTGGGGCCGCTGCGCATTTTCCTTATCCTGCTCTTTGTCGGCATCAGTCTTGACCGGCTTGATCTCATAGCCGAAGAACAGCTTGTTTGGTGGCAGGCGCAGCGGCATCGGGCCGTTGGTCCGCCTACGGGGTTGCGCCGCTGCGTCCGAGGGGTTGGTTGACATCCCCGAAACCGGGGTGGACGGCTTGGGGGTCGGCGCCTTACTGCTGCCCTTTCTGCCGCCGATGCGCTGCCCCTCGCCCAGGAAGTTTGTGGCGGCCGACGCGGCGCTGTTAGGAGCGATGGCCTCGTAGTTGATGGCCTGCGCCATTCCGCCCTGGCTGTGTAGAAGACCACCGGCCGGGAGGCCGCCACCGCGGATGCTCCTAGGAGTACTTGTGCCACTGCCCTTCTGCCGCTCCGGCTCTACGTAGCCCACAGGAGGCGCAAAGTCCACCGACACGTCCGTCTCGATCATGCTGACACCCATCTTCGCTGACTCGGGCTTGACGTCGAGGACAGCCATTTCGTAGACGTCGTCGTTGTACTCAAAGCTGAAGACGTCCCCCTTGGTGAGAGTGGCGAAGTTGCGGAATGCCTTCTCCAGCACCGCACGCGGGTCGCTGATGTCGAGGAATTTTGTGGACTGCGGCTGCAGCTTCACTAGGCGTGCAAGGTCTAGCGATGTAGACTTGATCTGGATCATGTCGCCGACGTCGAGAAGGAGCGTTTGCATCATCTGCATGACACGAGTCCGTCTTGTCAGCAAATCAGCTGGGGCCAGCAGGATGTCTTAGGAAAACGACTCACCCACTGAGGCAGATATGCCCTGCCTTCCTCTGCAACAAACTCCAGGACACCCGAGTGCGTGTGTCGGTCGTTCTCACCGTTTATGAGCTCCATAAGTAGAGGCCACTGCACGTGCAGCTTCGAGACCTTGTCAAGGGCGGATGCCGGGAGGAAAATCTTGGATCCGTGGTTGAGCTCCGGCCGCTCGGATCCGGGTGCCATGATCATGGGGTAACACCGATAGTATTCGTCGAAGCGCTGGGTGACAGGCCGCCGGGCCCCGCGCGCCATCTGGCCGTACATGGTTGCTGTCGCTGGTAGTCTCACCCGCCAATGTGGGTGTTACTCGTCGCTGAGGGGCGGGTTTGACTGGCTAGAATGGGTGTACGTTAGGGACGGCCAGCAGGAAGTATATGTAGGATTGTGAACAGGGCCGATGCTGGCTTTGCTTTCTTCTGGCCGTTCGTCCCGCCGTTACTTTGTTCGCCAAGATTAGGTTGCGTTTCTCCGCTGGCTGTTGGGGCAGGCAGCTTAGAATGACGAAACCGCGTCAATCTAGGTGGCGCCTAACTCAGGTGGGCCGTGCGTGCGGGACCTATACCGTACCCCGCAGCTGACCCACAGAAGCTCGTACGTGGGGCTGAGCTAAACGCATTACCATTGGATCCACCCAAGGATTGAGCTCCCCTTGGAATTTCGCAAAGCTCTGTGCCGTCCGCAATTGAAGCCGCGGCCGTCTGACCTCATCCTACCAGCCCGGGTTCCTCTAGATAATTCTAGTTCGAACGAGATACACCTACCGGACGAACGTACCATGTCTTCAAGATTCTCTGCGGCGCGCCCCAAGCGCGCTGGCGAAGCTTTCGCCCGGTCGCATCACGGCGAAAGGGGAGGATCGGACGGGGAGGAGGGCTCGGCCAAAAAAGTCAAGTTCGATGTTCGAAACCCATCCGCGCTGGTTGCCGACGAGCGCGAGGAAGACGACATCCTCGACGCCGATGTTATCGGCAAGGGGGCCGGCACCGCCACCAAGCGAGGCGCCGTCAACATTGACGGCTACGACAGCGACTCGGATAACGAAACCTTTCACGCGCGCGCCCAGGCCAAGTCAGACAGGGACGGGGGCAAGCCGGCCAACATAATAGATCAGCTGGACAATTACGATTCGAAGCTGAAAGGCGCGGCACCCGCACCCGATGACGATGATGATGATGACATGTTCGGTGGTGGGAATCCCGATGACAAGCCTCCAGCCCAAGACAGGGCCAATACAAGTGGGCGCAAGAACAAGGAGGTCCGCTTCTTGGATGCGCGCGATATAGAAGGCGAGGAGCACACCAGTAAGAGTGGCGGCCAGGTCCGGCTGGACGACGGAGAGAGCAGCGATGACGAGGACGAGGAGCTCGCAATCCAGGAAGAGGATGTGGACGAGGAGGTCGGCGCCGGCGGCCTCAAGCGGCATGCTCCCAAGATCGACGCCTTCAACATGAGGTCGGAGCAGGAGGAGGGAGCGTTCGACGAGGCCGGCAACTTCGTGCGCAAGGCGGCCGATGCCGATGCCGTGCACGACCGGTGGCTTGAGGGTATCAAGAAGAAGGACATGAAGAAGGCGGCCGAGGCGCACGAAAAACGTGAGGCCGAGCGGCGCCGCCAACGCAAGGAGGACGACAGCATTATGACATCAGACCTGATAAGCTCGCTCATCCTCAACCTGGAAAGGGGAGAGACGCCGTTGGAGGCGCTTGCCAGGCTGGGCAAGAGTCAGGTCAAGTTGAAACCCAAAGTGAAGAAGGTACCAAGGTGGAAGCTGAGGAAGCAGAACGCAGCCGAGGACACAATGGACGTCGACAAGGACGCGGCGCTAGAGGACCCCGCGCACCAGCGAGTCAAGACGGCAATAAACCAGGTCACCGAGGCCGCGGACCGCCTGATGGGGAGGGAGTTCCCGGAGATCTACGACACCGAGAGGGAGATGCTCGTCAGGGAGTACAAGAAAGAGACGGGTGAGGAGTGGATCGAGCCTGCGCGACCGGACAGTCCCCAAGATACATCAGCAGCAGGGGCGACCGCCGAGGGACCAGAACCAAGCGCAGAGCCTAGCGGGGAGCAGTGGGAATATCGCTGGACCGATGGCAGGGACGGCGCAGCCAAACAGGGCCCCTTCGACACCGCCATGATGAAGGCCTGGCATGCTGCTGGGTACTTTGGTGAGGGTGTCGAATTCCGCAGGGCTGGTGATGACGAGGCATGGGCCCAAACAGCACCTTTCGCCCAATAAATACCCACCAGGTAGGCAGAGGGGTGGTGGCTCGATCGGTGGACTGGTTCATACAAACCGACGTAAGCCAAGCATCTGTGTCAGCATCGCGGCAGAATCCTGATGACACTCTGAACGGACAGCTTTCACCCCCATCAGTGTGCAGTGCCAGCCGGTGTCGAACACAGATGCGGTCGTCAGCCATGATTTTTTTTCGGCGGCCAAATGTACTAAGTAACGTAAATCCCAGAACCATAGGCTATACGCCGTGGCTACCCCTTTTGACTGTCCGTAACGCCCAGCCGATCATACAAACATGTTTGCTTCTACTCGGTGTAAAAGAAGACGCCCAGACGGGAGAGAAGAAAAGGGCAGGAAAGGGAAGGAACCACTTTCCACCCGGTTCAAAATTATCGAAAAAAAAAAAAAAGAAAACACGTACACCCACCCAGCTGTCATTAACAGGGTTTGTTCCAGTACAAGACGGAGAGAGTAGGAAAGTTCACGTGGTGTCCATCTTCTCACCGTTACCGTTGGACACCGAGAAGTCGACGGCGCCGTCATCGCCAATCAGCCGCTTCTCGGACTCGCCAACAAACTTGACGCTCCTCGCCGGATCGTAAAAGAGCCTGAAGCTCCTCTGCACGTCCTGGACGTCGACCTGCTTGGCTTTCCGCTTGGCGCAGACAAGCTGCGACGTGGTGATGAGATTGCTCGCGTAACGCAGCCCAGCCTCCTGGCCGATCTTGGTAAGCAGCACGAGTGCGTCGGCCGTGAGATCCACCTCTTCCTCCTGAGCCCTGATGCCCAGGATCTTGTTGATCTCATCCGGAGTGTAGGGTTGTGTCGCGATGATCTGGATGCGGTCCAGGAAGTCTAGGGGCAGTCCGTGGGGGCTGCGGTAGTCGGTGCCGCGGATGCGCGAGTGGCCCCTGTTGCTGGCCATGATGACGATGGGCGCCAGCTCGGCCTCGAGAGCACGGTTGATGTACGAGAAGCACTCGATGTCGAGCATGTGCACCTCATCGATGAAGAGAACGCCGGGCACGATCTCGGCCTTGCCCTCCTCTTTCCACTCGCCCACCTTTGTGTTGATCTGGTCGCGGATCTCGCTGCGGATCTCGCCAGTGTCTCCAGAGAAGAGGGCTAGGAACCCTTGGGTCCTCGAGTTGATGACATCGATTTCGTGCAGCGTGACCGTATGAACCACCTCCTTGCGCTTTTGCAGCTCGCCGTCGGGGCACTGCAGGAACTTGGTGTCAACCCCCATCGCGTCGTAGTCGCGCGACCGGGCGTAGGAGCGACCGAGCTTGGTGATCTTGCCCGATGATTTGTCGATCGAGATGATGTCACCCGCCATGACGCGCTCCTTGGTCATGGCGTCGATCATCTTACTTCCCATATCGTAGATGGCCTCCATGTCCGTCGTCTTGATGGTGAGCTTGCCCTGCTTCGCGCCGCCCGTGACGCTCCTGTCGATCTGTATCTCGACAACCTCGCCCTCCATTATCTCGCTCTCCTCCTTGATCCGCACGCCGATGGATTTGCGGAAGGCCTGCGTCAGGGCCTCGGTCTTGGACATCTCAAGTGAAAAAATCTCCGATGAGGCCAAGCTCGTGAAGGGGACATCGGATCCCAGCGACTGCGCCATCCCCATGGCGATTGCCGTCTTTCCGGTGCTCGGTGGGCCTGCGATCAGGACTGCGCGCCCTGCGATCTTGCCCTGCTTGATCATTTCTAGGACCACGGCGGCGGCCTTTCGCGCCTTCTGCTGGCCCACCAGGCCCTGGGAGGATGCTCTCGGCTCGAGGGTGTCTGCATCGACGCCGAGCCCGCGAATATGTGAGTGTGCGGCAATGAGGTTGAGTCCTCGCAGCTCTTTGGTCTCCGAGACCGTCATGACGGGTTGCTGTCAACGCGCCGATGGACGCTGTGGTATTAGTGACGAATATAGTCTTTGGCAGCACAGGGTCCAAAACATACAGTCGCCATGGTGTATTATATCGCGGGGGAGCTCGTCGGGCAGAGGCTTTCCAAGCCGAGGCGGTTCTGAGGGGCAGAGCGCGCCCGAGGGATGGCAGGCAACCAGGTGTTGGATGGAGACGGTCTAGAAAGTCGGTTCACAGGCTTGAGTCCTTGCGGCTGAGAGCAGCAAGGTTTGTGGTTATCAATGGCAGCGATGACCGTCAACAAAACGCTTCGCAATCAGATGGTTGGACCTGCGGCCAATTGGGTTTCGCGCCTCCTCGTGACGCGACGGACAGCTCAAAAATTTTGGCAAAATTCTGGCGGTCTGGCACAGCTCCAGACGGCTTGGATTCAAGGCGTGGAGCCTGTCCCGGCTGCACGGTGCCGCCGGCCCCTCCCAGTCAGATCAGGGGGACCCCTGTGGAGGAAGCCGGTCACTGCAAAGAGGCGGGCAGTGGGCGCCCGAAAAGCAAGCATCGGCATGCGCTTAAATGTTTAGATTGGCACGATGGCCAAACATTAAATGAGAATTGAAGCCATTTTTAGTGGTGGTGCCGACTCCCGTTTAATTCTTGGGCTTCGGGCTTGTTGGTGCCCGAGTGCGGGCTGTGGCTGCATCAATAAAAGCGGCTGCAAGGACTACCCTCGTCTAAATTCGTGACACCCGACCATTGGTTCAGGCGAGGACAGAACAACCCGCGTGAATGACCCCAATCCCCCGAATGCTCTTGCCCGCCCTTTCATCCTGTGTTATTCCTTCCTTCCATGAACGTGGGAGTAAACCTGGGAGGAGTGGGACAGCAACAACCCTTCCCCCACACCATCGACAAACGCGTGCGCCGCGGGTCGTCTATTTGAAAACCAGGACGTCAAAATATCTAATCTCCCCCGGACTGTTTCGATCGTCTCTTCCAGCTGCCCGCGTGACTCCCTCCCTTCGTCATCTTTGCGCACCTATGGTCGGCTAGGTGTAGTCGGGTCTCCTCCAGCGACGCTCTGCGGCAAGCTCGTTTCTGTTTACGGTTAGATGGCACCCAAGGATTCACGCTTGGAAGGAAGCCATCGCAATCGGAGGCAGAAGCCGCACTCAGTTGTGTCGTGGCAACTTTGCCACGACCACTACGGTTTGGGACCGTCACGTTTGCTGCGGCTTTGATGGCGACCGCTTGTAGCAATCAACCTGTCTCAAATCTCTCCAGTCCTACCCGCAGACCTCACACCTAGAATCGCCGTCCCCATCTCTCCTGCTACCACCCCTCGTCATCTTTCGACATGCCGCAACCACCACCAAGCCGCCCGCCTAGCGCGGCTACCTACGACCGGCCTTCGTCCGCACACGGGCAGAGGGAGCAACAAGACCGTAGGAATCGCGGCAATGGGGAATCAGTCCCCCGCGGCCCCGGTCGCCCCGCCGCAGCCCCTCCGACCGGCCCTAGGAAATCAGCAACACCCTCTACACGCCCTGCCCCGGCTCAGGTATCAAGCAGTGGTATGTTTGACTGGATTCCATTTCGCCCGACGTGGCTTGGCATCATTGGTACTAAAACGATGTCCAGGCAAGCCGTCCACCTCCAGCCCCTCGGACACCCATAAGGATGGCGGCACACCGCCCGAGCAACTGGTCAAGCTCGTCTGCGACCTGACTGCATCCATGTCCAGGCAGTCGGCAGCACTGTTGCGAAGAGACGAGCATGGCAGGTTCTACAAGCAGCGGGAGGAGTCTTTCAGGAGACTCAAATCAAAACAGCCAGATTATCCTTCCATAAGCAAGCAGCACGAGCTATACCGGAATAAGGCTAAATCCGAACTTGACGCGACCGCGAAAGAGTACGACGCACACAAACACAACACCATCCAGTTCGCTGACAAGCTGGCAAGGACCATATACAAAGCTCTGCCGGAGACCATGGCTGTCCGAGGACAGGATCCTGATTATGAAACGAAGCTGGCTGCCATGGAGAAGAAGATGAAAGCGGAATTCGACAGAAAGCTAGGGGCTTTCAAACAAGAGTTCGACAGCAACTTGGAAGCTTGCAGACAAGAGTTCGACAGCAACTTGGAAGCTCGCAGACAAGAGTTCGATCGCAAACTTGAAGCTCGCGATCAAAAGCTCGAGGCCGTGGAGACAAAGCTCAAGGCTTACAAATCATGTGCCGCAAGCAAAGAAGCGCTCGGCGGTTTCCTGGCGCAACAAAAGTCCCAGCAGGAGGAACTCGCAACTCTCAAGTCGTCCTGGGGGGAAGAGAGACGGAAACTCGAGTCGACCTGGGAGACACAGAGACGCAAACTGGAGTCGGCCTGGGAGAAAGAGAGAGACGAACTCGCATCGGCCCTGAAGAAAGAGAGGGATGGACTTGAAAGCTTGCATGGCGAGATGGGTAAGCTGAGGGCTCAAGTCGCACATCTATTAAAGACGCAAGACGAAACGACCCGGATGCTCGACATGGACGTCTTCGAAAAGTGGTGGGAGTTTGTCGACGAGCAGCTACCCGACATCAAGAAGGACCTGGATGGGCTCAATACAACCGTGTCACGGCTGGCCGAGGACGCTGCGGGGGCTGCGACCCATGCATGCGACGGCGTGAAAGCTGCCGAACAGCTCGAGTCTAAGTTCAACGAGCTTGAAGCACGACTAACGGCATCGAACTCGACAGCAGCTCTCCAGCAAAAGCTGCAGCCTCATTTTGACAAGCTCATCGGCGCTTGCGGCAGCCTTGTTGAAGATGTGAAGGGGAGCGTGGATCAACTGGGGGACAGACTGGCTGCTGCAAATAACCGACTTGCAGTCTTGGAGAACTCATCGGCGAACGCACCAGTGGGCAAAGCGGAGCTCACACAGAAGCTTGAGCAGAATCACTCGAGCCTAAGATTGGAATTTGACCAAAAGTACAAGCAGTTGATGGTAATGGTCACCCAACTCGATTCCCAGTACCAAAACATCAATACCAAGTCCATGGTGGAGCAAATCGCCCAGTATTACCACAGCGTGTGGCCCATCAACGAACAGATACACATGGAACTCCAGCGGGTTGCAAAGCGGCAAAAAGAGGTGGAGGAGCATATCAAGAGCATTTCCGAGGAGCCCAGACATAAGCGCCCAAGGCTAGCACCAAACACGACGGCACAGCCTGTGCCGAATGGTCACGGCAGTTGAGCGGGCATACCAACTCTACCCCCGCGATGACGTTCTTCTCCTCGTGTGTATATCTGGCCATCTTTGGGCGGCAAAGCAGGATTTAAAAGCCAGGTCAGGCGTTTTGAATCTCAATTTGCTCAATGGACAAGCCTAGCGGAATTTACACATGAATGGCGATGGATAAGGTATTAAAAATGGAACGAATGAAGCAGTATAGCAAAGGGGCGTTTCCCAGCAGGCAGGCAGGCATAAAATAGGCGTTTTATTTGTTATGTTTTGTAATAGACTTCCTCTTCATCTTACCCCAGACCTCCTTTTGCTGGTGGTGTCACGGGACAAGACCAGCGTTGTACCCGTTACACCAAGGCAAAAGAGGAACGTTGTTGTAGCTGGGACTACAACCGTGCATGGTCCTTATAAGGGATCGTACCGTGACAGGTGGAATTGTTTTTTGCGCACGCTTTCGAAAAAGATAGGGTACATTTTTATAGCAAATAACAAGCAGATACTTCGGCTCACAAATGATTGGTGCTGAGCAAGAAACCACGAGGAGGCACACATCAGTTGCCAGTACCCGATTAGTAGGATGTCAATCTCCTGCACTAGGTTGGAATTACGTTGAAGAAATCAGCCTCTCCGCCATCGCCATAATAGCATGAGTGACTAAACATGTGAAATTTGGCTCGGGGGGCTTCCGTGATTGTTTTTTGTACTTTTGCCGTTTTTTTTTTCTTTTTTCTTTCAGTATGTATTTTCAGTACGTATTTTTCTTTGTTGTTCAATAGGTAGCTAAAAGATGATGTGTTGTTCCGTAATTGTTCGAGTCGACGTCCCGTTTTTAAACTCCGCGAGACCGGATAGGGCGTGCCATGCCTTGGGCAGGCATTGCTGCACAAGTGCCGTACCTAACTGTCGGTACCTGTCCCCAGGGTCTCACTCGATGTTCGGAATGCCCCAACCAGGCTGGTTCAAAAGCTGGAAGACAATGGAGCAGCTCGTCCCCAGGCCTGCTTAGCTAACTGCGGCAGAGACCCACGAACGGGCGATAAAGCATCTGGGGTTCTGGGGTGGCCCCTCCAGCGCCTGGCTAGGGCAGCTACGGCAAGCTTCATTGGACGCTTGGAGCATTAGGTTCCCGCTTGCGTTGGCGAGGGTCAGCTCCTACAGCAAACCACAGCGCGACTCCACCCCCCAAAGAACGACAGTCGGCTGCGACCTGCCACCAACCCCCGGCGCCTTGTCGCGGTGAGAGACGCATCGCCTCGCTTGGGCATGACCGAGACCACCACATCGCCTGCCACGCGCATTCGAAACACCGCCGATAGCGCGCCGTTGAGTAGCCGCATGCATCGCCCTCTCTCGCACCGCGCCCTGATATGGGAGAGGTGTGCATCCCAAGTCCCATCTCGCAGAGCGAAGCTGTGAGGGCCGTTGACGGCGCCGCGCGCCTGTCGCCTCTTTGTCTGCCATCTGGGCCTGCACTAGAAGCTTGAAGCGACAAGCCGCATGAAATCCCCCGAACACCACCAACCAACCAACCAACCACTCCCCGCCATCACGCCCGTCGCGCCTTTATCGCAGCCGCGTAGGTATTGTTTGTCTGTCGCCTGCTCTGATTGCCGCCACCTGCATCTGTCTGTGTTGCGCATTCGAGTTGCTGGCTAACCAATTGCTGCGTGCGCATCCGCTCCAGGCCCAATTGCACACCTCAACCATCGCAACCACGTCCATCGTTGCGCGACCAAACCTCATCGTCTACCCGAGAAAAAACGACGAGCGACAAACAAAAAGAACAACAAAGGGAATCCCCAAAACAGAATCGCCAACGCCCGACCGGCATCTGCAACGCCCTCGCGCGAGAACCCGGTCGCCCGCCTCTGCCCGTTTTCGATAGTCGCTGCCGCAAACACCAATCCTCGCCGCCTCGGGCTCTGCCGCGCAGCTGGGTAGCTGTCTCTCTCCCCGCCGGCGGCATTCCACACCCGCCCTTTTGTCCGCTTCTGAGACACCGAGGCCCAGCCGCCCATTGCCGGAACGAGCAGCAGTCCCACGACTACCACCCATGACACGCCTCCCAGAAAATGGATCTTGCGGCGCAGAGAGTCCATAGTCTTGCCCAGCGCATCCTGCCCGACCGGCCACACCATCTCGCGCTGTTCTCCGACCGGAGATATCCTGTTCCGCCAGACTTTTGGCAGCATCATTCTAATCTCCAATACTCCACCTTCCTGTCCGATACCGACCGTGGCATCCTCTTCACCCGCCCGTACTATGAGATTCGGGAAGAGCCCGAGACACTCCAGCGCAGTCCAGCGGCAGCGGCCCCGAAGCCAGAGCCCAAAAAAGCCGTGACCAAGATGTCCTTCAAAGACTACCAAAATAGCAAAAAGAAACTCTCGACATCGCCACCAGACTCTGCCCCGCAGCCACGACCCGACACGAAACAAGCCGGACCCGACGGACCCAGGCCAGCGAAGCCCCCAATCCCCAAGCCTGCCGAAGGCAAGAGGAAGGTGTCCGACGTGTCGGCCAGCGCCGGCTCGACTCCCAAGGACGATGTTGTCAAGAGGTATGAAGGAGGACCGGGCCGCTGTTGATCCCACCCAGGCTCGACCTGGGATTGTCTATCTTGCGCGATTCACTGACAGTCATCCGGCCTGCAGACCCAGAGTGCCATCGAGGGAACCCCCGAGGAATGGTCGGAGCCCCTCTCCACACCACGGCAGGAGATCGCCGGATTTCCCAGACAGCGCGCGACCTCACAAGAAGCTTCGCGTGGGCGACGTCGCAAAACCGGATGCATCGCGCACACCCAGGCTAGACGTCGGCGCCAATAAGAGCTTGTCCGCTTCCGCCGACAGGTCCACGGCCCACAAGGACGTCAAGAACGGCGGGTATGCTCTAACAAACGGCCGCACCACCTCAGCAAGCAATAAAGCAGCCTCGCCCCAGAGACAACCGGTGAACGGGCTCAAATCCTCGGGTATGGTCAGGTCCGAGTCATCTGGGAAAGCATTTGTTCCTCCCCTCCTATCGCCTCTGAGGTTATCGATCGACGATGACCAGGAGGTCAAAACCAAGGGCTCCACGAAACGGCCGGCGGATACCGGGATCGTACCCAAGGCATCCGGCAGGGGCGAGAGGGCCGAGGGGCCTGTGATCAAGAAGCCAGCAAGACCGTCATTACCTCCCTTGCTTTCGCCCACCCTTCCAGATATTGTGGAGCAGGAGCTCGCGCGAACAAAGGAGACACCGTCAAAAGGCGATCTTGACTCCACTGAGGGACGGGCGATTGATTCTCCTAGCGTGGGAGGGAAGACGGTTCCCAAGGCCGAGCACGAGCCAGAGGCCCCCCAGCTGATTGTGCATCTGAAGTACAAGAAAAAGAACTCGTTGCGTGTCCAGCGTCTGCTGGCACTGCAGCCCGCTTCCAAGATTGAGTCGCTGAAGAAGGAGCGGTCGATGAGCGTCGAGGTCAACTCGCCTCCGGCCAACAAGCGACCGCGAGGGACAGAAGCCGCGGCGGCCGAGTCGGTTGCTTCAAAGCGACCCAGGAACTCGATGGAGAGCATCACGGTCTCGAAACCAGTGGCCCCGTCGACGCCGTTGAAGACGTCCGCCACGGCCATGTCTCGGGTGACATCGAGCAACTCCCAAGCCCAGACGCCAGGCGGTGCAGCAACGACGGGCCTTACCCCCGGGCCAGGCGACCGTCCCCCTACGAGCCGCGATTTCGACATTTGTAAAGGCTTGTCGGCGGCCACTGTACGTCAAAGAGGGAGCGAGTACATAAACCTAGGCACACAGCTGAAGCACAAACGAGACGGCATCCTCAGGCCATTTGCGGGCGCCAACAGGGGCGAGGTAGTGGCGAACATGACCAGCTCGGACAAGAAGCGAGTTGCAGCCCTGAGCCTCGAGATGGTCCTGTCCTACATCGTCGGGTTCGACACCCTAAACCAGGCCAGAAACCAGGACCGGAAACCTGGCGACTTCCAGCTATGGGAATCTCTGATCCCGCATCTGGGCGAGCTCCGGAACTTCACCCGCTTCTACAAGGCACTGGATGGCATTGCAATGCAGCTAAACGCCATTGTGATCGAGGAGCTGATCAGGGTGTACTACCACCACGACATCGCGACTGTCGGGCTCAAGATGGTGCGTTTCGGCAAGAAGCTCCACGAGACGTGGGTGGAGGCGCATGGTTGTGTCAGCTCCATCACCGAGGGGTCAATGAAGGCGGACCTTGGCCCATGGTCGAGGCCGTCTAGCGCCGCCGCTCAGGCGCTCCAGGTGCTTCGCCTGTGGGCGCAACGGGAAAGCGTCGACTGGCGGCCCCAACTCTCGCCAAGGACGAGCAACGGAGCCTGATCTCCGGCGAACATGCCACCCTAGCCTCTCTGCCTCTTGACTCCTACCTTTCTTTCCCCATCGGCTTTTATTCTCGTGCTATTTATCCTTTTGCGATTTTGCTGTCTCTTCCATTTCCCAGTCATCATCCGCATCAATTTTGCCTTCCGCATCTGTCGGCCTGCTAAATCGCGAGGATAATGAACCACAGGCGTGCTGGAGTTATATATCTGTGCTGTCCCCCGTCTACCTACCTACTTATGATATCCCGGTTCTCTTTTCTTTTCTCCCTCTCCCTCTCCGGCCACATTCATCTTTTTCTCTCTTCCTCTCCATCTCTCTACAAATACTCCATTTCACCCACTGTTCTCTGTCTTTTTTTACCACCTGGCTTGAAAGTTTATTATTTATTACGGCTCTCTCCCGGACAAGGAGTCTGCAGCCGCTTCCCAGCGTTTCTTGTATGAAACATGAATTTACAAGTGAGAGTCAAGGGGTTATATTTGCTGCCTCGCGGTTAGGGCGCGATGGCGATGGGGACGTGGGGCCCGTGCCCTTGTTGCTGGTTAGCGACCACGGCGGCGCAATGTGTGGAGGCACGAAGAATACCTAGGTACCTGGTAGGGTGCCTTGATCCTCGATACCTAGATCGGTAGTCAATCTGGACCTCAATATTCCAGAGGCAATGCCCTCATGTTATAGATTACCCGCATATATCATCATCACTGACAATATTCATGGAATTGCCCTTTTGCCGTTTACTTAATCTCGGCGTCAAACTCAAAGTCACAACCACCCGGGCTCGTTTATGACGAATACAAACGGCATCCCGCTTGTCTTGATGTTTAAACTTTTGTTGTGCATCCCATCCCCTTTATTTATCTTTCCCTTGGCATGGACTTTCTGGCGGTGATGCCTGAAAACAGCGAATGCATGCAAATGATGCCTACAGTCAAAAGGTGGGGCGGAGCAACTTGATGCCCCACCAAACGCCACTCAAAACGTGGTATCCTCTTTGAGAAGCCACAACCTTGCGCTTAACTTTGGCCAATTCCGGCTGGCAACGGAAGTCTCTCCCGACTGCCAGTCACCAGGGCAAACAAAGCGACTCGAAAACCAACCGAAAGGCGTCCCTGCCTAGCACCTTAGTCGTGTCTCTCTGCCTATACTCTTTGCCGGGGTCGGGCACATCCTCATCCCGTTGCCGCCTCTCATTGTGCCCGCCAGCCGACATCCGCCCATCGGACATCACGGGTATTTCATAAGCGTCTCCTGCGTGCCTTTTTGCCCGGACAAGTTACTCACTCAGCCAGCTTGTGGGTTGCTTCCTCGCCGGGCTCCGGTCGCATCGTGGCACGAATGGCGCCAGCACCGGCAAGGGTAGGCTCGCAAGCGGCGCGGGCAAGTGGGACAGCGCGGTCCCTTCGCCGCGCCCCACCCCGACAGGCCAAGGAGCGGTCGGGGGCGGCTCCCGCTGCGTCGCCCCGCCCGGCAGCCCTCGGGGCCCGCCCACAGCGAGTCACACGGAGCTCTGCTGCGGCCACGCGCCCACCGCCGTCGCCTTCGCCCTCAAGCGAACATGACTGGTCGTCGCCGCCACCCAGCAAATCTCGTGCTGCGCCGCCGCGCGCGGCCCGGAACCCAAAGAGGAGCCGCCCGCCCCTCGCAACCTTGCGGTCGCAGGGCGTAACCAAAAAACGACCCCAGCGCCACACCCACGTCGACACCACCGCCGGCGACGAAGGCCATGTCGTCCACCTGGCTGCTACCAAAGCAGGGGACCAGGTATCTCGGCCAGGCGCCGCCGAGCAGCTCGAGGAGCAGAGCCACGGCGCTCGCCATCTGCCGTGGAGCGAACTCCCCTACATGATCCTCGTCGACGTCTTCTCATTTGCTGCTAGCCCACTCGACGACCCCGCGTCGGTGCGCTGGCTGGCGCAGGCAAGCACCACCTGCCGCTCCTTCGCCGAGCCAGCACTGACGGCCTTGTATCGAAGTCCGCCCCTACTCAGCCTGGCCATGGCACATGGCTTTGCTGATCTCTTGGCGATGCCGCCTTCCGCGACCATGTTCAACTACCGCCAAAAGGTCGAGTCCTTGTCTATCGATGTCGGTTCCATAGCTGCTTTGACCTTCAAGGGCCAGCACCTCGATGTCAATCGCATGGTGCTCCACTGTCCCCGGCTGGCTGAGTTGGGCTTCTTTCACCAGAAGGACATGGCGCCATATAGACAGCTAGACGATCGCCTTCGATGGGCGTATCCTCGCCCGCTGTTGGACTATATCGCTCACGGCGACAGGTCCGAGTCGCCATCGGAACTGTCTGCTGAAAACCAGCCTCGGTTCACGCTCATGCAGGCCTGGCGATGGAGCGCAAGAATGATGGGCCCCGAGCTTGACTGGGATCAAATGAAATCGATCCATCGCTCTCGTGGATTCTCAAGCTTGCGCAAGATCACCTTTGTCAACTTCCAACGGCCGTCGCTCAAGATCAAGAACGCCGATGACGCCCAGATAACTTCCATGGACAAGGAGCACGCCGCCAACTTTGCGGCGCTTATCCAGGCGCTGCCGTCGCTTTCGCACCTCGTCCTAGACTCTTGCACCGTTGCCAACGAGTATCTGTTGCCTCTCCTCCCCACGAACTTGGAGAACCTGGAGCTTATCAATTGTTGGGATATCACGGCGGATGCACTCGCGGATTTCCTCGCCTCGCATGGCCACGATCTACGGCATCTTACCCTCAACCACAATCAGTCGCTGAGTTTATCTTTCCTGCCCCTGCTGGGATCGTGCTGTCCGAAGCTCGAAACACTGCAAATAAACCTTGCGTACTATGCGCACCACGTGAGCTACAACGACTCCAAGCCTTTGTACGAAGAGCTGCTGCTGCCAGGCCAGGTTCCAATTTGGCCTCAGAGCATTCGAGTCGTGGAGATAGAAAACATGCGCAAGTGGACGCCGGAAGCAGCCGAGATGTTCTTCAAATCCTTCATCGACTGTGCCCCAGACATGCCGGACCTCCGCCGGCTCAGCCTCCGAGCCATGCTGGATATTCCTTGGCGACAGCGAAGCGAGATCAGAGAGACGTGGGAGATGCGGCTGAAAAGGTGCTTTGCCCGGAAGGCAACACCTCCAAAGCCCTGGAGATCCCTAGCCGACGTAGCGCTCGCGCACGAACCCGAGCCGCAGCCGCGCAGGAAGCCGGTAAAGCGCAGGTTCTCGGCCGAGCACAGCGGGCCGTCGCGCCGTAGCGGTCGAATATCAGCACAGCCATCCGGCCCGTCTTCACGTGCCAGTAGTGTGGCACGGGGACTGAGGAGGCTCCATCGCGGTAATTTCTCTTACCGAGAGCCAGACAGCGACGAGGATATGGACGACTTGATGGATGAAGGAGGTGGGGATGACCAGGATGACGAGGGTGATGCGATGGAAGGCATTGAAGTCGGTGCACCGTCACCAGCATCCGACACTTCTCTGGAATTTGTCCAAGGGCTCTGTGAGGTGGTCGATCTCCGATTCGACAACCAGAAGCCGACGGAAATGCAGTTCAACATGGACGATTTCCTGGACCAGGAAGACGAAGTGTCGGACGAGGACTGGGATGGCGATTTTGATGGGGATGATGATCAGTATGCATGGTAGGAGGCAGCAGAGGGCTGCGCTGACGAATACCTACATTTTTACTTTCGTTTTGCAAAATTCCACGCCCTCGCCCTAGCAGACAAGCAGATATCCGAGGTTTGAAAGGGAGTTAGTTGTGTTACGTCGAGCATATAGATGTATCTGGCAGATAGCAGGTACCTGAGGTAGGTACCTCGTCATCTTATCCGTCGCCCGTGGATGCCTGGCACAATTCACCTGGCTTGGCGGGGCGCGGAGGGGGCACTCAATTGGTGCGTTACCACGTGATGCGCAGAACTGAGCGGGCAGTTGGAGAAGGCGTAGATGACAGGGCAACCGATTGGCTCACAGCGGGTCCCGTCGCGATACATAGAAGACGTCGAACCCCAGAAAGTTCCAATGTGGCCCCATTTTTGCGTTGTGCTTGGCTCGGAACGCGTCTCGCTGCGTGCAGCCGCTCCGGCTCCTTTCCTCACCTCCTTCCTCGCGCGACTGACTTGAATTGCCCGCCCGCCCCAGACGTTGTTAATGCAGGAGGGATTTCGACGCAATTCCAGACAGCCCGGCACTCGTCGATCGGGTTTCTGAGTTTTGATTTTTATCACTCCTTGTTGTGGCGCCGAGTTTTGCAGGCTTCTCACCTTTCTTATTTGGATTTTTCAATCTTTTTTTTTTCTTCCTCTTTTCTTTCGCTCCCTGTCACCTTTAGCCTCGTGCTCACTCACTCTCGTCAATTCTTTACACACCTTCTCTCTTCCACACTTGTCTTCATTTTCTTTCCTCCCGCACCAGCACTATACCCCTAATTGTGCCGCGATCAATTTTTTTTCCCTTCTTCTTTTCCACACACTTATTCATGCCAACGACTCCACCACATTCAATGCTCTGGACTACAGCCCAGAGGTGGATTTCGTTTTCCCTATTCTCGTTTCTTCCCTTCACCTTCGCACACGTTCTTTTGCACCCCCTACTTTTTGTTGGTTGCGCGACAACCAATAAGCCAGGCTCTTTGAACTTTGGGTGTTTTTGGGAGTTCGGCAGGTGGAGGCTGTGATTAGAGCCGCGCCTTTGCGCACGCACCTTCGGGTTATTTACGCCTCACCCTCATTCCAAAGGCGCGGCACAACTCTCGGCTCTGCACCTTGCGCTCTCCCTTTGCGCTTTCGCGTTTGTCAGCCTTGCGCTCCTAATTGCCAACGACCATTGTTGCGAAAGCCAGGGGCAGCTCTTGGTCCACTCCGAGCACCAGGGCCAGGGTCTTGAGGCCGGGCCAGTTTCGCGCCACGCTGCGCGCACCCTTCTAGCCCAGAACCCATCTCGCCTGGGCGGCTGACTAGGATCAACATCGTGCAGCGCGAACGAAAGCTCTCTGGCCGTGTCGTCCTTCACACTGCCCCCACCCCAGCTCTTCATTCCGAGCCAATCGCCCACCTTGGCGCGTCACGTCAGCAGCGGGGTGGACGTATCGGCCTTTTGGACACCAGCAGCCCACAAGGCCGTCACCAAATAGCGTCACGGCCACCGTTCCCTGGGCTTGGGGCCGTGGAGGCAGGCAGGTCTGGCCCGGGCGGTAGACGGAGCAGCCGCCACGCCCGTGTCGGCACTCGGCGCGCCTTGCATGCGTCATGTCCGCCATGGCCCCGAATGGCGTGACGCACGACATGCCCTTCCTCCGCCGAAACTGGGTCTCCGGGCTCAACCAAGCGCGTGGGCTGACGCCGTGCGAAGACCACCCGGTCAAGAAGCGCCGCCGTCTCTCGCCCGATTCTCCTGGAATCAACAGCTGTCTCAAGCAGCCCTACGGTGGCGCCGACCTGTGTCTGCCCGAGGAGCCTGGCACTCTGCAAAAGGCCCTGAGCATCGAAGTGCTCCGCATCTTCCACAGGGACACCCCGCGTGTTAAGTACGACAAGGTCTTCAACGGTAGTGCTGTGCCGTATGCCATCACCTCACGAGCACGCTGCAAAGTCACCATCCAGAGCCACGAGGACGGAGACAAGCAGATCATCTTCTGCGACAGCCAGGTGTGCGAGGTCAAGACGTACAAGAACCCGGTCGGCCCCTCATACATGGCCAGGATCCACCTCCCAAGGCCGTTTATCGTCCCTCACGAGAAAATACTAGTCGCTCGCAGCGACGACTGCGTTTTCGACCTTGCCGACTCGTACACGCTACATCTAGAGATTGAGGGCGCCGGCGACCCCAAATGGCCCCCTCCCAACCTGCTCGGACTGGACGAAGACGAGTTATTCCCCGGCATGCCGGACTCGTCCCGTTTCTTCGTGCTCGCAGCAACCATGGATGACATCTTCCCGCGGTCGAGATCGCTGCTTGGGGTTACCCTCAGGCACCGAGACTGGGACGTCGAACAGCCTACCGACTTCGCGATGGACGCCGACATTCGCTGGACAACCGGCTTCTCAGACAGGCTGGTGAAGAGGCGTCTGGGAAAAGGGTTTGGCCAGTCCATCACATTCATCGACCCAGACGAGGACTTGATTTCGGTGAACGGCAAGCTGAACGGGCTTGTGAACGGAGATAGGCTTCCCAATGGACACCACGACGGGCACCACGCCGGGGATGCGTGCACAACAAATGGTCATGCTCTCAACGGGAATGGCCACAGTCATGTCAGCGGCGACGCCGATGACTACGACGATGAGGGAGACGGCGACACCACGCCGAGGAAATCACTTAGGGCTAGGGGCACAAGCAAGGTTTACAACCTCAAAGTCCTGAGCGACAAGGCCCACGGAAAGGACCGCAAGAGGCGCAGGATGTTTGATAGCGGAGACGACAAGGGAGTCGAGGAGAGCTGCACCGTGTTCTACACGCTTCCAACGGAACACGTTGCCATCCAGGGGCTTGTTTGCGGCGTCTGCGGCATTCGATGCCATTCGGTGAACGAGCTGCGAGCCCACTTTCTTTGCCACCCACGCTACGACTTCCACCTGGAAAATCGGCTAGGCAAGGGCACGTACACGATTGACGTGTCCATCTCCACGGACGCGAGCACTCCAATGCGCCCAAGGATCTATCAACTGGGTCTGCCAACCAAGCTGCTAGATCTTGACAGGTACATCGATGGAGACGACTCCTGGGTCACCTCTCGTTACGGCCCTGACAATGATATGCCCGTAACCGAGAGAAATCTAGCGCCAGCATCATCGAGTCGTGTGGAGGTAAGAATCAAGGATGAAGTTGCGAGAGACAGGGAGGGGGACGGGTGGACGGGTATAATCGGGTTTTTGCATGGTGCCCAATGACTGACCGACCATCTCCAACAACAGGTAAAACCCGTGATAAGCCGCGTCAACAGCAAGCCGGTGGTGCCGAACGTGAAGAATCGGCTGTTTGATCCGTTGAGCAAAGCGGAGCTGGTGCCTGGCGCGGACGTGCCCAAGACGGTGTGTGACGACGCTTGGCTCATCCAGAAGCACCGCGACCACCTGCAGGACTTTGTGGACATCGGGCCGAGCGAAAAGGAGTACATGAAGGAGTGGGACGCTTTCAACTTCAAAAATCGCCTGTCCTCCGAGGCCTACATTAAGCGGGCATTCGTCTCGTTTGTGACGGCCAAGGCCTCGTGGCTCGTCGGATCCGAGTCGAGGATGGTGGAGTTTGGCAAGCACTTGGCGGTGCTCACAGCCAGGGGCGTGATCAACGAGGCGGCCATCGAGGAGGCACGAGTTCTGATAACCGAGGCCAAAAATCACCGCAGGGCGACGTCTGGAGGATCGATGGGGTCAGAGCCGGTGCCGAACCCGGTGCAGGCGGCCGTGAACCGGAGAAGCTCGGCCGGCTGCGGGGTGTGCGGAAAGCCCGTAAAAGGGCCGCAGCTGCTCGTGTGCGCCAGCAAGGTCAGAACCCTCACGTGAATCCAGCTGCGCCGAGAGGCGCTTGCTTGCCTAATTTAGATGGGCCGCTGACTGAAAACGTGAGAATCTCTCAGATCTGTGGAAGGCGTGTTTACCACAAAAACTGCGCTCGCCCGACAGCAAAGATGTCGGTTGAAGGCGTACATTGGCGTTGCAGCGGATGCGCCCCACGGTCCTGATGGAATCCCCAGCCAAAAACCCGACTGCGACTGGACTTGATATTTTCTCAAGATGCCTTCGGCAGTTGGGGTTGTTTTGCGAGCATTCACCACATGTCGGCTTTTTGCGTACGAAAACTCCCGAATCGCCGACCCCTTGTCCACTTCCCACCAAGATTCTACCCAGTCCGAGGAGCGGGATGCGATTGGACACCGGATTCGGATCCATCTTCACCTTCCCGGCTTCTCTCAGACACCCAACCATGACATTTTGGGTGCATGTGTGCCTAACTGGGCATATCTACTTATCTATCTGGCACCAAATATGATGTGTTCCCTGCTGACCCGGGAAAACGCGGCGTTGGAGCCCAGCTGCGAGCTGGCCCGTTCGTCTTGTATTCCCCGACGAGGAGGAAGCGGCAGCGAAAGGTTCGCGCTGATACTCTCGTTGATCATAATCAATCCCTAGACAGCTACGTGACTGCCCGTAGTTAGTTTTATATCGTATACCTCAAATGTTTAACTACCCTCTTGCGCCTTGTGCGACAGTGCTGATTTCTCGAAGCGTTTGACCCTGGTTGATTGGAGATTGAAGCAGATGGTGTAACTGGGGCTGCCTACCCCGCAAATGGCACGGTTTGAAGCCACAGAACACGGACGCACTCATCCAAAAGATGAAAGACTGTCGCTCACTCTGCTGTATGGGTCGCGGCCTATTGCGTGCGTGTGTACATGTAGATAAGCCGAATGAGCTATCATTTTACGGCCTGTTTCACCCATTTCATAATGTTTTATGAGGTATGATCGCCGTAACAACTTTTCGCTCTGGTCGCCCCGCGTTTCGAACATCGTCTTGTGAAAACAGAAAACAACGTTTGAATAATTGTGATTGATTCCGTTCTCTCCGCGCTTCCTCCGTGCGCTCCATTTGTCCTTCTTCTTCTCCTTCCAACTTTGCTTCTTCCTGCTTTCAATGCCTATTATTTTTTTTTTCAAATCAATTGATAAACGCCACTTTATGAATCGCTGCTATTTTGATTTATGCAAGTACCAGTCGATCTGATTTTAAAAACACCCAGCTGGAACATGGAGCTTTAAGCTATCGGTTTCTGGTCCTTCTTTGATTAAATGGGATGGCTGTGCTATGTATTTGGGTTACCCATGATATCCTGAGCCCTTTTAGTAGTTATCGGCTTTGAATCGCCAAGGGATATTTTCGGCGTGTTATTATTTAGTTTCATTTTGATATCTCATCTTGAATGAATGTTCCCCGAAATTTCGCCTAACGCCGCGGTATGGTTTAGCCATACCTTTGAATTTAAGGATCGGCGGATATTAGATCACGACAAGTGCTTTGATGGAAATAAAATCACCTGTACACACCATTCAAACAATGAGGACTTTCCCTAGTTGCCTGGAGGGGCCTCATTGCTCGGTGTTCCTAGAGACATCTTAATGGGGGTTTGACTGTAACTAGCAACGCTCACCTGTCACACGAACAATCAGATATTGGTCAGACTGATACGTTCAGTCTCAAGTGTTGACAGGTAGTTATAAGGAAAAGAGCCAAGCCGTAGTATGAGGATAAACGGCGTCATGCAAACATTCCCATTTGTTGAATGTAAAAAGACGACTTGGTAATGATATTTTGGACCCCACCCAGATCATCAACGTTCGTTTGCTTCGTTTACCTAATCAAATCATTTGCCCATACACGCCTCCATCGCTACACGCGTTCGTGGTAAAAGGGTACAGTGTTGTGTGTGTGCACCTGCGACGCAGCCTCTAATCACCGTCTTCAATGCCAGGGATATTCCAGGCCAAGCAACCAAGTCACATGATGCCGGCTTTTGGTACTCAAACAACAGAGAGCAGAAGGGAAGAGAAGAGTATGGGAAGGGGAGACAAGCGCTGACGCCCATGTCTAGATCTATGTTTCCAGAGGGAAAAGCCAGAGGTAAGCTGGAGTATGGATTGGCCCCAATGACAGAAACAAAAAAAAAGCTCACTACTCGTTCCAAATGAGGTGGATTCACGAGCTGGGGCCCTTTCCGTGAACAACAAGGGGGAAAAAAAGAAGAAGAGGAAGTATATGTAGAAACAACTAGTGGAGCAAAAATACATGTCTATATCTTGCAAACGAGAAGAGCTGTGTGCATGCCATACAAAGCGTCCACATGGGACTGCTGTCACGTGGGAGGAAATCAAGCCCAGGATACGTAGACTCACCGAGCCTCGCCTCCGGGCCTGTCGCCGGCACGCCATGTGTCCTCCTGACGTGTTCCAGGTGGCCTCCATGTTGACGTGCTGGCACCCCTGCTGCGCGCTGCCTGCCCAGGCAAATCGTCTGACTTTTTATTGTCATCGGTCGACCTGGGCAGGGCGTAGCCGTTTACGTACGACCGCGGCGGACCGCCGTTGAACGCGGGCTGGCTGGTCGAGACGGGGCTCTCAAATATGGGCCCGCTTAGGCTGCCGTCGAGCCCGGACGTGTTGCTGAGCGGGAGAATGGGGTTCTTGGCGCTGGCATCGGCTAGGGACTGGGCCTTGCGGTCGGCCTTGTTGCCCTCCTTGGTGCGGTCGTAGAGGTACAGGCCAAAGAAGGTGAGGCCGATGCCGATCGCCTGCAGCTTGGTCGTCGGGCTGCGGAACCAGATCAGGGCGATGACGATTACGAACACGCGCTTGATCAGACTGGCGACCGAGTAGGTCACGGGCGACACCATGGATAGCAGCACAAAGGCCATGATGTTTTGGCCAAAATGGAACGTCCCGTTGAAGACAAACTCGACGAACAGGCGACCGTGGTCAAAGGAGCCCGGGCTCGTAATGAGGTCTACCGAGCCGTCCCACAGGAAGTCGCCCAGGATCCCGATGCCCTCGTTCCAGGCCCAGATGGGCACTGTCAGCACAAAGGCCATGCCAGACGAGTAGCAGAGAAGGTTGAGCTTGTCGAGCCTGCGCGAGCGGGCGCCCAGACCTTCGGCTTCGGCCCGAGCGGCCTCGTTGAAGAGGCGCTTGGAGAAGATGTTTTGCGTCACGAAGATGATGGTGGCCAGCAGAGCATACAAGATGCCCAGGAACTCGCCGCCCCACTTGTGCTTGCCGGAGCACGCGAGGATAACGCCTAGCGTCAAGGGCACGAGGGACAGGTACGTGGCGGCGGGGTAGCGGATGTTGAAGATGACGCGGTAGGCGAAGACGGTGAAGAGCGGGGAGAGGCCCTTGATGGTGTGGACGAGCGACACGGGGATTTTCGAGGTGGCGGTCGAGCTGAGGAGGTGGCCGAAGATCTGGAAGGCAGCCAGAGGGAGGGTAGTGTGGATGACATCCCTCGTGGGGGGTCTGATGCCGTGCTTGAGGGCTGGCACGGCTGCGCGCAGGCTGGGGAAGACCGAGGCCAGCCACGATAGGAGGATGCAATACGTCGAGACGAAGGCGAACTGCACCAGAGTCAGGGTGGCGGGCTTGTCGAATACGTTGAGAATGGATTTGGACGACGTGTTGGTCAGCGCCGACGAGGCGTACCACACTATGCAGAGGAACTGTGGGTTGCGGCAGGCCGGGGTCAGTCGCAATAAGGGAAGGAGGAGGGGTCTGGGGCGGGCAGCGCACTATGAGTCTGGGGGAGACGGGGGCTTTGAGGGCGTCGGCAATCTCGTGGGCGTTCTGGCTGACGCTGCCATGTCTTGCCCTGATGGTGCGCAGGGCGTCGCCGATGTTCTTCTGCCTGTCGTGGCCGCGGCCCATGCTGATGCCGTTCGGGGTGGCGCCCCATCGCACCCCTCGCGCCTGGCCATTGCTCTCGGACCGGGGTAGCCAGTGGTCGCCGTTGCCGTTCCCGTTGGCGTGGCCATTCAGTTTCATGATGGGGCTGGCGGCATTGCAAGGAAGGCCGCCGACGTCGAGGTCGGGGAACTTCTCCATCGACGCAGCCTAGGCCCGCGAGTCCGTGGGCCGTAGTCTTGGTCGGCGCGTTTGCAATCGCGGTCCGGTCCGCTGTCAAGGGGGTGTGGTCTTGGCCCCCTTTTTTTTTCCGTCTCTGTTCAGACAAGAGGCAAACCCGGCGGGGAGTCGGAGACGGGAAATCGAGCTGCGCTTCGCTTTAAAGCGGGCCTGGCGAAAAGGAGGATATCACACTGGGGCCGCATCGAAAGTCGGGCTGGCTGAAGGTTTATTTCGCTTGGATCGAGCGCAGGATGTCGGCGCGGGAAGGCGGCCCAGGTTGTCTGCGCGCGCCATGGATGGAAATTAAAGTCCTCTTTTGAGATGGAAAATGATGGGACGCCGTCTCCAACCACTGGTGTGGCACACGTGCGGTACACAAGCTCCACCTTGGCTTTTTACTGGGCGGCCAAGATCGATTGAAAAAGGAGGTACCCTTCACACAAAAAAAGCAGGTACCGTGCCAGGTGCGTGCGAAGCACCAGGATATTGGACCCTTGACCTTGGAGCTGCTGTCCCACTTCGACGTGCACGAGCTTGGCCTTTTGATGGTGACCTTGTTTGGATAGCAATGATGAGATCACGCATGGAGGCAGATCAACATGCGACGGTTTTCGGGAGCCACTTGGGCCACAACTAAGATTTCCAATGGCAACATCGCATCTATACCTACTGTATGCAGTACAAAAAAAGTGATAAGATGGCAAGGTACTGTACAGTACGTACACATTGTGCAACGTAAGAAATCTCGCCTTTCAAGATCTTTCGGTGGGGCCCAGATTACAGTGCCACGTCAACCGCCACACTTTTAACATGCTGCTCCTCCACCAGCCACAGTTGAGGCTCGTGCTCACGCGCGCAATGATTTCTTGTATGGCGCCTAGACGTGACTTTCCGTGACGGCGCTTTCCATTCCTCGGCATACTGTCGTTATTTTCATATCGCCCCAGGCTTCCCACGCTTGACATCATCCCGACACGGGTACCTTATTTTCTCTGCTTATTCTCTCTCCTTCGCTCGTCCAAATAAGTGTCCGATTGTGCACTTCTCGTTGGAAAACGCTCTTGTTGGGGACGCACTTGGGGCCAGGCTCCCATCCCGTTTGCGAGCATGGCGGCCCCGAAAATGACCAAGAACCAGATGCGGAGGGCAAAGAAGAAGGAAGAGAGAAAAGCAAAGACACAGGTACGTTATGGCTATAATGCGTCACTTGTGCTCCGACGTGTAGCTCCTGGCTGACTTTGAGTGGTAGGCCACGACCGAGACGCCAGAGCCAACAGCCGTCGACGGCGCTTCCAACGAGACCCCCAAGGATAATGCGCCAGCGGAACCGGTGACCGGTGGCCTCGAGGTCAGGAAGGATGCTGATGCGCTCGATAGGATCCCCGCCGACGGTCCGGTGGACTTCGATGAGGACAATCCGGAGCTGGAGACCATGTACCGCGACATCTTGACAAAATTCAGCATACCACTGGACGAGGATGGCGTGCCCAAGGACGCAAACAACCGCAAAAAGGCCGAAGTCTTCTTCGACCAGGACGACGAGATCCCGGACGAGGACGACGAGGCTGCTGCCGAGACGAGGCTCTCCAAGAAGAAGCGCAAGAATCTGAACAAACTTTCCATCGCAGAGCTCAAGGCGCTCGTCGCAAATCCAGAGGTTGTCGAGTGGCACGATGTGTCCTCTTCGGACCCGCGCCTACTCGTTCAGATCAAGGCCCAGCGCAACATCGTTCCCGTTCCCAACCACTGGTCGCTGAAGCGGGAGTACCTATCGAGTAAGCGCGGTATCGAGAAGCCGCCGTTCAGACTGCCAAAGTTCATCGCGGAGACGGGCATTACCGAGATGCGCGACGCAGTGCTGGAGAAGCAGGCGGAACAGACGCTCAAGCAGAAGCAGAGGGAGAGGGTGGCACCCAAGATGGGCAAGCTGGATATTGACTACCAGAAGCTTTACGACGCCTTCTTCCGCTTCCAGGAGAAGCCGCCGCTGACCAGGTTCGGCGACGTATATCACGAGGGCAAGGAGTACGAGGCTGATTACCGCTACTTCAAGCCGGGTGAGCTGAGCGATGCCCTTAAGGAGGCTCTTGGTATGCAGCCCGGCTTCCCCCCGCCGTGGCTTCTTCAACAGCAGCGCATGGGCCCGCCACCCTCGTACCCGACACTGAAGGTCCCCGGTCTGAACGCGCCCCTGCCGCCGGGCGCGTCGTGGGGCTTCGTGCCAGGTCAGTGGGGCAAACCACCGTTGGACGAGTACAACCGGCCGATCTACGGAGGTGACATCTTCGGCATCATGGCTGCGAACCCCGGCGCCGCACAGGCGCAGCAGCAGGGGACGCAACAGCCCGTAGGCGAGCCCGTGGAGAAGACGCTCTGGGGAGAACTGCAGCCTCCTCAGGATGAGTCCGAGGAAGAGGAGTCGGACGACGAGGACGAGGACGACGATGAGGACGGCGATGATGCCGGGGACATGGACATGCCTAGTGGGCTGGAGACTCCAAGCGGTTACAGCACCATGCCCGGTGACGGTCCGAGCGGTGTCGAGAGCAGCATGGGTGGCGAGTTTGACCTGCGGAAACAGAGGCGCGGGTTCGAGACGGAGGAATCATCGGCTCCCCCGCGGTCGGCCTACACTGTTCTTGCGGAGAGACAAACCCAAGCGACAGGCTTCTTTGGCAGCGACAGGGTGTATGACCTCTCCAAGGCACGTGGCGTGGGTGGGCCGCCTGTGCTAGGCCAGGATGACGACAGCGGCCGCAAACGGAAGAAGCCCGGCGACGTGGACGTGGCGCTGGACCCGGACGCGCTGCTCAGCCACGATGGCATCAGCAAGGACGAGGTGAGGCGCAAGTTTGAAGAAGGACGCAAGGAGGATGGCGTCGGGGCCAAATGGCAATACGACGATGACCTTAGCGAGATGATTGCTCAGGAAAGCCGAAAGAGGCAGAAGCTACAGGAGGAAAAGAAGGGCGGCGGTGGTGGCGAGAAGAAGAAGGAGGCAAAATACAGGTTTTAACTGGGACATAATCAGGCCCGCCCTGTCGGTCATGTTTGTATTTTATATTTGTACCTATTCTCGGAGGTTTCTATATTTCGGGCCAGGAGCGGCAAAAACAGCCTGCTTAATCTTTAGCATTATATGTCTCCGGTCTACCTGCCCTAGTAACACGGGCTGCGACTGGAAATCTTCGTTGCTGATATGAGTTTGGGAATGTCGTCTTACCTCGGATTCTTGTCACCTTGCCTCATATTACTGGCCTGTCGAGGCGCATGGCACTTGGGTATTTGCTGTTGGGGTACTCGCCTGAGTTCAGTTCCTGTTTCTCACAAAGTAGTAGATATTTCCGACAATTTCTTGTCGGGACAGGCACAAACCTCGTCGTCGACACCGCAAACGTTGCATCAGGAATCATAACGCACCCTCCGTCGCCCGGGAGGCTTTCCACTCATCCGCGCATCTGCGTGCATGATTAAAGCCAGAGGGATTGCTACCCAGCATCGCTTTTCCAACAGCCCCTTACAGAGGTTAAGCCAAACGGTCTACTACATGCGCCTCTCCTTTGCAATACGAAGCTCCAATAACGTCGGGTCCAGGGAGGGGTTCTTCGTTTTCCTCCTTCCATCAAATACGTCTTTTGACCCTGGCCGTATCTAATATCCACACCGTCTGCGATCCACATCGCCAGCTCGTACCCTTGATGTGCACTATAACTTCTCCCTGACTGTGTTCGGCTTCGGGAGTCCGTTGGTGCCCGGTTCTTTGGGGTTTCCTGTGCAAAAGTTGGACCCGCTGCTTCTACAGTCAATGTAGCCTGGCACTCCTGCTTGATTCCGACCCACAGCGGCTCATGGGGCCGGTGCATCTAGTGTCCTTGACTTCTGTCGGCCATGCTACCTTCTTACTACCTTCGTGGGCAGCTATGTACCTCCTTGACACGGCCTTCAAGGTGTACATGTCTAATACCACAATTTGGGATGGGGCTGAGCTAGTGGTCGCCGAGATTCCAATGGATTTGGCTTGCCGGAGTTGCGGGGCTCTCATGTTGCAAAGTAGAGATGCACATAGTAGGCCAGGTTGCTTGATTTCCAACCTGAAAGAGGAGTAGAGGAGGCCGCTGAGGGTGGGAGAGCCTCGGGCTCTATATATACGGATGCGTTGCAAGCGTACCGAGCACCGTCGGCCTTGGCCTCTCGCCGAGGCTGCTGGTAGTTTCTACGGCTCACCGGGCTTTGTTACCCGGCCCTGACCGTGGGCCCCCGTGGGTATCCGCTCCTATGCGAACGCAGCCGCCGCCTCTGCTCTTCCCTCCCTTGTCCCTGCTGTAGACTGAAGCGAGGAAGGACGAAAGTAGAAGGCAAAAGCATCTCTGAAGCTTATCAACCACGAGGCGCTTTTTGTCTTGCTGCCATCGCTCCAGAGCGAGTTCCAACCAGACCCGTACCCACCGGAAACTCTATGACGGGCTAGGCGTCGTATTTCATCAAAAAAGCCGCTCTCAGGAGCGTCTTTTCAAGACCTAATATCTCCTGGGTCGGTTCCCAACCTATCTTGTAAGTGAAAACGAGTGCTTTGGCTACGACATATCCGCGTTCCGGCTAAAAGGCCTCCATACGTCATGTCGTGAGCAAACTGGAATAGCACAAGATATATGCCGTGACTGCCGTTGTAGGTAAATACAAGCTTAGAATCTCGACTTTGGAGCCCCCAATGTCGATCACTGGACCAGGGCCGTGGCTGCTTCGACCTGGGTCGAGCCTAAGCTGGTTGCGGCTAGTCTTTGAGGTGGAGTCGTACATGCTTGCAGACTTATATTGAATCTTTCCAACAGCCTGGAGCGACTAGTTCTCTGCCGAACAGGCCCTATATGGGCGGACCAAGGGCTTCCGGGTTCGTCACTACGGCGGCCGATCAGCAGCACGAGCACCGGAAGCTCTGGGTTGGGAGCTGCAGGCGGGACGCGGCCGGTATACACGATCAGGCGAAGACTGCTCTTTCGGCATCCCGGTGACCTTCCACAGCTCAGATCGCCTCGAGCAGACCACGAGGAGGGGCCGGTATCGATCGTCTCCGTCGGAATCCAACCCTACGCCTCCCAGCCGATCAGACCACGTGCGGGAGTGATGTCATCAAGAACCAAGCAAGCATCCGCAAGCGAACATGATCATTGCAGCGAAACTACTCTTTCACGTCTCGTTAGGTGCTTCACCCGCAGCAATAACAGCTAGGTTAGCGCTCGTCACAGCCACGAAACACGCCAAGAGGGTTCCTGGCGGTACCTCGCAGCAGCGTACTCGAAGGCGGCAACACGGGTGAGCTCGTTCGCCTGCACGTCTACCTGCCTGATAGTAAGGTAGGGAGCCCGCACTTGGCACTGCGCTCCTGCTAGAGCTACGGCTAGATCTGGGTACTGACTGATCAAGGCACAGCCGACTCGTTTAAAGTAGGGTCGATAGTGACGCCCCGACGATGCAGGAGAAGCCATGCACGCCGTCTACTTCTTCGGCTCGCAGCGAGACTTCGTAAGCAATGGTCGCCGTCCTCGGTCCCCAGGACAGGGACTCCGTCAAGGCGCGCCGTGATCCGGCCGGCGTACCAGGGCCGAACTCTGGGGGCTTTGTGAGCTAGCCGGCGGCATCACATCAGAAAATTGAGTGGGATGGAGGTCCTCAAGGCCTACGGCGGTCCTTGCGGCTATGAAGCGAGTCGAGGCTTCCGGCTTCTCCATACCTGCCCGGCCAGAGGAGGCCGTGGGAGAGTTGGGCTCTTCAAGCCGGCGCTTCGAGCAGTATAGAAGGGAGGCCAGGGTCGTAGAGTCCCTCATTACGGGCACGGAGCTGAGCGCGCACCGATTCTGGCTCAGTGGGCAGCTAGGAGTCTACCGGCAGATGAAAGCTTGGCGAAGCCGCGCACGTTTTAGCAGAGTCGACCAAGACATTTGGCGTGGCTTCGAGGTGTGCAGGGCCCTTGATAACCCAGGGGACCGTCCACTGCCAGCTCTCTCTCACGGAAGAGGGCAAGAATTGCTCCCTGGCCCTGGCTATCCGGCAGCTTGAAGAAATACCCAGCGTTGCGCGAGGACTGCAAAGTTAGTTAGACCAGGGGGACTGTGCAAGCAGCTAAAGCGACGCCGACATGAGTCGGCCTTGGGCCACGCTCAGTACTAGGAGACCATTAGCCTCGATCGCCTCTTATTATCCCATTCCTCCCGGTGTGACGCCTAGGCTGCCTCGTGGCACTCACGCGAGATCACGAGAAGCTCGCACGAAGCCACCGTGAGGGCTACGTCCCGCTTCTTCCATGGCCGCACCCTCTTATGGCATGGGTGGTATGACGATGCTCTCGCTCTCCAACGAGCCTTGTGCGTGCTGTCTGGCAGCCGCATTCGCCAAAGCGCCTTCGGCGAGCTGATTGCGGCATGTGCAGACATGGGCGTTGTAGACGGGCAGGGCTGTACTGCCCTGGACCGTGCTGCCTTATAACGGAGACATCGAGACCGAGGCCTTGCTGCTGCTGCTGGGCCTCCCGAGGATGGCAGGGGAGAAGGGGGAAATGTGAAGCCGCGTTGTGCGCGAGACGTACCGCGAGCTATTCCAGGAGCACCTGCGGCCTGCGCTTCTGACGGTGGCGGCGAGGAGCCTCGAGCCTGGCCGTGACTGCAGGCCCCTGGAGATCTCCCGTGGTGACGCGCTGGTTCAGGAATGACGATTCCAGTCCGTCGTCTTTTTTCTGCACTTCGTATCAACAAAGCATTCCGGTGAAAAGATGCTGTTCGGAGGCTTCTGGCGTCCCCAGCGTACCGAGGATTCTGCGAGGGCAAGGCCGACGTGCGAGTGGACTACGCCAGCATGGCCCAAGACCAGCCGGCCTCGGGTGCTGCAGCGCTGCTCCGGGTGATGAAGCGGTGCGATTCCGTGGTCGGGCCCGTAAATGGCGACTTCTACTCTCGCGGCTGATTCGGAGTGAGGGTGGCGGACTCGGAGGAGATCGACATGAGAACAAACTCCTGAGCTTAGAGTTCGAGAGGTCGCAGGCGCTGTTTCTGGAAAGAAACAGCAAGCTCCTGAGTAAAAATAAACATAGCCATAAGTGAGGGCCTTTTCTCCTTTCCATGTTATCATTCCTCTTTTCCTTTTTTCTGTTGTTTCCCCCTCTTTTTCCTATAGTCCCACTCGCGCGAGACGCTTCGACCATTTTCGAGGCTAGGTTTACATGATAAGGATTCAAAGGCGCGGCCTAAGCGGATATATGAAGAACTGGATATCCTTGGAGGAATATATAAACAGTTGAAGATGCCATTCGTTCTGCTCTGGCGTCGGTTCTCCTTTTCAAGTCTGGCTCCATGTCGTATCTCTTTTTCTTTATCGCTTTCAAAACCCCGTCTCTGGACTTTCCCAAGTCAAGATTCAAGCTCCAAGGGGATACTGTGTGCTCTGTGGAATCGGCATCAAAACGACCAGCATAGCAACATTCGAGACTCACGTATTCTGTCGAAGCAACGCGCTGGCCGTGACAACACCTGACGCGGAGTATCCATCTGCCAGCCAGGTATAACTCTTCATGACTTTGAGGTCGAAAGGTTGAATATGCCAATCCTCATCCGTTTGCGAGACGCCATGAATCTGGCCCGTTAAATGGTCTGGTTTCGTCGAAATTTAGGATCCTATTTCATATCCGAAGTTCATTACCATTGTCGACGAGCTCTGGAGCCTGAGGCAACTTCGATGTGTGCCCGAAGCTGTGTCAAGTATCTGTGCTCGGTCCTGGTCTGCCGTACAAAGTGGAACGTATTTGTGCTTGAATGTTTGCTTGAGCCTCTATTCATGACAGATTCCGTCTGCCCACGTTCCAGTTTAGTCGATCAGCCAGTCCTCTACCTCGATTCCCATGCTCCGGCCCAGCGGACGGATAACATCCCAACCAATATTGGCCCTCCACCTGCCGCCGTGGTCTGTCGGATCACCTCCGCCGACACGCGCGAGCAGACGCAAGCTAGACAGAGTGGCGACGGCCATTGCGACGTCGCAATCCACTGTGCTTCCGGCACCCCTTGCGTGACTCTCCAAGTCCCGGCCGGCGCCCGCCGCCCACTCACTGCGCAAGGCGACGTAGATGGCCAGCATACGCTCAAAGACGAAGGCGTGAGCGCCGAGTAGTCTACGGGCAATCTTACGGTGCTTGTTTCGGGGCCCGCCGGTGCCGCCTGAGAGGCCGCCGCGGCGCCGACGCCGGCCGTGGTAATGGGTCGAGAAGAGGGTCAGGTCGTGCTTGGTCGCGTTGTGCGAGGCCAAATAGGCCGATACTAGGAGCAGCCGCGCCGTGGTTGGGAGCAGACTGGAGAGATCCGTCGCTGCCGACGGTTGCTCCGACGTGGCGGCAGTACCCCTGAGCGAGACCTTCCTCTCCAACGCTGTTGCCGTCGTTGCAGCAGCAGGAGTGCTGTCATTCTCCGACGGCTTGTCGCTGGTCCCGTTGCTGGTGCCATTGGCGAGTGTGCTTCCTTCGCTGGCCACTGCTACTGATTCTGTTGCCGGCGCTGGCTGATGCACTGCGGCGATGATTCCCGGTGCCAGCATCTTCTCGTCCTGCAGATGAGCGCGTGCGGCAACTAGGAGCCTGGTAAGCTCGCGTGGACCGTGGGTTTCCGCGAGGATCGGGGCGGTAAATCGTGGCCAGAGGGTGAAGCAGGCCTGCTGGAGGGCGGGAATGGTGCGCGCAGCAGCCCTGCCGAGAGACTCGTAGACCGGGCCGACAAACCGGGGCCACAGGTCCGCTGCGGCGTCGGCAGCCAGGCCCGGCACGGGAGGCGGAGGGGAAGCGGAGAGTATTTCGATGAACTCGGCCTTGGTGTAATTCGGGAAGTGCAGGTGAGGCACCATTGCCATTTTGAGGGTGCCGGGCGGGGGGCAGGTCATTATAAAGGTGGTTGTGAGGTTTGGTATCTAAAAGGTAAAGGCAGGCCGGTCAGCATGAGTTCCACGCCTCCTGAACCGAGGAGGTGCTTGGATCCTCTCACTATTTCGGACAGGCGAGCGAGTGCTGGAAGCATCGTTGGCATAGCCTCCCTCTGGCGGTCGATACCGTCGAACACAAGCACGAACCTCCAGGCTGCAGAGCTGGTCTCGTCCTCGTCTGAAGAATCAGAACCGCCGCTGCCACCTTTGATCATCTTGGCGAGCTCGACGGTCAGCTGCGAGAGGTTCTCACAGCGGCCTGTAGGTTCTGGCCAGCGCAGGGCAGTGGCGACCTTTGCGAGGGTGGTCTCGAGGAGGTGGCGGCCTGTGACGCACTCGGCGGAGCTGACAATGGCGTAGGACAGGTCAGCGCCGTCCTCGGCCATGCGCTCGAGCACGGCCTCGGTAACGACGCTCTTGCCGGTAGCCTCGCTGCCGTGGACAACGAGGTTGCGGCACGGGGCGGCATGGGGCTAGATGGGAGGGGTCCACGTCAGCAGACGAGTAGACATGGAGATGATGCTCGCGGAGGGCAGCGAGGAAGCACTCACGTATAAGAGAGTTGCCAGGGCTCGAATCTGGGGGTCGCGGCAGGGAAAGGACTGCGACAGAGCTGTGAAGACGAGCTCGTCGGGGAGGCTGAAGAGGGACGACGTCATGGCCTAGGCTTGAGGGTTGTCTGTCGAGTCTCGTGCGCATCTACTCGGCCGTTGGATGCTGTTGCACCAGCTGTGGTGATTTTCGTCTTTCGCAGCACGTACGACGCGTCGAACTCAATCGATCGGAGGATTGGTCCAAAGCGTGCTGTCGGCCCCTGGACGGACCCACTTTTTAGGCCTGTGGTGTACTTTGGGTGTCCATCACACCCGACTGGCTTCAATTGCTTACATCAAGGCTCCTGAACAGCATCTCCCATCATGCTAACAACTTGCACGTGTAGGAAAAGAGACAAAGGCTCAATTTAGAAATGGTTTGCTAACCTGGAGCTGGAAGCACAGTACACGCCATAATCTCTACCTTCTGCTCTACGACCATTTGCCCCAGCCCTTGAACCCTGCAATTGGCTCATGTTTTCTACACCAAGGCACTGGATAAGCGTCCGCAAATGGACACCTGATCCTACGAGGGGTAGGCTAGTGTGGGCTGTATTGTAAAGAGGGTGGTGATTCGACGCTGCCACTGCAGGATGACGCCAACACTTGCGCAGCCCTGTCTCGATCATAATCTCTCCGTGTTCCCATATATTTTAATATTTGAACCACCCGACACTGGATCAGTGGACTCCGTTCTGACGACGGGACCATGTCGGAAGCCACGACGGCAGGCTTACAGGCGCACGCCGATAAGCCCTACCACGCAAAACGCCCGCATCGCAAGTCCAGAGCCGGCTGCATCAACTGTAAGCAGCGTCGCGTCAAGTGCTCCGAGGACAAGCCGCGCTGTCGGGCCTGCACTTTGCGCAAACAGGACTGCCGATATCCAACAGCTGCACCGGCCGACACTGCCGGCCGCCAGCGCCCAGCAGCTTGCACCATCGTCAGTCCCCCAGCGAGCCCCGCCGTTAGTGAACTGGACTCAGCCGGCTGGGAGGTGCTCGCCTGGGAGCCAGAGCCGTCCCCCACGCCAGCCCCCGTCTTTGAGCTCATGCCCCCAGCCGCGTACGCTTCCAACGTCGCCGATATGAAGCTGATGTGGTTTTACAACATCAGGGCAGTAGGTGCCGGCCCAAGACTATAAAAATCTCTGTGCGAAATCGTGACCAGGCCACTAATACAAAACAGTTCAACTCCTTCTCTGTCGAAGCTGGCTGTGCCCCGGACGTTTACAACATGTTGACGGTTACGATACCGCGGTTTGCGCTCGGGAGCCCCTTTTTGCTGAACGCGCTGCTTGGGGTGTCGGCCTTCCAGATGGGCACCGAGTCCGGCGACAAGATCCCCGAGTCTCGCATCATAGCATATCGCGCCAGGGCGGTCGAGGGCTACCGGCGCGCCGTCGTCGAGGCCCGGCCCGAAACCTTCCCCGCCCTCATCGTCACCTCGCTCTTCCTCTGCGTCCTCTCCAGCCAGGACTTCCGCGAGCCCGACGCCAAGCCGTTTTTCATTCTCGATTGGATCATTGTGTGGAGGGGCATTGGCCTCATGGCCGATCTGGTCACCCGTAAAACTCTTGACGACACGGGCCTTTTCATGCTCTTCTCGAGGCCGTACACCGACCGCGACGAGACTGCCAGGCACACCCCCGGGAACCTCCTCTTTATGGTCGCCTCCATCGCCGAGGACGACCCGGACCACGAGTTCCGCGATTCCTACTACGACACCATCAAAGTGCTAGGCGCTCTTTACATGGACCTCAAGGGCGGGTACGGGCCCGTCCTGGAGCTGCGCATCATCACCTTTTTCACCTTCCTGCCTCCACCCTTTATCGAGGCCGCCAAGCTCAAGCGTCCTCGCGCCCTCGTCATCCTCGCGTACTGGCTCGCCTTCTCCAAGCTCTCGCGCGTGTGGTGGATGCAAGGCATCGCCAAGAACGAGATCGACCACATTAACCGGCACGTCGGCGGCGAGTGGGCGGCGCTCATGCAGGTGCCGCTCGCGGCGAATGGACTCGACGACGCAACCGAGATCGGCCGACTGCTGCTGGGCAACCATGCCTGGAACCCAGTCGAGTACTCCCTTGCCGATCTGGCTGCTGAGGGGAAGCCGACTCTCGTCTATGATGACAGCGGGCTGACTCTCCGTCGTTTCGGTGAGGGGCCGGGCTGACAGCCTTATGTGTGGACCCGGGCCGAGCCAGTCCGATAGCAAGCCAGATTGTGGCATAACAGGCTGTCTAGCTCGTTTACAGCCTGACAGACTGGAATTTTGCCAAACAGTCTGATCAACAGTCTGTTCAGGGTAGTAATCATAAAATAGGCGCTAGACTAGCTATAGGGTAGCCTAAATTGCGTGGGAGCCAGGGAAAGAAGGTGCAAGAAGGAAAAAAAAAGAAGATGTGAAGGAGATATAAAACGAAGAAGTGGAAAAGAAAAAGTAAAATGACATGGACCAGAGGTACACCCAGCCTTTGTTCCACCACCTCACAGAATTTGAGGTGCGCCGCTAACTTCTTCTTGTACTTCTGCCGGTTGCATTTCGTCGTGCTCCCAACGAGCTCTTGCCTTACAGGGACCCAGTTACCCTTGGGGTTCTTTACTGCGGCTGGCAGGCCGCGCGAGGTCGTCTCGCCCGACAAGGACGATTAAAATACCAAGCATACTGGAGTAGCATTGAACTCCACCGCGAGATCGGAGGAATGCCCTTTGGGAGATCACCTCCATGCACATAAAGCCTATTCTTAGGTTCTCCCTTAGGCAGATAAATCTGTTCCTCATGGATAGTTGCGGGGGCCCGTTTCCCAGATCAGGAAAACCAAAAAGAATACCATCAACGAGCTCCCAGAAGGCCAAAGTCCGAACAATTCGACCATGTCGGGAATATCACCCAAAAAGAAGCGGGCGTACCAACAGGGCGCTATCCAAAGGGCAGCCACAATTAAGTTGTCGTCACAAATGGTTCGAGGGCCTGAGTCCCGCCGTCCCGCCCGGTCAGCCCGCAGGACCGGCCCGAAGCGAGAGCGGTTCGACACGACGAGAAAATGTGCCATCTGGCATCGCAAACCCAGCTCAGCCGCGTCAAGGTCTGTACGGCCGCCTTGAGGATCTCCTTTCCGGGCGAAAGTTCTATCTTCCAAGGATGTTAAACGAAATCCGTCGATCGCTAGAGCCGATCGAGGATGAACCCAGTTTCCCGAATCTTTTTTTTTTTTGTCCCGGACACTGCTTTTTGGGGGTATGGGATAGGGTTCAATTCAAACGTTCATATGTTGAAATAGACCACCATATTATGTCACCGTTCGACGGCTGTTTAGTCGTGCATATCGATGACATCAATATGCAGGAACCCTCAGGGGTGACATTGTAGGCCAGAGCGAAGGCTTATGATCTTCTCGTGTCGAATAATGAAGAGGAAGCGACTGCCCGGGATCACGATTTCGCACTCGCAGACTTCTGTGACCCAAGATCAGAAATAATTACTTGGATTCGTTGGTACACAGCTCAAAGGGAACTAGATTGAGCTAAAAAGCTTCCCGGGACTCCGACCCTGGTCAACGCTATACACAGGTCCCCATCCCTAGCCTCCAAGCCAGCCATCCACCGACTTTTATCTACTACCACAAAGAGGGTCTTCTTCCCGTCTAAGCGTTCTTCTCCAGGTCGGCCAGAATCTTCTCGCCCTTCTGACGGGCCGACGCGAAGTCGCCAACCATGTAGAAGGCGCCCTCGGGAAGGTCATCACCGTCACCGTTCAGGATGGCCTTGAACGAGGCGATGGTGTCCTTGAGATCGACAAGCTTGCCCTCGAAACCAGTGAAGACCTGAGCGACCGTGAAGGGCTGGCTCAGGAAACGCTGGATCTTGCGGGCACGCTCGACGGTGAGCTTGTCGGCCTCCGACAGCTCGTCCATTCCCAGAATCGCGATGATGTCCTGCAGCGACTTGTACTCCTGGAGGATCTGCTGGACGCGGGTGGCGGTGTCGTAGTGCTCCTGACCCACAATACGGGGGTCAAGCATGCGCGACTTGGAGTCGAGAGGGTCGACGGCCGGGTAGATACCAAGCTCCGAGATACCACGCGACAGCACAGTAGTGGCGTCCAGATGGGCGAAAGTCGTGGCAGGAGCAGGGTCCGTCAGATCGTCAGCGGGGACGTACACGGCCTGCACCGACGTGATCGAGCCCTGCTTGGTCGTCGTGATACGCTCCTGCATGCCGCCCATGTCGACTGCGAGAGTGGGCTGGTAGCCGACAGCTGAGGGGATGCGGCCCAACAAGGCCGACACCTCAGATCCAGCCTATATAAAAACATGTTAGTTTCATCCAAGGACGCCGCCGACGACCAGGGAAACGTAAAAATACTAGCCTGCGTAAATCTGAAAATGTTATCTATAAAGAGGAGGACGTCCTGTCCCTGGCTGCGGAACTCCTCGGCGACGGTGAGGCTGTGGCGATGATAGTTGTTAGTGATTTTGTTGTAAGTGCCAAGTCCAAAGACCAAAACCAGATGTGAGCGCCGCTAGCGCGGTGGAATTGTGGGGCTGTGGGGCCAGCTTGGAAAGAGGAGACAGGAAAAAGGATTGAAAAAAAGATACAGGAAAAAAGAAAGAAAGCCAAAAAAAAACGTAGAAAAGTACATATATCGGAATTATTGGGAAAATCGAGCTCGTCGGAGGAGAGAATTAGGGAAACTTACCCAGTCAGAGCGACACGGGCACGGGCTCCGGGGGGCTCGTTCATCTGGCCGAAGACAAGGGCGACCTTGGACTCGCCGTCCAGCTGAATGACCGAGGTCTCCTGCATTTCGTGGTACAGATCGTTGCCCTCACGCGTGCGCTCGCCGACACCAGTGAAGACCGAGTAACCACCGTGGGCCTTGGCGATGTTGTTGATGAGCTCCTGGATGAAGACAGTCTTGCCGACACCAGCGCCACCGAACAGACCAATCTTTCCACCACGAGCGTACGGGGCCAGCAGGTCGACGACCTTGATACCGGTAACCAGAATCTCGGCGGTGGTCGACTGTTCGGTGAACAGGGGGGCCTCGGCGTGGATGGGCAAGAACTTGTCCGTCTTGATGGGGCCGCGCTCGTCAATCGGGTCGCCAGTCACGTTCATGATGCGGCCGAGAGTGCCCGCGCCCACAGGGATGGTGATGGGAGCGCCGGTGTCCTTGGCCTTAGCGCCACGGGTCAGACCCTCGGTACCTATGCGACGTCAGTCCCGATGTCCCCGCCGCATCCGCGAATTGTTTGGGGGCCATGAATAACTAACCGTCCATGGCAATGCAGCGGACGACATTCTCTCCCAGATGTTGCTAGAGTGGGAATATTCGAGTCCAGTCAGTCTAAGATCAAGAGAAAAATAATGGAAAAATCGGCGCGGGGCGGCCAGGAACCCATCCCCCTGGTGGCGCGGCGCTACTTACCGCGACCTCGAGGACGAGCTTCTGGTTGTTGTTGGTGGTCTCTAGGGCGTTGAGGATGGCCGGGAGCTTGGCGCCCTCGAACTTGACTGGATTGAAGGAAGCTCGGTTAGCCCAGCTTCCTCAGTGCTGGAATGTCCATCGGCGAAGGTCCGGATACTCGCGCAAGCCCAAGACTGCCTGCAGACGCTGAATGTGGGGGCTTCGCTAACCATCCACGACGGCACCAATAACCTGAGGCAGGTCGAAATCGTATTAGCTTCCGAAGAGGCTCGCTCTTAGCAGTAACGGCGGGTCTCGGAGACGCCAAGGGGTCGTTCGGGATTCGAGCGGGCTCACCTGGTAGATCTTGCCATCACCGACACCAGCGGTGCTGGCAAACCTAGAGCCAACGGTGTACTTGGAGAGCCTCAAGCTGGCCGGGCGGAGGGCGCTGCGGGAGACGGCCGGGCGAGCCGCCCTGGCGATGGAGGAAATGCCGCTGCATGAGGGCGAGGCCGGAGGGGCTTTCGGTCAGCTCAATCGGGCCCAATTGGGGACTTTGCGCCTGGCGAACCCGTCCGGCAGGCTTCCACTGACCTCTTGAACATCTTTTCAGATGGTTCAGAACGACGGGGAACGGGAGTGGAGAGGTGGTGGTGATGGGTTTGTTCGAACGACGTTCGAGTTCGCGGGCAAAAGCTTGCGAGGTTTTGCGGAGTCCACTGCTCGGGCCGGGAAGAAGCTGCTGTCGCCTTGGTGCCTGAGGCATAAAAAATTGGCCCCGTTGCGTCTTGGCCTAACCCTCGACACGACTTTTCCCGAAACAATGGATGGACCCCGCGAAACCTCCGTTTTTCCGAATGCGCACTCTCACTCCGTTGGACGAGATCCGAGCTGCTATGGTTCCTTCTGGCCCATCTCCCTACCTGCTGTAGCCCATATCCACGTTAGTTTCTGTTCCCGGAACCTTTCAGCTTTTTATGTACCTTTTCCAATTCCTTTTTTTTTTTCCGCAGGGGGGACGATTCCACTGCATTGACCAGACGATCCAACAGTTCAATCGCTTCGCGATTGAACCCTCTGGCACCAGTGTATATCAAGACCTGGAGCCCCTATACAGGCGAACCTGTTACACTTTCCAATTCCCACGTCCTTTCTAATTTCACATATTATCTCCTCCTTTTACACCCTTCAAGTTAAGGTTTTTACCTGGCAAACAAGCAGGAGATCAAGCTTTGGTCAACCTATATACTCGTTTTTGATGAGGTGTTAGTCAACTCGGGGTACCTTGCCTGGCTGAAAGTGGGCGATTACTCTCGTGGGCGATCACAAAGGTAGGTACTTGCTATGCACATGCTGCTCAGGGAGCCTGTTGGAATATTCATTTGCAGTGAGCTTTCTCTGTGGCTCGACCTGGCGTCGTCGTCCAGCTAACAATGTTACCTTAAACATCTATCTGCTTCTGCTGCTCATGCCATGCCGTCTTTCCAATGAGTTTTTCTTTCTTCCCACGTAACCGCCCGTGCTTTTCTGTACCGGTGTACCCAAATTCTCTTTCCAAGCCACCTATTCCCTACCAAGACCTATCTACCTCCAAAATCCACCACCCGATGCCCTACCTCAGTTTGCTTCCGGGAGAATCCAAAGGGACAAAAATTACTCCTTGGCCAGAACCTAGAGTATTTGGATCAGCATCAGTCTCCGATTCCTGGTCGCGAGATGTTGTAATGGGAAGGCAACTCACGATGGCTGTGCGACTCGGCAGGTAGATGTGAGTCCAGTTCTTCCGGCCGTTCCACTCCATGGGCGTGGTGAAGAAGCGAGTAGACCCGTCGTTGCGACCGAATCCGCCAAAGGCCTTGGAGTCCGTGTCCAGCACAATCTTGTAGGTTCCGGGCTCCTCGATCCCGATCCTGTAGTCGGCGAAGCTCCGGGTTGTGTTGAAATTGAAGGCAAACACCACGCCCGCGCGCTCGAAGACGATGACCTTGTCTCCCTCGTGCTTCAACGATATGAAGGCCTGCGGGGCATGAAGCCAGCCGTACTTGTCCTCGGTGGTGTTCATGGCCGCGTCAAAATCGTTGAGGAAGCGGTACCTCAGCAGGCCGTCCTCGGTGAGGTTAAGCTGGCGCCTCGCGTACCAGAACGAATTCTGATTACCTTCGCGGGGAAAGTCCAGCCACTCAGGGTGCCCGAACTCATTGCCCTCGAAGTTGAGGTAGCCCTCGCCTCCAAGCCCGTGCGTGAGAAGCCGGATCATCTTGTGGAGCGCCATTCCCCTGTCGATAACTGGCGTCAGTGGTGTCAGGGTGGACATGTTCGTGTACATCTCAGCATCGCACAGATGCATCATGAGCGTTTTGTCCCCAACAAGCCTGCTCGGACAAAATGAATGGTTAGCAACTGACAATGACGAGTAAAATCAATGAGACATTCGGCTGCGGTAACAAGCACTCACGCCTGGTCATGGCTCTCGCAGTAGGCGATCGTCTTTTCGCCGTGGCGCCGGTTGGTCAGGGTCCAGCAGATGTTGCTGATGTCCCAGTCTTCGTCCTTCTGCTCCTTGAGGATCTTGATCCACATGTCCGGGATAGCCATGGCGAGACGGTAGTCGAACCCCACTCCACCATCCGCATCGGGCAGGCAGAGTGTCGGCATGCCCGAGACATCCTCGGCGATTGTGATGACCTCGGGGTACAGATCATGCAGCATCTTATTGGCCAGCATGAGGTAGACCACAGCTTCCTCGTCGACTTCAGCGCCAAAGTACTCATGATAGCCTCCGGAAAAGCCGCTGAAAACAGTGTTAGTGACCGATACTCGCCTGCCTCGCGCCAGCCCTTGGCACAACCGCAGCGGGGATAGCGGCGTCGCCGTACGTACCTGCCGATGCCGTGGTGGATGTACAGCATGCTGGTGACACCGTCGAAGCGGAAACCGTCAAAGTGGTACTCGTCCATCCAGAATCTGAGGTTGCTGAGCAGGAATCTCAGAACTTCGTGGCTGCCATAGTTGAAGAGCCGGCTGTCCCACTGGTCATGTCTCCCCTTGCCACCCTCGTGGAAGTACTGGTGGTCGGTGCCGTCGAACTCGTTGATGCCATCCAGGACGTTCTTGGAGGCGTGGCTGTGGACGACATCGAGCAGAACCACAAGGCCCATGCTGTGGGCTGTGTCGACCAGCTCCTTCAGATCCTCCGGGGGGCCATAGCGGCTGCTGGCAGCGAAGAAGTTGTTGATCTGGTAGCCAAAACTGGCGTAGTAGGCATGCTCCATGATCGCCATGAGCTGGATGACATTGTAGCCCAGGGCCTTGATGCGAGGGAGCATGTTCTTGGTGAACTCTTTGTACGTGGCGACTTTCAGCTCGGGGGACGATATCCCCACATGAGCCTCGTAAACGCGCACGCTCTCGGGCTTTTTGGGCCGAGGATGCTTGAAGACATGCTTCTCCGAAGCCGGGGGGTTCCAGAACCTGGCGTCGTAGGCCGGGGAGACGGACAGGTCCTGGGTCACATACTTGATCCATGCCGGGAGACGGTCGACCTGTTGACCATTGGGAAGGGACAGGAAGATCTGATGCGAGGGAGACGTTAGACGTATGTCAACGATGGAACCAAAGCCCACAAGATGAGTTTGGCGCTGGGCTCCGGCGGTTGAGCCTAGGCTAGGCCAAGAGCGTTGTGGGCAGTGACTGATGGGTTGGAAACAGCCGGGCTGCCTATCTGGGTGATTTGGGGGAAAAGGACGGAATAGAAACACAAAAAAAAAAACCATCATGTACCTTGACCTTGGAGTTGTGCGGAATAGCAGGCTGGCCATTGGCATTAGGTGGAACGACAACCTCGAACACACCGAAATCATTCTTCTTCATGGGGTGCGACTGGCGGTTCCAGTCGTCTGAGGTGCACCAAACTGTCAGCTATCTGGCGAGATCCCGTAACAAGGGTCAAGTAAGAAATAGGGGGGTTGGATGGTAGGGCTTACTGAAGTCGCCCATGAGAGAGGCCGAAGTAGCGTTTGGTGCCCACTCGCGATAGACGATAGAGTTGTCATCACGCACGTTGAACCCAAAGAGCTCTGTCCCCTTTTGCAGCAAAGAAAGCAGGACCATGTTAGCAAATTACGTCAAGGGATGGCATTGTGGTCGGGCCAATGAGGGCTGCATCCCCACCTTGGTGAACTTTTCCATGGACCCCTCGCTCTGCTCGATCTTCTTTGCCCACTCCTTGGCTTTGCCGTGCCTTCTCTTCAGCACATCTTGGAACGGCGAGAGCCAAGGGTCAAGCTTGACGGCGCCTTACCGTGCGGTAAATGCAGAGGTTAGCGACGGGATGGCTCAATGTGAATCCGCCAAAAAGTGCACGCAGCGAACAGCGCCTGCGATCCTCTCGTGGGTGGCGCAATCAGCGACTTACCGAGGGTCTCTGCAGCAGCCCTGCCATTGACAGCCTGGTTGGACCCCATTATGCGTGCAGCGACGGCGGAAAACAAAACCAGTCGAGATCAAGGCTCTGGTCGACAAGGTTAGACTGGCTAGGTGGGACTGCTTTGGCAGACGGGAATGACGGGACGACAAAAAGAATAACGAGAAGGTTTGTAACGTCTGGGAGAGCAGATGGATCAGGGAAATTATACCTCGAGACCGGCCCCGGTTGTTTTTCTGCTGCGGCCCAAAGTTGACTGCACGAGTGCCCGGCTGGTGGTCTGGAGCAACGTACTGGATGCAACCCCGTACAGTGTGGTACCTGCCAGCATGTGTAGCAGGCCAGCCCAAGAACCGAAAACTGAGCTCCTGAGATTCAGCGCGGGCGATGACGTCGTAGGGACGTGACGGTTGGTGGGGTGAATATCAACGGGCTCCTGCTGCTATTGCGTACAGCACTTGCAGGCGGGTCTCGATGGGCCTTCACGATCTGTGCCCTGTGTGGTAGGCATGCGACTGAGACGTGCTGCCCGACATGGATACATCAGACACTTGCGGCATTATGGGTCACCAATGGTGTGGCGAGAGCTGTGTAGCAGTGGGCACCGATACCTATCCGGCTCCGGGCCCAACGAAATTGAAAGAGATTGAGGCCAATCCATCGGGTCGGCAAGCGCGAAAAAAGCCCAACGAGAACGTTCCTATCGCGCTAGCGGTTGTTGTTCTGACATCTGACTGGGTTGGCCCTCTCTCGTGTCTGGCAATCATGAAAATTTTCGTCGCCACTAACCCCATATCTATCGAGTCGGGGTTTTCTTCTCGTTTGATTTACTTATTTCTATTCCCATCTCCCCCGCGGGAACCTCAATTCACCGACAATCCGCCGAAGTCGCTGGGGAGCGGGTGAATCGTGTGTCGTCGCCATGAAATTCCGCACCAGCTTGCCTGTGTGCTCCAGCCCTGGGCATGCGTAACACGGTTGGTTCTTGTGTGGCCCATACTGAGTACTTGTTGTTTTAAGCTACTTGTACAATCCATGTTGATTGTGTGGACTGTTTGATGTGGACCGCCGGGGAGTGCTCCGTGGGGAGAAACCACATATGGCGTACGTGAACAATCCGTGGAGTGGCCCAGAAAGACAGCTTCGCCCAAGAAGAGGTTCATCGCCTGGTGCCATAATGCGGACCTGCCCGCATTATGTACGGTTGAGTGCATGCATATGGCTCAAGCTCAGGGTTCGGAGAAGGCGTACTGTGGCCGCCGTAGCACCCACAGCGTCGACTGAAGGCGACACTTAATCCGGGGGCCGGGGGAGAAGAGCAAGTTCGGATGGACGTCTCCTTCATTTTCGAGTGCATCTCGAGCTCTTGGCAAATTCTCGAGGCCACCCAACCGGCGGCTCGCAGCGGCCCAGCGCCACGGCTAGGGAGCTCCAGCTCAACCCCGCATTTGGACCAGCCGCGTGCCGGGATCAGATCACCTAATCCAGCCCCCAGGCCTCGCGTGTCCCGGCTGAGCTGCGACACCGGCCACAAGCCGCCTCGACGTGCTTGTCCTCCGACCCAACCTTATCCTACCTCACATAAGCTATCGCGGCTAAGACTCTTCACACTCGCCAACTTCGCCCCGTTCCCCCTGCTCCAACACTCAGAAGCATCCATACGCGCAACCTCTCTCGGATTGCCCAATTCATCCTTTGGCCGGATCTGGCCTCCCTTGTCCGCCTCCGACAGCAAAAGGCCACCCCTATCCGCGCACAAGGGCGGGTCGACACCGCTGCCATCGCACGTCCATCCGGCGCGTCACACCGCCCCGGGCTTCCCGTGTCAGGCCCGCCTTTCCGGAGCCAGCATGCGAGGTCCGCCGGCGTAGACGATGTCGGTTTTTGCAAGGCCACCCTTCCTGGCCCAGAAGATTTCCCCGAGCCTACGTTGGCGAGCGTCCGCCTTACGCGCCGTCGTCTACCACCGTCACCGCGCCCTATCCGCATCGGCCACCACACGATTCGCCAGCAGAACAAGCCACGACTTCAACTCGGGGTTCACAAGCAGCTATGACCCGTCAGAAGACTCGGGCCGCGGGCCCATGTTCAGCAAAGCCTCCTTTGGAGTGCCCCAGGTCTACCCCCGCGACCTGAAGCGACGGGTCGACGACTTTGTCGTGGGCCAGGACCGCGCCAAGAAGAGCATATGTTCCGTCATATTCAATCACTACCAGGGCCTCCGCCGACGCCACCAGATCGAGGAGTCCGAGAGGCTGTCACAGGAGAGGCTGGCGCGCCAGAAGTACATGCGCGACCGCGACATGTACGACCGACGCCGCGAGGCTCACCCGCTTGAAGGTCGGCACTCCTCTGGCTCTGCTTACCAGCGGCATACTGATGACGCCTTCCGTGAAGACGAGTTCCCGGGTCATCGGGAGTCCGTTCAGGGGCTCCACTACGACGCGTCCCCCATAGTAGAGAACCTGCTTCTGCCCGACGAGCACGCCATACTGCAACATGTGAAGATAGATAAGAGCAACCTGCTCCTGATGGGTCCCACGGGAGTTGGGAAAACATATATCGTCGAGTAAGCACTGCCCGGGGCATTGACTACCAGCCGCCCAGATCGCGCCTGTCCCGCAATCGCTAACCGTTGGTCTTCCCATCGCAGAACCCTGGGCAAGCAGCTGAACATCCCCTTCACAATCAGCGACTGCAACGCCTTCACGCAAGCCGGCTACATTGGGCAAGATGTCGAGGCATGCATCGAAAGGCTGCTAATCGAGGCCAACTATGACGTCAAGGCTACCGAACATGGCATAGTGGTTCTTGATGAGTTCGACAAGCTTGCCAGGCGAGAGACCGTCAACGGCAGAGATGTAGGGGGCGAAGGTGTCCAACAGGCTCTCTTGAAGCTCGTGGAAGGGACCAAAGTCACGGTTAACGTAAAGGACAACAGGTCCTCGAGGTCCGCCAGCCCGATCACCAGCAACTATGGCACTGGCTCGTCGTCTTCGGCGCAGTCCCCACCCCAGTCGCCAAAGGTTGACCAGTACACAGTCGACACCAGCAACATCCTCTTTGTCTTTTGCGGCGCATTCGTAGGCCTCGACAAGGTCGTGCTGAGGCGCGTTGCCAAGCCGTCCATCGGGTTCGGCGCCGAGCCGTCTAGCCGCTCCTCTCTCCCGCGGGAGATGTACGCCCATCTGCCGCACCAGCCGACCTCAGTCGACCCTGGGGCCAGCGGCTTCACGCCCCTGGACCTGACGACGCCGGCGGACCTGCAGTCGTTTGGATTCATCCCTGAGCTCATTGGGCGCGTGCACAATATGTGCGCTCTGACCCCGCTATCACTTAACGAACTGCTTCGCATCCTCACGGAGCCGCGCAACAGCCTCGTAGCGCAGTACACGGCTCTGTTCGAGACGTATCCCAGCAGGCTCTATTTCACCCGGCGGGCACTGTACGCCATCGCCGAGCGCGCCGCCAAGAACGAGACCGGGGCTAGGGGGCTCAAGATGGAGATGGAGCGCGTCCTCGCAGAGCCCATCTTCGAAGCCCCGACACACTACGTCGTCATAACCGAGGCATGCGTCAAGGGCACTGCGAAGGCGTGCTACTGGGGAAAAGACGGTCGCCTGGAGGTAGAGCGTCGCCTGAGGGAGGAGGACGACATGCAGAAGACCAGCGACGATGGTTCGGGGGATACCTTTGAGCAATACCGCGAAGCTGGTCAGAGCGGGGCATGAGAAATGAGGGTGCCCGTGCTGTATCATGGTTTGTGTTTATGGTAGCGTTTTTTGGAGTAATATGCATACGCAGAGCACAATTTAATTCAAGGCATCGTCTAATTTAGAACATTCGCACCTTTGATTGTCTTCGCAACACCGCCAGAGAATCGAGGAGTAGCATAATAGCATATTGTCACGATGCCATGCCCACAGAAGCCTACGCGAGGCACCGGCCGTGCACGTGGGCGGGCTACCTCCTTGATAAACTCAAAGGAACATTGTCTAGCTTCCGTCGCAGTACAGTATTTACACCAACCACCTTGGGCAACGGTCCCCGTGAGCCCGAGCATCCCGTCAAAGCTTTTATACATGGGCAAATGGCCATGTGGAAGAGCCGCACTTTGGTATTGAGAGAGAGATAATGAGAGAGGTAGATAAGGAAAGATTTAACGCTTGGCCGGGGGAGACTGAACCATGCCCTTGCCCGTGTATCCCTCGGACGAGATACCGGTAAGAGGGTCCGCGTTTTGAGACTGCCGTGGTGGTATATTTTGTCAACACGCGGGATCTTGCCGCAGTGGGCTCCGTCGCCAAGGCATGACATGCACATACCTTCAAGTACTCGTTTGTCTGCTCCTGCCACTCCTTGGTCATGGAGGCTGGGGCAGGGCCGGCGAACGAGCGGATGAGACCAAAGAGGGCGAGGCTGACGCCCATACCGACGGCGACGTACAGAGCAACCTTTTTGCCCTCCCCAGGGGGGTCGAGAGCGCGGGGGCCGTGTGCGCCAAAAGCAATCCAGTATGCTGCATAGGGAGTTTGAGTCAGTTTCGGAAGCCGCCTCACACCCACCCCTCCCTTGGTGCTAGTCTGCATGGCCTGGATCCCGGGGACACTGGGGCTGGCAGTCGGATGGATATGTATTGTGCTGAGGGACGAGGAAGCAGCAGTGGGTATATATTTCGTGCGCAACCCTCTTGCGGACCGAACATGTGTACTCCCATCTTGCTGCTCCCTCAGTCCCCCACTCCATGGACATGCCATTCACCGGAGCCAGCGCACTTGGACGAGAGCCGGATGCATCGCCGACGTGGAAAAGCCTGTCGCCAGGTTTGTGCCAGCAGTTTCAATCGATCGATCGACTTACCAGCCTTCTTCTCCTGCAGGCTCAGCTCGGCCCAGTTCTCCTTCATGCGGTCCCTCAGCGCCATCCACAGCTCGGCCTGCTCCTGCAGCGGCATGCCCTCCCATCTCTTCTCGATATTCGCCAGCATTGGCTTGGACAGGGCGCGGGTGGAGGCGGCGCGGCAGGCCATTGGGGCCGGCGAGGCCCTGCTGGCCTGGAGGACGCTGCGACGCAGCATGGTCGAGCCCGTGGTGCGCAGCATCTTGTCACGGAGTGATGTGGGATTTTCGAGGGCGATCGGAGCGAAGGAGACAGGTCTCTGGGCCGGCTCGAGGCTAATTGGACGCTGGGGGAGGCGAGGTCGTACGGCGGCTATCTTCGATGGCTTCGGTCGTTTTACGTGTGGAGGAGGAGCTTTGGGCTCGGCAAGCAATTGCGAGGATTTTTGACCACCAGGCAATGGAACCTCGTATGATGCCCCCCAATCGGATCTGGCTTATTGGCTGGATGGAGAAGCTCGGGACTGCGGTTACCTGAGTCAGCATGGAAGTCACGTGTGAACCCCCCATTCCCCTCCAACTTCCTTATTGCCGACGGGAGCGACCTATCATGCCGTGAACTTTAATCTTCGAGTAACCTGTGATTTGATGGGATGGATTTTTGTTACGGCGGGTTTTGATAGATCTAAATGATATCACGAGGCGATATGGAATGTCCCATCATCGTTTTCACAGTTGTTAAGCATCTAGAAATTTGTATACCGCCGGCCTGATAAGTCTCGGTTCTAACATGATCATCACAAGTATTTGATAACAGTTCGCCAAGGTTATTCGCATGTATCAAGACTCCCCTTTCTTTTGACCTGGTTTCCCTTCTGCTGCCAGCCGATTGATCTGGGTTTGTTCCTTGCTCCTGACCTGCTGCCAAGCATCACTGAACTCGCGTTCTGGTTACTTCCTGCTGTGTCGCCGGAGCGTTTAAAAATGTGCGGGGAGTGTGCAAACCTCGTTCTTGCTACCTGAGATTCTTTCGCGTTGTTCTTGGAAGCATTTTCGAGCGGCTCCCGGAAGGTATAGTAGGCTGAATGGTTGCAGTGTTCCATTGGATCAGCACCGGAAAAGCCCAGTGACGTTAAAAAAAAGAGGCAAAGGCAGAAAGACGCACCATTCCAAAGACCAAACCCAACAGCTATCAAGGGGAGAGCATGGCGGGACAGACTCATCCCGAAGGGCTACAGAGTCTCCCGTCGAGAGACTGCTGTGATCCGGTATCAATGTTGGTGTTGGACGGCGCAGTTACCCCTGGAGGATACAAGCTCCAGTGATGCACATGAATGATGGACAGGTGGACGGACATGCAACTGACTTCCATCATCTCTCGCAGGATAGTGGAGCTTGGACCATGTCTGGTGGGGCAGTCTGGCTCGCCACTTAATGCCCCGGTCGCTCAATGACATGCAGTCGCGTCAATTCAGGCCCTGTAGACGCGTCTTTCTGCCGAGCATCCCTGCACCCTAGCGCCTCCTGGTTCCTGCTCTGACTAGACCAAGTCAGGAGCGTGGCCTGGTCCATTCGACATCTCGCCCGGGTTCGGGAGCGAACGCAAGATAAAAATAACAAACCTGCATTGAGCTATCGAGAAGCCCAGTCTTTTCCATGGAATCCAGACAGAGGTCACCATGATTTGTCGGCCCAATGCGGACTTGGAAGGAATCAGGAGAGGTCCCGGACTCGGACGACGAGGAATTCGACAGCCAGAGCTCCCCAGGTAGCCCGACGTCCTCGGCCCTGCCGCAGGCCCCGCTACCCCCGACGGATGCCGACGATATCTGGAGCATCCCTCCGTCCCCCGAGCCGCAACACGCTGCGCCAGCTCGCAGTCTGCTGACTTCCGAGGCCCCCGCCTCTGTCGCCGAGAGGGACCCGATCCCGCCATGTTCTTCACCTTTGTCGCCTCCTCCGGAGGACATCGAGTCCCTCGCCTCGACGCCGCGCCGAGATACTGCTCCCAACCTGGAGGATGTTCGATTATCGCCTGCATCCCGGGGCCCGACCCTGTCTTCGCTACCCCGAAAACGTGCGCCCGGACCTTGGAGTCAATCGCCTCCCTCTCCCCTGGCGACGGCTGCGGCAACTGTCTCGCCCTCGAGACAGGTTGCCGTTCGCCTTGAGCGGTCTCTCCGACCCCGGAAACCGATCCAGGAGCACCCGTACATGCTCGAGGATGCGCAATACCACCGTTTTATGAAGTCTCATGGCTTCAAGCCCATTCGAGTTGTTGTCGAAGATGAGACTGTCGACGGCCGTCGGAAGGGCCAGGGCGACGAATCCCAGGATGCGGAGTTTTCCGCCGAAGACAGCCAACAGGTATCTGCAGATGCACTGGGCGACACCCAAGAGAGCCAGCCGGTTTATTTTGGCGACGACGACAGAGACGAACTGGCACCGACCCCGTCACCTAGAGCATCGTCTCAGACCAGGGCAACGTCGAGCGGGCGACCAAGTCCTGCAGATGATACCGACAACACAAGCTTGATAGGGGAAGACGACCTGCCCTCGGTGGCAGACTTGCTCCGTCGGCCTCAGGATCACCGCCCAAGGCCCTTGAAACGAACGTACTCCTCGAAATCATCTGCCAGCGCGAAGAGGCGCAAATCCGGACTGCACGGTGACTATGCAGCTCCAACCCCGACCTTCAAGCCTGTGGAGATATATGACTTGCCTTCTTCGCCCCCGGCGGGCCCGTCGCGGCGTTCGGCGGCTAAAAGTGCATCTCGTCTCGCTAGCGCTTCCCCGAGGCCAAGCGTCAAAGCGCCCTTGTCTGCCGCGTCGTCTACGCCATCGCGACGCCCTGTGCGCAAACAGGTTGTCAGCCTGCTCGATGATGGAGATGGCAGTGACGACTCGGCTAGCACGGAAAGCGAGTCCGAGGCGATCCGCCGGAATGTGAAGAAGATTCGCGGCGTGCTTCCGGCTTCCTGGCTTCGCTTAGACCAGGTTAAGAACCACAAGCCCAATAAGCCGCCTCTGAGCAGACGCAGCCCTCCTGGGTCTCCGAGACAAGTGGCCAAGAGGGGGGTCGCTTTGCCGAGACATGTCCCAACACCATCAAATCCTCCTTCTACAGCACTTGATTTCTTGTTTGACGATGACAACGACAGCGATGATCATAATGATGACAGCATTTCCAATACGGGTGGTCCGGTCGACGCGCTGGATAAGCCTCCCCTCCCAGGTCGAGCCGGCTCAGAACCGTCAAGACCGTTGTTTATAGACGACGATGATGTCTCTGTGGGCGAGGAGGACACGATTGATAGGATGCTGCCAGGGAGGAGCAGGAAAAGGAAAACAGACGACATTTCAGGAGACACATTGCCCGCAAGCCGGAAAAAGTCTTCGACCCGTCCAGGCGTGCAGGAGAACACGACCAACTCCAGAAAACGACAGCAAAAGATCACGACAACTTTCGCTTCCAAAAGCCATGGACCCAGTGCCAAGTCGAGCAGCCGTGTTGGCTCAGGTCTGAACCGATCTTCTTCTCGGAGCGACGGTCTACGCACCGGACGCTCCGCCAGATTTGAAAGCCCCCCCCTCTTGAGCGTTCTCGACGTCGTCAAAACCAACGCACCTGATTTCCTTAGGATAGCTGCTCGGACAGCTAGAAGAGCCCCCAACCAAGGCAAATCGAGCCCCTCTCGAAAGCAGATCAACCTCGGCAATCGCAAAGATAATGTCGACGCGCTTTCTGTTTTGCGAGACTGGAAGACAGGCAAGATCCGGCCAAGGGTTCCCACGAAGTCGTCGCAGCGGAAGCTGGGCTCGGTACCGCAAGCTTCGGCTCCTCCACTAGGCGAGCGGTCGGCAAACATACCAAGCAAGACCTTGGGGCGTGACCCGACGATCAGCTTTGTTGCGCCGAAGAGAGTTGTAAAGCGGCCTCACACGCAGCCACGCGCCGTAGCTAACGACGCCAAGAGTGTGTCTCCAGCGCTCGGCAAGGTGCCGGGTGCTCCCACATCACGAACCAGCAGCAAGCTTCGGCGTCATGATTCCTCCTCTAGACCTGCTCAGCTCGAGACTCTGGAGACTAATCGACCTGGAAAGTTTGCCTTTCTTGCCCAGAAGAGGTCTTTGGATGCATCCTACCGGAGGAGCAAGAGCGCACACGGGCCCGCTGCCGCTCGCCTGGAACAATACATCGACAGCATTGTGCCTGAAACTGGTGAGGACCATGACGAGGCTGTTTTACGGACCGCACCGCAGCTTATCGAAGTCGACGGCCCAAAGAAAACCCAACCACGCCGGTCGCGGCCCCGCAAGCAACATGCTCCGCGCTTCGTCGATGTTACTGCGCCCCAGTTTCTACATGCAGCTGATCCTCTCCCCGATGAAGAAACTGCCATCATCGAAGACGGTCCCGCGGTGCGAAACAACGATAAGCTTAATGGGCTGGGGCCTTTTGGGACTCAGTACACACATCATTTTGAGATCTTCCCCCTGGATGACGGCGTGTTCTTCCATGAGAGCACCTTCATTGCTCGGGGGCGACTGGAGAGGGCTCAAGAGGGTCGGTTCCTTGAGAAGGTCAGGCGAGCCTGGCCGAGGGCATCCTTCCAGCTTGGCGATAAAACGCTCCGCTGGGGTCCCTGGGACGATAGGACCTCGTCGGAACTAGGGATAGTGGTGGACTCGATTGCCGATCACGTCACAGAGCCAGATGCAACGGCAGGATGTGGTCTGACGACTCCCGTCATCATTGCCGCCTCGGACTTTATCGTCGACTTCGTTGCGGACGCGGTCAGTTTTTCCAATGACGGCAGCATCAAAGCCTTTCTTTCCCGATCTCTCGAGGTTACACGCGATTTTATCAACCGTCTCGAGGACCGACTCAACTCAAGCGCGCGCCACAATCGCGACAAGGCGGTCCTCGATATACTGCCGAGATTCCTCACATTCCTACTTCGCTTGCTTCGGCTGTCGCTGGAGGTACCCGATCTCATGCACCAGTCTTTCGAGATTGAGGAAGTATTGAAAAGGCTGGCCATGCTGTCCTGCCGAATTCTGATGTCTTCGGGATTCGGTGTTGTCGAGGAGACGTACGCAGATCTGCAGCGGCTCTCCTACAGAGAGCGCGGCATCAGGGCGGACCGACGCGAGTTGATGCTGTGGGTTGTTCTAATGAGGGTTCTTCATGCCGCTAATATTCGCAGGGGTGGCTTCTGGGACATCTTTGGCTCTGTCATCTTGACCCCAGGACTTACCGCTTGTTCAGATGTTCAACAGCTCGAGGAAGCTTGGAGGGCCCTCTTCACACTGCTACCTCTGACGGAGTTCAACGATATGGGCGTCCTCGTTGGCGGGCTTCGCCTTCGAGAGCCTTCCGACGGCTGGGCCTTGCCCCAGGCGCTCTTGAAGCGCGTCCTGCAGCTGTACCAGAAAAATCCCACCCAGGCCCCGAGCTTCAACGACTACTGCAGGGCTCTTCTTGGACGATGTCACTACCTGGTGGAGCAATGGGGCTGGCGAAAGTGTGCCGGTATCGTCGGACTGGTCTTCGACTTCTTCGGCGCTCGAAACCTGGCTCACCTTCGAAATGAAGAGGTTTACAAGTCGCCCCTATTCCTCGATAATCTCACCGATACCCCGTCGCTTGCTATTGCTCCTGAGGATAGGTGCTTTCACATATTCGTCAAGATTGTTGGCCTGGCCATTAGAGGTCTCAGAAATGCCGGTCTGATCAAGGATGTCAAAAACCTGGTTGCGCGAATCCTCCCCAACCACACTCGCCAGTATTCCAAGGAACAGGATATGCATCAGCACGAGCTCGCGGCACTACGGAATCATCACGACCTTCTATGCACCCTATTCTGGGCATCCCCCGCCGACTTGCGCCCGGGCGTCCACCTCATCGAGAAGCTTGTCGTTCCTGGCACCTCACACAGGGCGGCCTGTATCGTCAATCTCAGGGCATGGGGCCAGCTCGCACGTTTTGTCACCTTCTCCGATGAGGGCGCGACGGTCTTTAGACCGTTTCTTTCGTGGCAGAACAACATATTTCGGCAAACGCTGGAACAATATGTCAACGCCGAGTCCGATATGCAGCAGCAGCTCCAGGCTCTTGGCGAGGGCGCTCGCCAGGATATTGGTGCCAGCATGGTCAAGGGCACGATCCTGGCCAACAAGGCTGGGGCCATGGATGTGCTGTACTGCTCGGTTCAGTCGTCCCTGGAGGTGCTCAAGGTTGCACCCTCTCTGGCGGCGGCCACATACTCTCTCAACACCTGTGAGCTCTCGTCTATTGAATTTTCATCATCATCTCTACCCCTTGTCTGATCTAGCTAACCCTCCCCAAGACCAACTATCTCAGGTGTTTACGGCGCTAGATATTTCGTCGCCCGGGTTCGACTGGAACATACTACGCATGGCTATGGACACTATCGAGCGGTACCTGGATCGGGTTGATCAGGCCCTTGACCACCAGTACTCGATCGAGTCGAACGACGTTGGCGAGCATAACGAGGCCGAGGAGGCGATCTTGGTAAGAGCTTGTTCCTTGGACCACTTGCATGGGACCAGGATATCTATGCTTGTGATGGCTTGTTTTCTAACTTGAGATTGCGACCACCAGTTGATCGACAATCTGCTCGCCGAGGGCTTATTCTCCACTGCAAGGAGGATACTGGCCAGGCTCGAGGCAAAACCTTCGAAGCGTCCTGGAACCAAGGAGAGCCTGTGCGCAGAACGGGTTGTGCTTTTGTCGGCGAAAGTAGCCAACCGTTTCCTCCAGAGCGGCGTTACTGTAAGTCACCGAGTAAACTTTTGGCTGGCATCGTGTCGAGGCGTATACTAACACCAGCGCACAGCGTTTGCACACATTCTTCTCGCAGGGGAAATACGGTGTTTTCCGCGGGCCGCCCCAGAGACTCTCGCACGTGCAGAGGAAGTACCTGGCGCTCTTCACCGCAGCGTTGGTGAAGAACAGCATGCTTAACTTCAAGGATCTCGGTATGACTGTGTTCGAGATCTGGATGCTCTCGGTGGCCAGCCCCGCTTCGGCGACAGAGCACGTTCCTCAGCTATCGGAAGCCCTCCGTCTGCACAACTTCGCCTGGGCTAAGGGGGCGCCAGCTCCCACTGGGTTCCGCCTCGACTACCGAACCTGCCGAGAGCTTTTTGCGCACGCCATCTCGTCAATGAGGGCTTCCTTGCGTACGCCCGGTGGCAGCACGCAACGAACAACACGACAACGTGAGGAGCTAGGCAAGACGCTTAGGTCCGTGATGGATCAAATGAAGCGAGATCTCGCAAGCCTCAAACCCAGCCGCAGCGAGCATCTGGACTTTGTGGACTTCGTCCGGGCCATTGTCGCCCTGATTAGGTCCCATGGTGAGGATTTCTGCGCCGTCGACCAGTTCTTCCTCGAGGTCAGTGCAGATTACTCGCCGTCTCCGGAAGACCCTCAGCTACACCTTGCACGTATCATGGCGTACGGCATTCGGCTCGGCGAAGGCGACGTGACCACAACCCCGACCTTGTTCTACTATCTCTACAACAACTTCAAGACGGCGGTGATACGGGATAAGCTCGGCGGCGAGGTCAGCATACTCCGACGTTGTGTGGACAACCCACACATTCTCGGATTTTTCCTGAGCCGCATGCTGCCCGCGCTCGTGCGTGCGGCAGCAGACACAACGCAAGCATGGCCTCTCCTTGAGGTCTACTCCGGCGCCCTGGGTCACCTTTTGACCAGATCCTGTGTCCCGTTCTTGATCGGCGAAGAATATGCGGAGGATGTGCTGTCTCTCCTCTCGACGATCCTTACCGGCATCGAGACTCTGAAGAGGCAGATCGGCAGCAATATTCTCAACACCGAGCAGCTCAATGTTCTAGTGCAGCTGGTGACTTTGGTCAGTAGCCTGCGCTCCTCCTTGACCATGTACTCCTGCACTCTGCAAGGCCCCAACGCTGCTGCCCTGTCGAAGGTCATCAACTGGCTTTCGCTGTTCTGCGAGGGCGTGGTGAATGAGTTGGACCGGGGCGAACACGCGGACGACGGGCGTGCCGAACCGGACGATACAGATGCGCTCCTGGGCGGGATCCAGTATCACGATCCCGGGGACCTGGGCATGCTTGCACAAGACAGGAATCCTCACATCGAGAGTTTCTCGCGATACGTTGTGTCGGACGTCCGGAAAAACTGGACTGTGGCAAACGGAAAAATCATCATCCGGGCGCCTGGAAACAGTGCCACTCAACCTGGGACGCAAGCTAGCAAGACGGCCGGGTACAGGCTGCTGGATACGGACGGCCTGCGGCGTAGGCTCTTGGCGCAGTGCAGTTTGTGGTGCTCGAGAGGAGTGCCTGCAGGCGGTAGGAGGCGGCGGCAGCGGCTGGTACGGACTCGCAACCCAGTTGAGCTTTGGAGTGACGGACGTGTGTCAGCCCTGGAGGACGATAAGATAAGCGTTGGGTGTCCCAGGCTATCCCTGACGCAAGCGTGACTTGACTTGGGGCTGCTAGATATTATAGATAGAGCATAACACACTGTCAGGCTGCCCCAGGTACCGAGGAGCCCTGCCGCAACCAAACCCAGAGACGCTAAATTTTTGTTTGTGGATTCCAAATCGGACTGGCCAGGCGCGTTCTGTTGCTGCCTTGAGCTCCACCAAACAACAAACCTACCGACCCAGAACGTCGAGGTCGCTCGCACCTTCGAGGGCTCTCCTACCTAGACCTTTCCGACTACCCTACCTACCTAACTCGCCTACCACCTCTCCAAGCAGGTCGGAGCTGAACAACAAAAACTGCACGACTCCCACAAACAACACCGTCTTCAGGTATTGATCTGAATCTTTTCCTCTGTCAACATTTCCTGACGAATGTTGACACGGCCGCCCGCACACCCACTCGAGAGTATCATATTAGACACTCCCCTCAAGTGACTTCGGCTCTGCCATCAGCCCACCCTCCCGCACCGCAGTCTGGACTAGACCAGGCCTGCGATATCCACCGCGCTCGATTCACCAGCACCTTCTTTCGCACAACCCGACACGTCAGCTGTGCTGAGAAACCGCACACCACCCACCCTTCGGTATGCCTCCAAAAAAGACGTCGGATGAGAGCGTGGGCGCGTCGAAGCGCGCCACGGACAACGACCTGCGCTTTTTCGAAAGCTATCTGAAGCACATGAACTCCGTCCCGGACGTGTCCTGGGACGCGGTCGCAGCCGACATGGGCCTCGCCCATGGCGGCTCGGCTCGGGAGAGGTTCAGACAGATCAAGCAGAAGCTCGGCTGGGCCGGACCGTCTGCTACTCCGAGGGGAAATAAGCGCAAGAGCGCGGCGGCGGCGGCGGCCGCCGAGGGCGGCGAGGACAGCGAGTCTTTGGAGCCCGAGACTCCCACCAAGAAGCCCAAGAACAAAGCCGCCGCCGCCAGCGGGCCAGGCCGCAAGAAGAAGAGCCAGGAGCCTGCCGGCGACGAGGTGAAGGACGAGGACGCCAACGCCGCCAACAACGACAACAACAACGATCGGCGCGAAGAGAGCATTGACAATGTGATGGCCGGCGAGGCTTGAGGCGGATACGTCATTGGCTTTCAGCATCTCTAGGTACTTTATCCTCATGCCTTTATCACTTTCTTCTTATTTTTTTTTTCCTTTGAGCCACACGCATGGCCATACAACGCACCATCCAATCCATCCAGTCTATTCTGACGACTTCCACCATACTGAACAGCCATACACAATGAAGCGGAACGGGGAACGGGGAACGGGAGTGCTGGAGGACTTGATGAAGGCGTTTCATACGACTTGATGGAGGTGGCTCATACATGTCATCCACGCCCGAGGCGTGCTTTCATGTAACTAGGACCAAAGAAACCTTACCCCTTTCTTATGAGCATAAGGCCTTCACAATCAACATCAAGGCTTGTGCGCGTTTTCTACGAAGATTGAACCTCATGGTTGTCATGTTGCTCTTGACTTTTCCGACACTTCGGTCCGCGGAAGGAGCCCACACTAGCCCAGGTCTTCAAGCAGACCCGGGAAGAAACGGGTAGGCACGTGCCGTTTGATGTTCCGCCGGAAATTTTCCTAGCAGGGGGTGTGAGAAAAAGACGGCGGTTACCGGGAGGTGGCCTAGCCGAAAGACGGATAGAAAGACGTAGAAAGAGCCCGAGTGAGCAAGCTGGCGGGCGTGCCTTCCTCATGTGCTTTCATGCTGGGTAATAGAAATGCCCGTGCCGTCCAGTCACCTGCCTGGTACCTTGGTGTAGGTACCTAGGTAGTCACATGGACCAGTCTCTCGCGGATTTGTGCCTGCCCCATATCCCCCGCTTAGACTAACTCTACTTAGCCAACCCTTTTTCTTTTATCAGATCCCTCGCTTCCCACTTCAGCCTCAGAAGACACACAAGACAGCAACCCATCTTGGAGTACCTGCTTTGGCAAGCCTCCGAGAAAGTAATCACACACACAACCAGGAACTAAAACACAACACCTCACCAACTCAAAGATGGCGCCGCAGGACCCTAGCCTACAGGTTCAGTTCTTGGTGACATGCATCAAGCACTGCACAGCCCCAGGCAAGGTAAGACGGCACAGAGGCCACGGACAGCTGCCACATCTCTCCGTCGCCTTCGGACATTGGTTGATATCGACTGGAACCCGTCTAGGTTGACTTCGCTGCTGTTGCTGCGGATCTCAATGTGCCTTCCAAGGCTGCGGCGTAAGTCAAGTCTCTGTCAGCTTCTGTCACATTATTGCCATCCGCAAAATACATATCACTGACGAAGACACAGCGCCAAGCGGTACGAGCGCCTGCTCAAGGCTCACGGCGCATGGCCCCCCTCCGCTGGCGGCTCTGCTTCCGGCCCAGGCAGCGACGGCACTGCGAGCGTTCCAGCCACTCCGAAGACCACCACCCCCAAGGGCAAGGGCAAGGCGTCCGCCGCCTCTACTCCTCGAAGCCGCAAGCGCAAGAATGCGGCAGACGATGACGATGACGAGACGCCCGCGTCCAAGATTTCTCGCAAGATGAAGGATGCCGTCGACATTAAGCAGGACATTTTTGGCCTTGACGGTGGCCTTGGCGACGGCCTTGGTGACGGCCTTGGTGGCGATCTCGGCCACGATCTTGATCGCGATCTTGGCGATGACGAGGTAGACGAGAGTGAGTGTCACAGCCGTCCCTTCAAACAATCCTTCAATAACTCTATGATGGCACCCTGCTAATTCCGATTGAACAGAGTTCGCCGTGTAGCGCAAGCATGCGCGGGATCTCTCAGGCCGGGAAGGTGGATTTTCTCTCCTCTATCTGTGTCCGCACGCGTTACTACCAGCATCATGCACTTCACCACGGAACACATTCGGCTTTGTAGCAGCACCTGGCCCTTGCGAGATACGCAGCACAGCACAAGACGTCTTCCCGATGAGTTGCCTGGATGGATGGAGAATTTTAAAGTATTACTTAGACGCGTCTTTTTGGTGGCAAACACTTACACGCACAGGGGAAGCAATTTTGGTCGTTGTTGATTGTGAAGCGCCATTTGCCATGTGGGGGCCCAGCCAGTGATCGATCACGTAATGCAGAGCCTCAACGCGGCAGTTCCGCGGTGCACGGGACACAGCCGAGGCCATACCTTAACTCAACGTCAGTGGAGCTTACGGGGGGTTTGAAGGTGGCCTAGCCCACTAAAGACGCGACCTCAAGTCCGGCTCTGCCACCCAGAATAAGAGCAAGGAGATACAGTTAGTGTCTGCCCGTACCAAAACAGATGGTGCTGCTATTCCTTTTTTCGTATAGGAAAGGGATATGCACGTCTATTTTCATTTTCGCGCTGTCGCCATCTGACGGCAATCTGATGGAGCTGTGATATCCCACCTCTCGAGCATGTCCCCACTCCGCGTTGCTGCTCTGCCGAGACGACTGGCCCAGCCGGTTTCCTCCTTCGCACCTGCCATGTTGCTACGATTCTATGTTGATGACGTCTTTGGGCCCGGCCGATCTCTCCCGCTAGCGTGCTTTTTTTTTTTCTCTCTCTCTCTTCTGGAAAAACTTTCACGGCACAATCCTTGCCAACGCATTGTTCCCAGCCGCTATACGGTTTACGCAGCAGGCCCTTGCCCATCAAGGTCGCGCGGTGACTCGACGACCGCGAGAACCCCACCGCCGTGCAGCTGTGGGTCTTCGATTCCTATTGTGCTATTGTATTGTTCGCATTCGACAATAGGGACTCGTCGGCGCTATTCAGGAGCTATTGACGCTTGCACCGTGTATATCCCACAAACTGGCTGCCCCTGCTGGCGCCCCCCTCGGTCAAGATGGCGACCTCGAGACAGGCAACCTCGCGATCCTTTCTGTCCTCCAACAACCTCATCCTGACCGGAACTTCTCGTCGTCTTTCTCGTGGTCTTTTTCGCGTTATCACCGCTCCAATTGCGCCTCGTTCCAGCACTCAAGCTCCTGATTCCATCGTCGACGACTGTCTTCGCGATATTGGCAACGTGCCTCCTTTCCAGCTTCTCAGGTAGGCTCCCGCATCTGCGCCTCCCCCTATCTGGCTTCATGTCGCTGACTTGTGTGCTTAGAATCCTGAACACCACGAGTGATCTCCTCGCCACGATGGACGCTCGTCGTCGTGCCAACCCCAGCGCCATGCGCGCCGAGTCGCAGAGCACATCCCCTGCTCGTGGCCAGTATCCTGGCAGCATGCTCTCTATCCAGACCAACATCGCCGGCTCCATGGGTTATGACTACCCTGCTGGCAATGCCGGCTCCCCCTCTTCGTCGCGCAACTCGTCCAGCAGCGACGGCGCCTGGGAGGCGAGCTCGAGCACCACCGTCTACGTCAACGACATCCTCTACTCTACCAAGGAGATCCGCGCCATGGCCGACGAGCTTGACCTGGCCCACCGCTCTGGCGAGTTCCCAGCCACCAAGTATCTCAACTTCAACTCTCAGGCCACTGTCGACGATCACCGCCGCCTCCTGGAGCTGCGCGAGGCCCGCGAGACCAACAACACCGCCCAAGCCTCGCTCCTCCTGGTCACCCTGACGCGCGACATCCGCGAGCGTGACGCTGAGCTCGACGAGCGTCTTGAGCACCAGCGCGCCATCCGCCAGGTCGATGCTTGCCTCCGCTCTGTGCAGGAGGAGGAGCGCCTCTACCGCATAATGCAGACTGCCCTCTTGCAGCACAGCGCGTATGCAGTCACCAGGGCGGACTTGGACAGCATTGTAGTGCAGCATGAGCAGGACATCCAGCGTGTCCATGACAGCATCGACTCGCTCAAGGACGCCTTGGAGCGCTCGATCGCACGCGATGCCGAAATGGCGGATGCGCGACTTGAGGACTTCAGACGTGAAGTCGACGAGAAAATACGTCAAGTCGACGAGCACATGCGTAAGAACGCGGAGGAGTTCACTTCCGCTTCTGCCATCATGCATACAACTCTGCATACAGCTCTGCATACAACTCTGCCCACCCTCATCCAGCAGACTATGGAGCAGTCGCTGCGTCAGACAAAGAAGAGCTGGCGCATTTCTGCTCTTTTCACGACCAAGTCTCGTCGTCAGCATTGCACAAGCCGTGCCATCTCGAGCTCCAACAGCAGTCCGCAGCAAGACGACAAGACGGAGCCAAGGGGCTTGAAGCGTCTTGTCCCCAAGTTGACCAAGAAGCTCAGCGGATCCGGCAAGGACAAGACTGCGGCCGCTGCCCAGCCTCCGCCATCGCCGATGCATACGGTGCCCATGATCTTCCTTGACGAGTCTTCGATAGTTCGGGACTCTCGGCGTCAGTTTACGCCAACGACGGGCTCTTGCTAGAGCAAGGCCAGTGGAGGACATTATTGGAATTTCGAACGTGGGTTTCTGGAGTCGGAACCGCGGTGAAAGTCGGAGGAATGCGGGTATGGTGTTAATGTGACTGGAATCGGGAGGATGGTCTTAACATCTTACTACCACAGGATGAGCGTCCTGGGGAGGATCCCGCCAGTATGGTTTCTCTGTTTCTGTCTGCTTTTTCTCTATCTTCGTTCGAACTGTTTTTTTTTTCGCGGATACCCATCTTCCACTGTCTTTTCGATAGCAACACCGCAAGTAGTGGTGTCGGAAGAATCGTGTGCTCAAGATGAGCGACTTTAAATAAAAGATGGCCAGTTTGGCCAGCTCCAAATATCTATTCTACCAAAGGGATTGGGACGTTCACGTCGTCTTCCATAGTGCAGGCATCGTCTGCGCCACAGCCTTCCTCCGCGATCGCCTCATAAGACGGAATAAACAGGTAAGTGTGCGTCTGTCTGTCTACAATTCGCTGACGGCTAGGGATCTGTGCTGTCTAATCTAATTCTGCTCCTTGCTTACTGTCCTTTTTCTAGGTGCTCGTCTCCTGTCTGCTTGGGCCTGAGATTGGGCTTATTCCTATGCGCACAATATCATGCCACCATGCAGATGAGGGCGGAATGCCTTCCTACCCTCCGGGACACGTGCCAAGTCGAAGGGAAGGAGGCCTCTGCAGTCGTTTGCTCGTTTGCCCCACGTCCTCCCGGAGTGTCGGGTCCTATTGTTACTCGCCTGTAAGAATCTCTTCTGTTTGATGTCTGCCAAGGCTCCACCTCGAGGGCGCGCGTTACTGTGGCGCGTCTCCCCGAGCCCTCGGTCGCGTCTGCCTCTCAATTTTTAATATCCCCCACATCCTCACGCTCCTCGTTCTCTCCCACTTTCCTTCTTCCTCTCTTCCTCTCCTTCACCCACCACTTTGTCTCCTCCTCGCTCGCTCGCCTCTCGTATATCAGCGGCGCGCACACTGACCTCCTCGCTTCCAGCAATCTCTGAGTCAACCGGCTTGCACACAATCTTTAACTTGGAGCTGCTTGCCCGTTGACTGCCGAGATAAAAATCTCCTGCCTCTTCCATCCTGCCTGCCATCACGAACTTCACACCCCAAATTACACCTCGGCCTGCACGCAAGACACCAGCTTCGTCTCCCGCTCTCGGCGAAAAGGGCGACGGACCTTCTTCTATATCTATGCAGCTTTCTCTTTGCCGCCAGTGGGACGCGCGCTGCACTACCAGCACCCTTCTCGCCTCGGTGCATGACCTTTGCAGCTTCGATCTCGACTCCTCCCTCTGACTAGCTAAGCTACCCTGCCCTTGGGGTCTCCGTTCCCTGCACATTTTGTTTTGCTGTCGGATGTGCGCTGCTCTACCTATAGAAACGCTCTATCCACGGTGCCTTACTCTGCAGCCCTCCTCTTGGACTTGCTCTTGGGCTTCTCGATCCTGCATTACGGCACACTCTCTACTTCGCCATACATCGTCTGACCAGCCGACGATCCCATACTTCATCTCTGGCTCCTATCTTCTCTTGCCAGCCTCTCTCATCACCCACCTATCATCCCCGGATGCCTCGATCCTGCAAAGCCTCTTCCGCCCCTATCTGCCTTGGCTATTGAGCTAGCACTTGTCTTGTCCGACCCTGGATCGAGTCGCTTGTCTCCCACGACCACCCATCCATCAGCAGCTCGATCTCTCAAGATGGTTTCGCCTAGCAAGAGTTTCACTCCGGTCAACCGCCCCAGCAAGGCTCGTGCCCGAGGAGCTGCTGCCGAGGGCTCTGGTACTGGAGATTCGGTGCAGAAAAATCAGCCCGTGGAGTCGGCGCAGAGCCAGAATCGAGATGTCTCCAAGAAGAAGCCGGCCCCTCGCCGTTCCAGGCCCGCGCCAACCCCGGCCTCCTCGGAGCCGGAGGCGGGACCGAGCTGCCCCAGGGGCGTAGCGGCTGCTGCTCCCCAAGCCGCCATTGCCTTGGCGTCGTCCGAGACGGCCACAGCGACAGACACTACGAGTTCGCGGAAGAAGGGTAAGGCCCAAGACCGCGAGTGGACGCACATCCCTCCCACCGAGGAGGAGAAGTCTCGCAACGGTCGCCAGGAGGGTCGGAGCCTGATCTCCTGGAAGCGTAAGTCCTCTCTCCCTTTCTCATGCCTGCTCCCTGTTTGTTTCGTTTCCTCTTTGCCCATACTAACCAACGGTCTGTGCAAATCATTAGAGCCCCGCATGTACGAGACGCTGGTCCTCCACATCGTCTACGAGGCCTACCGCCACAGCATTGATCTGCCCTGGAACCACATCGCCCATCGCCTCCACCCGGGCTCGACCCCTGGCGCCCTCCACCAGGCGTTTGCGCGACTCCGGGTTCAGCTCATCGCGGAGGGACACATGGTCCCGCCGCCCATCCCCAAGCCTGGCCAGAAGGCCCAGTGCGATTCCAAGGTCCGCGGCCAGGTCAGGGCGGACGAGCACGGCGACCCCTTTGAGGTTCGAAACGTCAGTTACGCTGAGAAGCTCCCCCAGCGGAAGTTCAATCTTCCGGATGCGGTGGACGCTCTTCAGAGTTACGGTAACGCGTCTTCCCGGATTAAGACCCTGGCTGAGATCTCAACCTCGGCGGGCGCCGCCAGCGCCTCACCCGCCCCCCAGAGGCCCAGCAAGAAGCGCGGCGCCGCCGCTGCCAACGTCGCTGGCGGCTCTTCGGGCTCCCCCAAGCGCGTCAAGCTTGAGGAGGAGCAGGACGAGATCGACCCTTTCCACCTGGATGGCGACGACGAGTACCGCCCCTCCGCATCGCGCAAGACCGCCAAGCCGCGTCGCGCCGCCGCCGCCAAGGCCACGCAGGTGATCGCGCAGTCGGTGGAGATCTCGGATGGCGAGGGCAGCGAGCAGGACGCCGAGGGTGACGTTGTTGACGCCAACGACGACGAGTCCATGTACGCAGCGTCCAGCACCCACCAGGCGTACCACGATGGAACCCGGGAGCAGGACGACGATGACGAGCAGGAGGCCGAGTATGTTGATGACAACGAGGAGGATGACTACGACGGCGAGGACACCGAGGTTAGTCTGCCGGCGCCGTGGTACCCCCACGACGACGCGTGGCATTACCCCTAAATCCCTTGGCCGCTAACTCCTCGAGACCCACGGTGTTTTGAAAGGACAAGTATGCTGAGCAGTACCATGAGTACGATGACCAGAACAATGATGACGATGAGGACGGCGACGGGAACAGCCACCACCAGCTTGCGTCGGCCCAGTTCCCCAACATGTTCCACACCGAGGCGCACGCCCACGGCGGCTCGTTCCAGTCCGCGTCGTCCATCTAAGAGAAGCTCAGGAGCGCTCGGATTTTTTTGGTGGAATTTCCTTTGTTTTCTCGGGATCAACAACTTTGCGGAGCCAGCAGCTCCGTCTTTCTCTGTCTCCTTTCTCTCATTTTTTCTTCATATTGTCCAGAGAGCGCAGAGAAATCTCTTTTTCTTTCTGCCTACTGTTAGGGAAAGCGGAGAAGCCTCCTTTTTTCTCCCTGTTGTCGAGGGTGCCGCAGAGAAGCCTCTTTTTTTTTCTCCCGCTGTCGAAGGCACCACAGAAGTCTCTCTTTTTGTCTCCCTATTGCCGAGGGAGCACAGAGAAGCGTGTCAGATTACATGGCCGATATGGATGTAGAGTAGGCTACCTGGCCAGCAAAGGAAAACGAATAAAAGCCAAAAAAAAANAAAAAAAAAAAAAAAAAAAAAAACAAAAAAAAAAAAAAAAAAAAAAAAAAAAAAAACAGAGAACGAGGAAGTACCAAAAGCTGGTGAGTTGGCAGCATTTTGTGAGCCTCTTTATTCTGTAATCAGGCAGACGGTTAGGGCTGCCGAGCAGGCAGCCACTACTTACCGGATACCCTCTTGTTGTATTTCGAGGGTGGAGGAAAGCAAGCGCATTATCATTGTGTTTTGGTCTGGTCTTATTTCTTTTGTCTCGACCTACATCACAGCCATGGCGCCATCTGTCGAGCTGGCAGCGGGCTCCATTTACTTCTTTTGGCAAGCAGCATGCCCGTCGGTGGGCCAGCGCAGTGGTGCTGGGGTTTTTTCTTTCTGCCCCTTTACTCTTGCCGTTGCTCCTCGTAGTAGGTGGCTACAGTAGCGTCGTCAGAGCCATCGTTGATAGCAATCCCTCCATTAACTTCCTCTGTTACTAGTCATAGCAAGGTCCACTGGCACGCGCTGACGCCTCCACCACCGTTTTACGAGAATTTTAACAGCGTGGAAAGTCCAGCAAGCGCAACGGAGGAACAGCATACATTTCGAGGGCAACCAAGCGGCGAAATATGGAAATGGGGACGGCGTGGCCTATCTCAAGTCCTGGCAGCCCATGAAGACGCCTGGAAATGGCATTGATCTCGAGGCCTATGATCCGAAATAGTTTCGGTATTTGCTCTGCGCTTGAGATGCCCACATGTCGCCGGAAGGTATGCAATATCCCATAGATCAGAAGCGGGCTGAATGGTGCCGTTGCTCATGCCTCTTGGATTCATACGGCGTACCCTTCTAGTCGCAAGTCATCCCCATCCAAAATAGCCAGATATTCGTCTGTGACACTAGTGTCAGTGCTGAGAGCCTTAATCCTGATTTTTGTCTCTAAAGAGGGAGGCAAAGGACAAAAGACGTGTTGCCCAGAACTCACTCGCAAGGATCTGAGTCTGTCCGGCTGCTCGCAGCGCTTCCTTGACAGTGTTGGAGTCGTCAAACACCTCCCTCTTGTTGGTCTCGCGAAAGTACCACGCCTGCTGCTTGGCAGCCTGATACAGGCAATTGAGGGCCAAGGGGCTCACGGCGCGCACACCGCCGCCAGGGCCCAGCAGCCGCGTGATGCGACGGGCGAGGGAGACGACCCCCGGGCTGAGGCCTAGGAGGCCCTCGAACGCGACCTGCTGCATCTCCAGCTGCCCGGGGATGCCCGTGACGCCCTCGAAGCTGAGACACTCGACACAGCTGTGCGAGTCGAACAGCGCCAGCTGCGTGCTGTAGGCAAGACCCAGCGCCGCTAGCAGCGGTGCCGCCTGCGAGTCGCTCAGCCGATCCGCCTCGTGGGCCACGGCCGAGGTGAAGGCGGTGGATGCGCGCGCAAGAATCATCGACTCGGTGTAGTAAGCATTGTAGTCGTCCGGCCGCTGGTTGATGTGTCGCAAGACTCGGGAGAGCAGGTTCGCTGCTTGGCATGTGCGGGCGAAGGGGCATGCCGAGTTGTCCACCTCGGCTGACACCGCCAGTGATGGGCGAACCCTTGGCTCCTAGATACGTTTAATGGTTAGACCACCTCGTGCACATACGGTCAACAAAACGCCGGGAGGGGATGCAGAAACAAAGCGCAATCGCTGGAGCGACGATGTGCCTACCCCTGACTCCCAGGACCCTTCATCCATCGGCAATAGAGCATCTGGACTTGGATCGAGGCACGAGAATGGACGATACTCGGGTCCGATAGTGACATATCTGGATTGGATTGTTCTAGCGTCAGCGATCTAGGGGCTTTACAGCGCCGACATATGTGGAGATGATGTAGAAACGGTTTCCTACCTATCAAGAACAATGACTGCCCACCAGGTTCGGCGGGCCTCTTCGTGGTCGACCAGAGAGGCTGTATGAGAAGTATGGAAAAACTTAGCACCAAGTTTCGATCAGGCGAATAGGACGAGCCGGAGAAGCTCCTAGAGAAATCCAGCTCACTTCGAACCGAAAACATCTGAGGTGCGCGCGTGTGGTCGTGGATTCCAATGGCCTGTCCCACCCTGGCGCAAGCAGCCACGCTCATGAAGGCGGCGGGATATATGGCATTGGAAATCTCGTAGTACGTCACCAGAAGCAAAGCTTGCAGCAGCCGAATGGAGAGAAGCCCGCTCGCCTCGAGGAAGCTCAGAGCCCTCTTGGCCTTCCAGTATAGCGATGCCTGGGCGGCCTCGTCAGTGCTGCGGCTTTCTAGGCTCTGACACGCAAGGCGAATCGCAACTAGCAGGACCTGGGTATCGGCTTTCAGGGGCTGGGAGCTGGAGGACGCTAGCTCTTGGAACAGCCTCAGCTTGGAGACTGAGTGCACACAAGAGGTACATGCCGCGACGGCTCATGGTTAGAACACGATGCCCAGCCGGCTGTACAAGTAGCCAAGCCGATTCATGACATCAGGCTAGCTGGAATTAAGCTTGTGAAACGAAGACATGGGTCATATGAAAGCCTCCAAACCTATGGGGAGTAGAGGATGGACCTCAGCAAAGTAAACTAGGACGTCTGACTGGACGTCGGCCACGTTCTCCACAAGCTCGAGGATCTCACGCGGCGGCTGGATGCGAGGCGTGTTGATCACAGATCTCCTCCGGCCGAACATGTACGAGTCGAGGAAAAACAAGGCCACGGCAGGATCTCGAGGGGGCAACTAGACGGGCAGACTCTCGTTGGTCTCCGGCCTCCACGCAGCCACCAAAGATAGAGCGACACCGACGGCGCAAGACTTACATGGGACTCGGACGCTGCTGACTGAACCAGGTCGGGCTCGCTGGGGTACTCGCACGGACGGCGGCTCTTGAGACAGAGCTGGCAGGATGGGAGCTGGCGGGTGCATTTGCGGCGCTGCCGGCGGCACGTCGAGCAGGCCTGGCGGGCCAGGGTCTGGGTCTGCTCAGGGTCCGACATGGCCAGGCAGGGCTGTGTCTACTGCAGAGTGACTGAAATGGCCGCGCTGGGTTTGAGATCTGTTCATTTGTTTATTCAGTAGTTGTTTATTTAGGAGCAAAGGCGAGGCCCTAACTATTCGATAAAAGTTGCGATCTGTGGCCACGGCGATGGCGGCTTAGTAAGTCATCTCCATCCCGTCTCACACCCTTGAAGAGGTGCATAAAATCAAAGCTACGCAAGCCCCAGGCAAGTACGTGCCCGTAATATTCGCCCTATTCTGCTTCTAAGCCGCGCACCGTCGCCCCCAGACCGGCCGGCGCTTGGAGTAAACGACCCTGGCCGGCCAACAAACACGGCCGAGATGTGGGTGCTGTCGGCGCGCCTAGATCTCGTGATCAACAGGGCAGTGCGTGGGGTTTTTGAGTGTCTTGTTCGAATCCATTTGCCCCTCTCCATGGACGATTCTAGAAAGGCCAGCGACGGCCCCTTCTTCAGCATCACGTCTGGTGTAGATTTGATGCGTCTTCTCGCGGGTTTGGTGGAAGCGGGCTTGCTGCCGTGGTGCAGCTGTTGGGCAGACCTGAGCATACTACCCATACACCAGAGATACCAGGTGAGCCGGAACCAAGAGGAACCAAGAATACGAGCTTCTACGTGAGGTGAGTTCATCAGGCGGGTGACAATTTCCTGGTTTGATCTTTTTGCATGACCCGCATGGGCGACATCGTCAGTCATCCGAGTCCCTGGAATTGAGGTTTGCAGCTCTCGACGTCCCTTTTGGCTTTGGAAGGCAAAGACCCACAGAATCTCGAAGAAGAACCGGGGCACCGGCGCTAGTCCATATATGGTATTAGCGCCCACCCGCCCGGCTTCCAGAGCTGCGCAAACCGACAATTTTTTTATCACCGAATTGGAAATCGGAAAGCTGCAGCGTCATTGCTCGGCAAGCAATTTTTTTTTAACCTTCCGTCTCCCGCCCGCATCTCTCTCCTCTAATCACCACGAACACACTGTGGCAGCACCTTTTTTTGCTGTGATTTTTGCGGCTCTTTGTTTTTGACTGTCTCTCTCTTTCCACATACCCCTTAATACACACAATGCAGCGCGCACTAAGCAGCAGGACGCGGGCCTCGATCCTGTCGTCGGCCGCAAAATACCGCCACACCGGTCTCTCCCAGCAGGTCCGGTTTGCGCACAAGGTGAGTCTGGACGCCTTTCATCTTCCCGCAGCTTCCTGGGGCAACATATATAAGCTATTGGCTCAGCGGTCCTGATCGAACCGAGCGGCGCTGACCTTGCCCCTCACCAACGCACAGGAGCTCAAGTTCGGTGTTGAGGCCCGCGCATCACTCCTTGCCGGTGTCGACACCCTTGCCAAGGCCGTGTCGACCACGCTAGGCCCCAAGGGCCGCAACGTCCTAATCGAGTCCAGCTACGGTTCCCCCAAGATCACCAAGGGTATTTACTCCCCCGTACATGTGCCCCGCCCCGCCCCTCGGAACCCGACAGGCATGTTGACGAAGCCTTAGATGGCGTTACTGTCGCAAAGGCAATCACTCTGAAGGACAAGTTCGAGAACCTGGGCGCGAGGCTCCTGCAGGATGTTGCCCACAAGACGAACGAGGTTGCTGGCGACGGCACCACCTCGGCCACCGTCCTGGCCCGCGCCATCTTCTCCGAGACCGTCAAGAACGTCGCAGCCGGCTGCAACCCCATGGATCTGCGCCGCGGCATCCAAACCGCCGTCGACGCCGTCATCGACTTCCTCCACCAGCAGAAGCGTGATATCACGAGCGCCGAGGAGGTTGCCCAGGTCGCCACCATCAGCGCCAACGGCGACGTCCACGTCGGCAAGATGATTGCTAGCGCCATGGAGAAGGTCGGCAAGGAGGGTGTTATCACCGTCAAGGAGGGCAAGACCATGAACGATGAGCTTGAGGTCACCGAGGGCATGAGGTTCGACCGCGGCTTCGTGTCGCCCTACTTCATTACCGACCCCAAGGCCCAGAAGGTCGAGTTTGAGAAGCCGCTGCTGCTGCTGTCCGAGAAGAAGATCTCGGCCGTCCAGGACATCATCCCTGCCCTTGAGATCTCGACCCAGCTCCGCAGGCCACTGGTTATCATCGCCGAGGACATTGAGGGCGAGGCCCTTGCCGTCTGCATCCTGAACAAGCTCCGTGGCCAGCTCCAGGTCGCTGCCGTTAAGGCTCCCGGCTTTGGCGACAACCGCAAGTCGATCCTGGGCGACATCGCTGTGCTGACCAACGGCACCGTCTTCACCGACGAGCTTGACGTCAAGCTCGAGAAGGCTACCGTCGACCTGCTCGGCTCTACCGGCTCCATCACCATCACCAAGGAGGACACCATTGTTCTCAACGGCGAGGGCAGCAAAGATGCCATTGCCCAGAGGTGTGAGCAGATCCGGGGCGTCATGGCCGACCCCACCACCTCCGAGTACGAGAAGGAGAAGCTGCAGGAGCGTCTTGCCAAGCTGTCGGGTGGTGTTGCCGTCATCAAGGTCGGCGGCTCATCCGAGGTTGAGGTTGGCGAGAAGAAGGACCGGTTCGTTGATGCCCTCAACGCCACGCGCGCCGCCGTTGAGGAGGGCATCCTGCCTGGTGGCGGCACTGCCCTACTGAAGGCTGCCAGCCAGGCTCTGGGTAACGTCAAGCCTGCCAACTTCGACCAGCAGCTCGGTGTTAGCATCATCAAGAACGCCATCACCAGGCCTGCGCGAACCATTGTCGAGAACGCCGGTCTTGAGGGCTCCGTGATCGTCGGCAAGCTTATGGACGAGTTTGGCGCCGACTTCCGCAAGGGCTACGACGCCGCCAAGGGCGATTACGTGGACATGATCGACGCCGGCATCGTCGACCCGCTCAAGGTTGTCCGGACCGGCCTCCTCGATGCCAGCGGTGTCGCATCGCTGCTCGGCACGACCGAGGTTGCCATTGTCGAGGCTCCCGAGGAGAAGGGCCCCGCCATGGGTGGTGGCATGGGCGGAATGGGCGGAATGGGCGGCATGGGCGGCATGATGTAAAGCGTGCACGGTTATCGAATCAACATGGCGGCTGACTGACCGACTCACACAACAGCAGCAGCGGCAGCGGGATGACCAGCCCGCGTGCTTCCTTGTATTAACAACAACGACCATCTCGGGACGCGGCTACGTGAAGGCTTGCATGTATATGGGAGGTAACCCGGTGTTCAGGGTTGACGGATTCTCATTTTCGGCCATTTCCTGCGCGACTTCATCTCCCCTCTATTTCACGTTTTCACGTCTTGCCATGAACCCCCCCTGTTACTTATATCCCCTCACCAGCCGGGGGCACGGTCCTGCCTGACCGGAGCATCCCAGCCGGCGATATGTAACATAGCCTGTCGTGCGGATTAGGAGAAAAAAAAAAGGAAAAAACAGGCGGAAAACAAAAGAGATACCTCAAGCGTTTGCACATACCTACCATCCATGGACGAGTCGTTTGGTAAAAAGCTGTTGCCTTTTGGGGCTGACGCCATCCTTTAGCGATGGCACGACGTGAAGGCCGCTGCTGCCCGACACGCGTCCTTGGTCGCGTGCACTGAAAGACCGTGCGAACTGACGATTTCAGTTGGATGTGCTTGTCGGCACCCAGGACTGGGTTGGGCATGGAATAATTATCGTCGCAACGGAGGTTGGCCGTCTCACAGCCAACCTCGAGGTTGACGGCAGCATCACAACACCACCCCGCCAATTGGCGCGCACTCTGCCCCACCAAACCACAGCAGCAACCACAGGCAAGCTGCACAGCCCACCAAGGGGTCATCCATCAACCATAGGCTGATTTTGTTGGAAGCTGGGAACAGCCCAACCCACCACACTCCCCTCCTCAGCCTCCCTGGCCTTCCGACCGCAACCCCAATCCCTTTAATTACCCTGCCTGGCCCCCCAGCTGCATCACCCTTCGAGCAAGCACCAAACCTCGCCGAGACAGAACACTAACCGGCGACTCGATTTCCGCCCTCACCACCGACCGGTAGGTGCCTGCCTGGCTGGGTCCTTGCCGGTGTTCCCGGCCAGGATCCTGTCCCTCCTCCGTCCCCCGCTTTGGCCTCGATTTCCAAGTGGCGGCGCTGGGCCCCGCCTCGACCATGGTCATCTCGTGCCCCTATCAGGCTGCGCGCCGCTCTCTGCATGCACACACTTCCTACACGCACGCCATCTTGCCTGGCAGAACTTTGAGCCACATCAAGAGACGCCGATACCAGCAGCAACAAGTACTGACCTAAAGCAACCCGATCTCCACCCCGCGCTGCCCGCCGTCTAGTCTAGAATCTGCTGCCGTTTTCTTATCAGCAAACTTTCTCCCGCGAACCCCAGCGGAAGCCTTCCAACTCTCCGCACCTCGCCCTCCCAAAACCGCGCACGAACATGGTGAGCTTTGCGCTCCTGCTACTTCGCTCAGAGCCCTCTGAGGACCGTGTTTTTTTTTTCTATGTGTAGTGCTAACGAATCTCGCCGTTTGCCAGTCTCAATCCGGGTTAGTAGCGACTCTCGTGACCCCACCTCGAGCCTCTCCCCGTCGCCGACACCGACCTCCCCCTTCTCCCCGCCGCGATGGCGACGCCCACGCCTCGCTAGGACTGCGCCATAGAGGGACTGCGTGAAGGATGGCGCGTCTAGTCTGCCTCCCACCAGGAAATAGCAGCCTGCGCCGAAGGGGCAATCAGGAGGGGTCAGCCCGAGCGCGTGTGGCTTCGGGACTGCCAGTTGCATTAGACCCCGTCCATTGCATCGCTGCTGCGGACGCGGGGCGACGATTGCCAAGACGATAAACTAACATATGACCGTGTGCGCTTGCTACGCTTCCGTGGATTGTTCTCAGAGCGACCGTTGCACAGGAGTGCATAGAGAAGTACAACGAACTCAAGCTCGGCAAGAGCCTGAAGTTCATCATCTTCAAGCTGTCCGACGACAACAAGGAAATTGTCGTCGAGGAGGCTTCAGAGAACAAGGACTGGGAGGCCTTCCGCGACAAGCTTGTCAACGCCACCATCAAGTCGCCATCCGTAAGACCGCCCGAGAAGCTGGCCCTGACATGAACGCTACTTGCATGTGACGCGTGACGAACAGCGCGTTGCTCGGGGCTTTTTTGCTGACCCTCGACTTCTTTCTCTTCCGGCAGGGCGCCGTTGGCAAGGCTCCCCGCTACGCCGTCTACGACTTCCAGTACAACCTTTCGTCGGGTGAGGGTGAGAGGTAGGTTGATTGCACACGCTCTCGGCCCGGCGCTGGCGGCTATGCTGCAGATTGCCGCCGAGCACACGCTGATGCCATCATAATCGTGCAGGAACAAGATCACTTTCATCGCCTGGTCCCCCGATGATGCCAGCATCAAGGTTAGTCTCGGCCGAGCCTCATCATCTTTCCTCTCACCTTGCCTCTGGGCGATCAGCGTTCACGTCCCGCTCACACATTTCCCCGAAACAGCCCAAGATGGTCTACGCGTCGTCCAAGGACGCCCTCAAGCGCTCGCTGAACGGCATCGCTCATGAGCTGCAAGCCAACGATGCCGACGATATCGAATACGACTCGGTCCTCAAGGCAGTCAGCAAGGGGCTGGCCTAATGTGGCTGTTGCTCCCGTGGGGACACTCCAGTCTGTTTTTCCGCTTACCTTTTGCACCCGCATATCAAGCGAGCCGGAAGAAAGCTGTGGATGTGGCTTGGGAAGGAGTTGGAAGAGGATTGTCAGGGCCAACAATGATCGCCAAAGGCGGGGGTAGCAAGGGATAGAGGAATGGGCTGGGTCGAGTTGTCTAAGGGGCCTCCTGCCTCGATTTGTCTCCTTCCCTCGGGGGTGCTCAAGTCCTCTCCAACTACCACCCCGAAAAGACCGTCCTATGAGTGTTTTTCATTCGCAATTTCGAATGAATGAGAAACACGACAACCTCTTTAACCATCACCGGGTGCTGCCACCTTCCTCTCCCGCTTCAGTCCTCATGCCACAGCCAGATCTGTAACTCCATTTCCTTCTACCAAGCGACGTTTCACTTTGCTATTCATCATTTGGCCCGTCTTTTCAAGCCGTAAAAGTCGTTGGTATCATTAGGGGGGGCCATTTTAAGATTATGCAACCCAGTACGTGCATGGCCGTCCAACATGACAAGAAGGTCCTGGAGTCCCAAGGGGCAGGGTAGTTTCGCTATGACTTTTCCTCCCACCCTTTCCGGAACGTGTTGCATAGCTCATCGGCATACTTCTCGTCGCGCACCCTCTGCAGCAGGAAGCCCCTAAGGTCTACCCAAAACTCCTCGCTCTTCACAGCCTCGGCGCCGCTGGCGCCCTGTGCCGTGGGCGCAGGAGTCGTCGAAGCCTGGTCTACCCCGCCGTCGGCCTTTGGGGCCGCAGCGGCGCCGCCACCCAGGACCATGACGGAAAACTCGACGAGGGTCTCGTCGTCACCGACCACGAGGTCGCGCAGGACCTTGCTGTCGGCCACGGGCTTCTTCTTGTGCAGCAGCTTGACCTTGTCCGGGCTGAGGCCGGCCTGGGCCGCGGCGGCGGTCCGGACGTCGAGCACCGAGGTGCCCAGGGGCTGGGACGTGAGCTTGATGTCGAGGGGCGGGTTGCGGAGCGAGCGCAGGGTCACGGTCACGCTGCGCTCCTGGCCGGGGTTCGAGGTTCGGGCGCGTTTGCTCATGGGCTTGGGCATGCGTGGCATGATGTACTTTTTTTTTGGTGGGCGACGTAATGGTTAGCCACGCCAGTTCGTGTTTGTTTACTCGTCGCGTCGAGAAGTGAATAGGTAGTGGCTAGGTAGGCAGGTGGGCGTCACTCACGGCCGACCGGGCCGGGTAGTTTCGCGGGTCCTCGACATGGTCTGGCGACAGCTTTGTCGGCCGCGAGTCCAGCTGCGACAGGAAGCTGCTCGCGAAGGCGACCTCGGCCATGTTGGGCGAAACTGCGAAACTATGTGCGGTAGATGCTTGACGGTGGCTGTGTAGCGCAAAGTGATAGGTGTCGGAGGTTGAGGCCGTAGGACAGATGGTGATGAGTTCCGTATGGAGGTTTGAGGTCTTCACGATTTGGCATAGAGTGATGTCAATGTCGCACGCGGGATTCAATGTGGGACCGATGGGCAGTCACCGACCCCGCCATTGAGCCCCAGCCCACTGGAAGATCAATTGTCATCAGGCATCCCAGCCCGCTGTGGCTGCAACGGTTGAGGCGCCACTCAGCGCCCTTGCGCACCTCAAGCTCCCACCAAATCGCACGCCAAGCAGCGGCGATATGCCTCACTTTTACCCCCTGACACGTGATGTGACACCCAAAATGAGCGGATTCTGATCGGACAAGACAGCCCGAGATGGCGGAAGCCGAGCACCCGTCCGCAATGGCCCCGAAGCCCTCAGGCGCGAGGACGGGAAAAGGCGCGGAAAAGAAGCGTCAGGCGTCAAAACAGGACGACCAGGTCATGGGCGTGAGTGCACGTCTCTCTATCTCTTCCGACCCCTGACCAAAGCAGTACCGATCAATCCTCAACTGTCTTTTTTTTTCTTTCTCGTCAGACAAATAACAGCAGCATTACGTCCAAAAGAAGCGTTGAGAAGATCTACTACCCAGACGAGCCGCACTTCTTTCGCTATTTCGTGAAACGCTTCCAACGCCGAGCCCCTGTCATCAACCGCGGCTACCATCTTCGCATGCACCTCATCGACTGCGCGGTGCGAGCTTTCCTGAGCACGCCTCTTGCTTCCGGAAGGAAAACCAAGGTGGTGGTCAATCTTGGGTGTGGGAGGTCAGTCGCTCGTTGCTCTTTCCCCTGTGTGTCCTGTCCTCGTCTCACGTGTCTCGGAACGAAACCAGCGATGTGCTGCCCTGGCAGTGCCTCACTCGCTACCCGGACCTGTGCGAGTCGGCCGTCTTTGTCGACGTCGACTTTCCGGACCTGGTCTTGAAAAAGCGCGCCGTCGTGCTGGACACTCCTGAGCTCAGCGGCCCGTTTGCCCCGCTCGAGACCGTCGAGACACCCCCAGTGCTCCTGCGCTCTCGGCGCTATTTCCAGGTCGGGTGTGACCTCCGTGATGTGCTGTCACTGGAGTCCGCGCTGGCGTCGGTGGTCGATCTGGCCCAGGCGTCGTTCTTGTTCGTGGCCGAGGTATCCATCACTTATATGCCGACCAACTCTGCCGACGCCGTTATTCAATGGGCCAGCACTCTTGGTGATTGTGAGCTCCGTCTTCGTTGTTTTGTCATTTGTGTCTTATAGCCATGTCGGCCGGGCAGCTAATCGGTATGGCCAATGTTAGCCAACTTCTGCCTGCTCGAACAGGTACTGCCAGATGGACCCCAGCACCCGTTCGCACAAACCATGATAAGACATTTCGAGAGGCTCAATACGCCTTTGAAATCCATAGATAAGTATCGGACATTGTCGGATCAGAGGAACCGCTTCTTGGAACAGGGTTGGCTCAGAGTTCAGTGCTGCTCGCTCTGGGACGCCTGGTCCGGTAGCCAGTTCTTGGACGAGACCAAACGCCGCAGGCTGGACGCGATAGAGCCTTTTGACGAGTGGGAGGAGTTTTCACTCTTTGGGAGCCACTACATGCTCCTCCAAGCCTCAACATCTAGTGCCGCACCGGCGCCGACAGATGACACGTCTGTCCACATCAAGTCCATTTCTCTGCCTTCGCTGCGTGCTCGCGTCAGCTTCTCAGAACAGCAGGGTGCCCAAGGGCCGCGGCGTTTCGGCAGGGCCATGACCTTTACCGACGCGCTCGGCCGGCATCTCATTGCTGATGTGCATGGTATGGGCTCCAACGGTAGACTGCGGTCGATCGACCTGTATACACCAGACGGAAAGACTCGGGGGCCCATTTTGCGAGCCGTCAGCGGCCCTTCTGGCAGGGTGTGCCACTCCCTGACAGATCTCGGGGAGCACGGCGCTCTTCTGGCCGGCGGCAGGACCTCGCCTTCCAGCCCCATGGCCGATTCTTGGGTTTTCGACAAGGCCGCGAGGAGCTGGCGACGTCTCCATGGCGCCCATGAGATGCCTGTCCCGCTCTACCGACACGCAGCCATTAGGCTCGGCCACTCCAGCATGGTGCTTGTTTTCGGCGGCAAGACTGGTCCGTCTGCGGTATTCGACGGATATCTCTTGTACCACCCCGACCGAGGCTGGGCGAGTTGCTGTGTAGCGGGGTCGGCAGCCCCCATACCCGTTTTCGGCGCGATTGCCTTCTGTTCTTCTGAAGTTCCGCGAGGATTTACGAAATTCTCAGGCGTCTACGCCGGCGGCATCGGAGATGGCGGAACTATCCAGGACCAAGTTCTGCTCTGGGAGCTAGATGTCTCCAACATCGCTGTGGGTTTAGCCAGTACGCGACGGGTCAAGACCGCTTCTGCCGGTTTAGCTAACACCGGCATCCAGGCCCCCGAGTTGCGATTCAGAGGCGCCGAGACGGTTCACCCCAGCCACCGTGCTCTTATGGCTAGATTCGGCGCAAGTTGCGTCCCGCTGGGCAAGGGCTCCCATCTGCTGGCAGGTGGCGTGGGTACGTCCGGCCTTGTGCGACAGAATCACGATCTTGTGGTGCTACGAGAAGAGCTATTCTCCGATGATCTCATAACCTGTCACTTGGACATTTCTGATCCGAGTATACCGCGTCCCTTGCTCATCGGCTCGTGTGCTGCGGCATTCCCGGGTGAAGTAATCCTGCTTGGAGGAGGCGCTACATGCTTCTCGATGGGGACCTTCTGGACTAAAGGGACATACACCATCAGCTTTGATCCTGGTCAGCTGGCGGACTTGTTTTCACCTTCTGGGCAGCCTCGGAGCGAACACGACGTGCCCGCATTTGGCACTGGTGCTGAGGATCCGGACGAGAAGATAGAGAGCTGGGGCTGCGCCGAAACGGCGACGCTGATTGAAGCGGAGGGATTGGCAGCCGCCGTGTCCAAGACCGTTGAGTCGAGACCAATCCTTCGTGTCAAGCTCACATCAGAGGCACAATTTGCCCAAATCGTGCGCGAGGGGAAGCCAGTGGTGATGGAAAGGGTGAACATTGGGCCTTGCACCGACAAATGGACCCCTGCCTACATGACCTCGGTGGTCGGTGCCGACAGAGAAGTAAGTGAGGAAGGGGATCGGTGAGGTTTTGGCTCGCGGTACGGCGATCCAGCTAACAAAGAGACTAAAAGGTGGTTGTTCACGAGGCCCAGGGGCAGGTGATGGACTTCAACGCCAAGAACTTCCGCTACACAAATAGGCGGTTCTCTGAGCTCGTCGATGGGATAGAGAGGGGCGGTAGGCTCTATCTTCGCGCCCTATCGAGCGACGAGCCTACATCGCGGCCGGCCAATCTGCAAGAGGATTTCCCTCTGCTCGCTGGCGACTTTGAGCTGCCCGCTGAAATGGCGCTGGTCATGGGCTCCCTCTTCAGCTCGGTGCTGCGCATGTCGGGTCCGGTGAATATGTGGCTTCACTACGATGTGATGGCAAACGTCTACACCCAAGTGCGGGGCTCGAAACGGTTCCTCCTGTTCCCGCCCGGCGACGTGGCCGAGCTGTCGATCGAGGCCGGGGGTTCCAGCTCCAGCATCGACGCGTTCGCCGGGCTCGACGGTGGGCTGTCCTCGCAGACGCGGCCGCAGGAGGCGGTGGTAGGCCCTGGCGACGTTCTGTACCTGCCACCGTTTTGGCTGCACACGGCGACGCCGGTGGAAGGCACAGGCGCTAGCGTCGCCGTCAACGTCTTTTTCCGCAACCAAGACGGGAAAAGCTACGCGGCAGGCAAAGACGTGTATGGAAACAGGGACCTCGCAGCCTACGAGAGGGCACGCAAGGACGTGGGGCGCATCATTGGAGGGTTCGAGGGCGTCCCTGCGGACGCCAGGGAGTTTTACCTACTTAGGCTTGCCCAGGAGCTGCGGCAGGGTGCCAGCCCTTAAGTGGTGAGGGTTACCCGCTAAGTCAAGCACAGAAGTCGGCAGGGGGAACGTCAACACCAAATTGAATCCCCAGGTGCCCAGTTTCAACTGCCATCTTTTGATTCGGTGTTCATATGCAAGTACTCGGCATACAAGTAGGTAGGCAACACAGTTCTCGAGTCTGGTGGCTTGATGGCTTTTGAAATGGACCATTTCTAGCCAGCAGCCAGCCAGCCAATCGAAGACAGCCTGCAGACCAGCCCCAACGAACGTGGGAAACTCTGAGGCTTATCACGGGGCGCAGCACAGCACCGCCCTGCCACTACGGCCCGCGACACACCAAAACAGACGCAATGCTACGCTGCCCTTTAGCGGCCTTCGCAAACCTCCCCCTTCAGCAGGCAACGAAATTATTCGAACTAAGCATCAGGCTCCATGTCAGGCAAAGCGAAGCGGGCAGACGGGACCCCGCCCGCAGACCAAGCAGTTCGCCGAGCTGCATGCAATTGTGACATCACGCGGGCTGTGGCAGTGACCCACGCCCGCGGAAACCGGGCGAACCAGACAAGAACAGCCAGCACCCGTCCAGCAACGGCCTCTTAGGCTCCCACATAAGGCCCGCCCGGCGCCCGGCTGTCTCCTTTACAGGAGCCAGCGAACTACCCCGAGGAGCACGTGTAACGGCCAGACAGGCTGGAGGGCGGCACTACTGAACGCGCACCGGGCTGCCGCAGTCTCAAACTCTGCCACGGCATTTCGGATACGCTGCGGCGGCTGACCCAAGACTAAATTCTTTTATTTTCCCCTCGGCTGACCCTTTTTGTGCCATGCGCTCCCTCTGACCTGCCCCTGCCTCCACTCTATCCATTCCCTCCATCTTTTGTCCGAGTCCGAAGCACTGTTTTTCCTGGCGACTGACCACGCACGCCTATCTCTCCTTCTGTTCGCTGTCGTCACCCTCGGATTTTAGGCCCACGCTCTATTTAGGGCTCTCTCTCACAACATTTTGGCCTAGCCAGCGTGCCCAGCCATCGCCATGTCTCGTCACTACGCCCCTGATGACGAAGGCTTCCGCGACGGCTACTATGCTGTGGACAGTCGGCCAAACGTCTATAATCTCCAGCCCCCGCTGTCGGCACAACGTCCTCGGTCCGTCCCACCGCCCTCCGCCGCCGTGGTCGAGCGCAGCTACATGATGACGCCGGCCACGCGCTCCAACAGCCGCAACCGCGGTCGCAGCCGCAGCCGCAGTCGCAGTCGCAGTCGCAGTCGCAGCCATAGCCGCAGCCATAGCCGCAGCCGCCGGAGGGGCACCCGGGACTCGCGCTCGAGGGGCCGCGACGGACCCGTCGAGAAGGCGGAGAAGGCAGTCAAGAACAGCTTCACGTCGTCCAACTCGGGCCTGGGCATCGGCATTCTGGGCGCCATCGTGGGCGGGCTGGCGGCGAGACACGCCAGCGACTCGGCGCCTAAGCGCCGGCACGGCAGCGGTCACCACGACGATAGGGAGCGCGACCAGCGGATGCTCATGTCCACCATCGTCGGCGCGGCCGTCGGCGGCCTCGGCGCCAACGCGCTCGAGCGGCGCCTCGAGATCAACCGCGAGAAGAAGACGGAGGAGGACGAGGCTAGGGGCCGCGCCGGCCGTCGCGACAAGGACGACCACTTCCACCACCACCACCACCACAGCAGCCATCATCGCCACCACCACGATGATCCGCAGCATCACCACCACCACCACCACAGCCATCGGCATCACCACTCTCGCCACGATGGCGTCGACCACGTCTACGACGAGGTCTACGAGGAGCGCCCGGTGCGCAGGCGCCGGAGCCTGGATGACCCTGAGAGACGGCCGTACCGCCCGTTGGATCAACGTCCCTAGGGGTGCCCTAATCTACAGGCTTGGATAATGGATTTTGGCAAAGTCGGCTTTTTTTTGGCTTAATCTCTCTCGCCATTTATATCCGGATTTTTTATAGGTTTTCTTTCGTATCTCCCCAGCGCCATGTCAAAGCAAAAACACCTCGATATCTAGCCTGGCTTTCCTTTTTGTCTTGCCACCCCACATCCGCTCCAGATTCCACGTTTCCCGTTTTAATGATTTTACACACGCGGCCGACGCAGGGTCGCGGCATCCATGATAAGCCCGGCCATTCCTACCACATCGAGCCCTTCGCGTCCACCTTGGATCGCGTGAGCAACTAATCGCAGCCCCCAACGAAGCACGATTTGACGAGAAGAATGATGAATGCCCGAGACAGAAACAGAAAAAAAAAAAAAACTCCCAGCTCCTGCAGCCAGAAATCAAGTCCCTGATGTTCCCCTTTCCTGTTCCTCTCTATTCATACAATGCCAGTATACAACGCTTCATGATTTTTTTTTTCGCCTTTTCCCTGGTCCCGGTATTACGTAGAAAATCAAAGTGAAAGCTCTTCCAACATCATATCTCTTGAGCATCAGTCATTAGCCGTGGAAGCAATGGGCAGTACATGCCCTTGGAAAAGTGGGAGCAGAAGAAGAAGGAAAGAGAAAGGCAAGCTCGCGGTTTGCAGCCCACACGCCGTCTTTGGGCGATGTTAAGGTCCGGGATATGGGACTTGGCCCCACGGACAGGCTCCAGCCGAGAGAAGACGTCAGTAGCGGCGGCACAGATCCTTCTCGTCCAGCCGATCCTTGGACTGATGGCGGCGATGGTGGGGACCATCGTCCCGAAGCTCGCGGTGGCGGTCGAACCTGGACAGGGCGTCCTGGGCGGGGACGCGCTCGGCCATCTCACGCTGGAAGCGGCGCGGCGGCGTCGCCCTCTTGGGGGGCGACGGCGGGCGGCGGTAGTGGCGATCCTGGATGGCCTTCTCGCGGGCGAGGACGAGCTTGAAGAATCGGACGACCTGGTGGAGCTGGTGCTGCAGGTTTTCGGGGCAGCCGATGATGTTGAAGAGCTTCTGGGCGTCGAGCAGCTGCTTGGCCATGACGAGGTCGGGCTGGCAAAAGGTGCGGACGCGCATGGCGCGGCCGTCGGCCCGCATCATCTCGAGCACGCCCGTGATGGCGGCGGGCGAGCTGCACTCGACACCGTAGAACTTGAAGTCGTGCAGGTGCATCAGCACCAGCTCCAGCTGCGTCTCGATGTCGTACCGGAACCCGACCACGCGCGGCCGGCCCTTCTGCCGCCACGCCTCGGCCACCTTGTTGAGCTTGACGGGCTGCAGGCGGCCCGCGTTGAACTGCGCCGCGATGTAGCCCTCGAGCCCCGTCGTGACGAGGAACTCGAGCTCGCAGTAGAAGACGCTCTGCTCGCGCGGGTCCAGCGAGATGTCCAGCCTCGACACGGCTCGTCGGTCGCTGGTGCCGCCGCCGCCCGGTCCGCCCATGGGCCGTGGGCCCAGCCGGTGTGCCGTCGCGCCCTTGAGGTCCGCCCGCTCGACCACGTCCTTGGCCGCCTTCTTGAGCGACTCGAAGATGCCGCGCTTCTGCTGCTGTTGCTGCTGCGGCGGTGGCGCCTGGGGCCGACCCCGACCGACGCCGCTCACGCCGCCATCCGCCGTCCGGCCCGTGTTCTCCAGCCAGCCCCTCTCGCCGATGAGCACCTTGCGCCGAGGCATCTTTTCCTCCATCGTCTCGATAAAAGGCGTAAGAGGCGAATACACACGCGGGTAGTTCGCACCCCGGTCGGGGCCGGCTCCCGCCGCGGGATGCTCGCTCACAATCTCGGCCTGCATCGACATGTGGGTATTGTAAAGCTGCTCGTACTCGGCAAGGGACTGCATCACGGCTCCAGACCGCTCGACACCCTCCGATCCATCCCTCGAGTCTGGAGGGGTGACGGCGACTATGGTCTCGTACTCGGACTCGTACCCATCCTTGGGCTCCTCGGTCGAGTAAAAGGAGGGCGAAGGGTTCGAATCTGCACGGGCCCTGGTTTCTCCGAAACGAGGCATGTTGGCAGCGGTCGTCGACTTGGACCGCTCAGGGACAACCGGCTCCTGCATGATCTCGATGGGGGTCTTGCGGTGTGAAGGGCTTCCGCGCAGCTGCGCCGTCAGGGTGTCGACAGACGGGCGTGGGCCGCCACGGCGTTGGGCGATGGTCGGTGGCCCGTAGCGGTCGTCAATGGCGGCGGCTGGGGCCGCCTGCTCGCCGAAATGTCCGTCATGGCTCAGGTTGGCTGGATAGCGCGCCCGCCTGTTGGCGCACCGGACAGGAGAGTCCTCGCGAGGCTTTTGCGTGGCAAGCGGCATCGGCCTGACGGGATACTGGCGCGGAGGAATTGGGCCGGCGCGCCGGGCGGGAGACTGGCCGCGGGCCTTGGCATAGCCATGCGAGCCAGGGGGCGGGGCCGCAGGAGGAGCATGGCGGTGAGAGAGAAATGATGTAGCCGCCTGGGGCACCGCAGCAAGCGCGTCGTCCTCGCTGTATGCCCGATGATGAGAGCGCTGGGCCGGAGCGCCATCTGCCCCACGGGACCCGCCTCGTCCAGTGCCCTTCTCCGGGGAGTTGGGGCGCGAGATTCTGTCGGGCCGTTAGCTGGTTTGGCTGTGATACTGTGACGTGGGGGCCAAGACAGCCAAGGACAAGGTTCTCACGCTTCCGCCAGAAGGTTCATCTGCGAGTCGGTGAAGCTCATATGCAGAGTGACGCCGTGGTCCGGAGATTGGTCGCGGCGAGGCGGAGATGAGAGTATAGTGAGAGACGAAGTCGACACGGGGATGAAGTCGCCCCGAATCGGCGTTGGCGTCGGAGTGTCTGGGCGTGCCGTGGCCGCCAAGGGCTGGACGGGCGAGGCTTGGGCTCGAGAGCGAGGAGACGACATGGTGTTGAACATTCCGTAACGGTGCATGCCGGCTGTGTCCCTGCCGGGCTCTGCTTCCCCGTGGGCGCCGGCAGCCATGATGATGCAGCGAGTGATTAGACGTGCTGCACAAGAAGGCTGAGCAGTCCAGTCGCGGCTCAGCTGCCTGGAGTTGAATGTGTGTGGTACCTGCACCTGGTACCCGCACGTGGTGGGCAGAGACGGGAGCGCGGTGGAGGGGGAAGCAATTCCCAAGCGGGACGCGGGAAGGGCCCAGACCAACGCGCGGTCACGGGGTCTGGCTCTTCCGTGTTATGCGTGGGGATGCTTGCCTCTCGGCTGACTGTGGCCTAAGCTCCATCTCTGGGCCCCGCCGTCCGAACTCCTGCTCAGTCCCGTCTCAAACAGCCGCACCGTCCACGGCCAGGCAATATCTCAGCCTTAATCCAACTGGCGCATGGCAGCCACTCACCCCAACGCTATCTCCATCGAGACGGGCAGGAAAGTGTCTGAGTGTGCAAAGTGTGGGCTTGGCAGCAGAAGAGTAGAGGCCTTGGCACAATTTGGCCTCTGTATTTCCTCCTTGGTGCATCTACGCCACTGCTCCCAACACCCACACGACTGTGCATCCATCTCCGAGTCCGGCCCCGAGCCTCGGGCGGCAGATACAGAACGAAAACCGGCAACTGCATGTATTTTGGGGGTGTTGAAGAGAATCAGAAGGGGCAATGGCAGCAGTGATCAACAAGAAGAAGAGAAACAAAAGAAATGCAAAGTGCGTGTGCCTTCCATCACGGTCAACCACTGGCGGCATTATGACCCGCCACTCCATCTGTCCGGCTAGGCGCAAAGGCATATCACATGTATATAAGTCGCCTCGATGCAACAGGGAGCAGCGACGCACCAAACATCCATCATTGTTTGTCCGCCAGCCGACGCCGATTCCGATTGTGGTCCGCCTTAGGTGCCGGTTGGCCAACCGGACGGTGCTAACGCATGGCAGATACGCGGGCTCGATCCACTGAGAAGGTTTCGTCACCGGCGTTGCATCGGGTTTTGCGTTTGGCTTTCGCTCTCCAAACAAACACAAACGGTGGCGTGTGTCCAGCTGTGGAGTCTGCGGAGAAACCCTTGGCGGCGGGAGTGGACCGCGGACGGATCACGTGCGGGTCCTCACCCAGCGCCAGCCAGCAAAGTCCGGCCAAGAACACACGGAGGCCCATTGCCGACCGACACAGCCGTGGGCCACAGGGTCTCCACCAACCATGGTGGGTGCTCAATTACCGTGCTCGACTCCCGTGGGTTCTCCTCCCAGTTCGCCTCATGGCAGCACACCCTCATCCACGTCGCCGGGGGCCGCCAATGTCTGACGGCCCCAGCGAGCCCCCTCCCGCCGTGTCGGTCGGTCGCCCACCCTGCCACTTGATTGTTCCCCCGCCGCCGCTGCTGCTGCTGCTGCTTCGCTTGCCTGGGGCTTCTCATCGCCCTGGTCCTGGTCCTAGCCAGACTGACCCTCCCTGGTCCTGGTTCTGCCTCGCCTTCGGCTTCGACTTTTCTGCTCCTGCTCCCAGCGGGGCCCCGTCGGTCCGCCGCCGACGCCTGTGTCCTGATTGCTTTCTCTGTCCGGTTTTCCCGGCGCTCATATGCTCCCCTGCCACTGCCGCGCGCCCGTACCGGTCCCTGAGCGCTGGCATGCTCGATTCGCCCTTGATATTGCATGGCCCCATCGGTTGGGTGGCTCCTTTCGCCGGGGGTAAATGCACTTTTGCCATTTATTCCCAGCTGTGGCCGCCGTAGCAATGCCACGCGCTTCTGTTGCCATTTGACTTCGCTCTCCCAAGTCCCCAGACCAGAGATATACCTACCTTCACCGACGTGTCCACTTGCTTCTCTGCCTCTGTAGCCACGCACGCACACGCACACGCATTCTGACCCTCAATCTCCGTCTTCATATATATCTTGTCTATTCCTGTGCCCTCTATCCTCCCCCGCGCGAATCTCGCCGGCTAAACAACGCATCCGGCCACCCCACTGCCAACCAACACACCATTTTTTCAAAACCGTGATGGCTGAAAAAGCGCAGCCGAGTCGAGGCTCCTCGACCCATTATGACATTGGTAATTACCTTTTGCTGCCCCATATCGGACCGAGAATCCGGAGAACGGCAAGTTCAGCTAACCACTACGGAACTAAAAAGTCATCGTCGGCGCCGGCCCTGTGGGCTTGATGCTCTCCACCTGCCTTGCGCGATGGGGCTACAAAATCAAGCACATCGACAACAGGAGCGAACCTACGCCGACCGGCCGTGCTGACGGCATCCAGCCGCGCTCGCTGGACCTGCTGCGCAACATGGGACTGAAGTCGGCAATCATGGCACACAAGCCGGCACGTGTCTACGAGGTTGCCTTCTGGGACCCGTCCGCAACCAGCTCGGGCATCGAGAGGACGGGCACCTGGGCCAGTTGCCCCAACTTCATCGACGCCAGATACCCCTTCACTACGCTGCTGCACCAAGGCTTCATCGAGCGCGTCTTCATCTCCGACTTGGCAAAGAACAATGTCCAGATCCAGAGGCCCTGGACCATCACCGGCTTCACCTCGGACCCGGCCAGCGATCCGCTGTACCCGGTCGAGGTGCGGCTGCAGCACGTCGACGGCACTGCCAGCGAGACTGTCCGCGCCAAGTATCTCTTTGGCGGCGAGGGCGCCCGCTCCTTCATCAGGGAGCAGCTAGGCATTGGCATCAAGCACAAGGATCCAATCGAGCACGTCTGGGGCGTCATGGACGGGGTGGTCCGAACTGACTTTCCCGACATCAAGGTATGTGTGCTTTTCTAAAGATTGAGCTAGATTCCTTCTCGAGCGCCAGGGACCCACGCAGAGGCTATTGCCATATTTGGCAATCTTTCGGCACGTCCGCCAGTTAGATTGCCCGACCTCGGCTTCTGCGCGCCGGCACCTCTGTCAGAATCCTGCAGGGCTGGGTCGCCAGCCCTCCTCACCGCTTGGGCTGCTCTGGGATCGGGGTGCTGCCGCGAGCTTGGCTGACTCGGTCGTCACACCAGATGAAATGCACGATTCACTCCCGATACGGCTCAATTATGGTCATCCCCCGTGAGAACAACCTAGTGCGTCTCTACATCCAGATCGCCTCTTCCACCGACAAGGATTGGAACCCGCGTAAGACCGCGACCGCGGCCGAGGTGCAGGCATCCGCCAAGAAGATCTTCCAGCCCTTCTCGATAGAGTGGGACAATGTGGAGTGGTACTCTGTGTATCCCATCGGCCAGGGTATTGCGGACAAGTACACTCTCGATCACCGCGTTTTCCTCGGTGGCGATGCCTGCCACACCCACAGCGTGAGCCTTCCCCCGCCCGCCCCCTTTGTGAGAGGAAGCGATGAGAGCCGCAAGCGACTGACCCCAGCTGCGACAACCACAGCCCAAGGCAGGCCAGGGGATGAACACGGCGTTCCTCGATGCCCAGAACCTGGCGTGGAAGATACACGCTGTTGAACAGGGTTTTGCCAACCGGGCGCTGCTGGAGACATACGAGCCGGAGCGCAGAGCCGTGGCAGAGACGCTGCTCGACTTCGATAACAAGTATGCCAAGCTGTTTTCGCAGCGCCCGCCAGACGCCAGCGAGGTTCGGGCTGCCTCGGAGAACCACGGCAAGCAGGGGGGTGATGACAATGAATTTGTCAAGACCTTCAAGGAGGCCTGCGAGTTCACGAGCGGCTACGGAGTTGCCTACAAGCCCAACGCGCTGAATTGGTCGCCCAGCCACCCGGCGTCGTCCGACCTGATCCACCCCGAGGGCCACAAGCTCCGGACCGGGAGGCTGTTCCTCAACTCCGACGTGACGCGCATAGTGGACGCAAACGTAGTCCATCTGGAGCAGGAGGTGCCTCTGAACGGCTCGTTCCGCATCTTCATCTTCGCCGGCAAGCCGTCCCTGACCCGCGTTGCACTCGCCGACTTTGCCCGGCAGATTCTCCGAAAGGGCTCCTTCTTGGCGTCATACCGGAGGCCGGACGTGGACACGGTGTCGTACCACGAGAAGCACAACCCGCACAGCCTGTTCTTTACTTTCTGCACCGTTTTTGCCGCGCCCCGGAGCTCGGTTGAGATCAGCCGTGACGTCCCCGATGTCCTGGCGCGCTACCGTGACCATGTGTACGCCGACGACCGCCAGAACTACGAGGGCAGCGCGTGGGGCCAGCCCGCCATGTCTGCACACAAGAAGATGGGACTGGACGAGGAGCGCGGCGGCGTGGTGGTAGTCCGGCCAGATGGTTACATTGCCATGTCGGCTCGCCTCGTGGAAGGGAGCGGCACGGTGGATGCGCTCAACGAGTACTTTGGCTCGTTCTGCACCAAGAGTCTCGGCGGCAAAGTCACGCCACAGCTGTGAAGCGCCGCAGAAGGTGAGAAGGACGCGTTTTCACCCGGTTCGGCTTGATTCCGCGCGTCTCACTCACGATAGACACTACACTGCACTGTCATCTGGGCGGGTTTATCCCATGATCCATGCTTTTGTTTTCCTTTTAAAACTTTACATCTATACCTCTTCTGCGTCTGGTTGCTACTTCCTTGTTGCTCTTTTCCCGAGCACATGTAATTTTCTGCACTTACATCATGGGGCGGTATTAGAACCATGCATATTTCGGCATGACCACTGTTCATACCAGAATCGTGTTCATAGTAACCCGATAACTACTCACCCACGTCTACGTCCATGCTTTTTTGTTCTCCCTTGAGAGTTTACCAGCGCCGAGATTGAGTTGGTGCTGCGGCGAGTTTGTTTGATTTGGCCGTTCCCTTTTCGTGCCGCTTATACAATGTGCCATAACATAAGCCTTCGCGGCATTCAGCCACAAAGGTGAAAAGCGGACGCATCCAGACTATCAACACTGATTGCTTGGGGTTAACGTGGCTTTTTGTCAACGTTTGGCGTGTTTGGTCAACCGAAAGATGATTCCCACGCAGCTTGTGTGCGGAGTCAGTCTCGACATCCACGGCATCGTCGGTTGCGGCGGAATGTGTAGTCAGATGCCGCAAAGGGCTTAGCGCATATCCCAAAACGGCGCACTTTGGTGTAAGAGAACTGGACGACCCGTCCATTCCCCCCACCTTGTCGCCTCGACGATTTTATATATCGAACAACCGGAAACGGCATCGCCCCTGGCTGGACCTTTGTCCTGGATTAGATAGCATCAGCACCTACCTTTTGTTTAGAAAAAGTACGGTCAGGCTTAAAACCGGAACTACAGTCCTTTGTTCCTTTCGCCAGGTATTAGCCTCCGTTTGAAGATGCCGTGATGTTACGCTCCTCAACATTGGCAGATATAACTGTTCGAGCTGTCTTATAAGTATTCCGCTTTCCAACAACGCTGCAGGCACTTATTCCAATAAGTGACTTTTCGAAAAGGCTCCTCCTGCCTCCTGACATCTTTCCTTTTTTCTTTCTGTTTGTTTCCGGGTGGTGGACGTCTCGGCTGCTCTTTCCTGGCCAGGGCTGGGTCCTCCCATCCCACCCCCATACCTGGCCAACCCAACAGCCTAGGTCAGCGCCGGTGACAGCGCGGTGACAGCCAGGTGAGGGCAACCTGATGGCAATAGCAAAGACCGATCTTGTCAAAAAATCGAGCAAGTGCCCATCCTCGACGCACATTTCCCCCACCATTTAAGTCCTCCCGCCACTTGATCCCGTCACCACAATCCCTCTCTCCTCCCCACCACAAGTAAGGCAACGATGCCCGCCATAACGGGAAAGAGACCAACCTCGAGCTCCGAGGCAGAGCTTCGCGCCGCCCTCCAAGAGGTATGCATCCTGATTCTTTTGTTTTGATACTTTTTTCTTTTCCTGTTTTTCGGTTCTTGCATCTCGCGCGCTCGATGCACAGCATTCTGTCTTGCCCATCGGGCTCGCGCAGCCCGGGAACGTGCCAGCCACGACACCGCAAGGCCGCAGCGGCCCTCGATCCAGCGGACTTCGTCTGGTAACCAGCTTCACCTGATATTAACGATGTCCCTCCTGCACATAGGGCGCGCCCACCATTTGGGGCTGGGCGCAGACGGTACTTCGGTCCGTCTACAGCGCCGTGGCCGGTGCGCTGCGCTTCGGTATGTATCAAACAACATCATCTCCATCCTTCTGCGAATCTTGCTCTGGCTACTAACTGGCGGGTTCACAGGCGCGGCCACCGGCGGCTCGGCACCCGCAGCCGCAGCTGACGCTGCACAGACCATACTGGTGGTCGAAACCAGTGCCTCCTCCCCGTCGGGAGACACGTGGGTTAAACGCCGCAAGGCGACCCGCGATGTCAACCGCGGCGAGGAGGCGCTGCGTAAGGTGAGTGATATCTGAGAAGAGCCTCAATCTGCATGCCCCATCGCCGGCTCGCAGCCACGCCCCACCCACACCACCTCACCACCTGGCAGCCGGGGCGCGTCTCCACTTTGAACAATTCCAATCCACCCAGTCACGGCCGGCTCACTGCCACCTCAGACCTGACACAGAACCGTGCAAGCTAACATCAATTTTGTGTTTTTTTTTTTTTTTTTTTTAAACAGACGCCGGTGAGATTTCCAAGCGGGTTCGACCCGAAGAAGCTTCCAAGGCGCAGGCCGGTGTTCGCACCGGTGTTTCAACCACCAGCTGGCCTGCCGGTGGCAGTTGCGGCTCGGGCTGTCGAGCAGAGAGAGGGCCAGCTCGGGCGTCCTGCCGCCGCCTACATTTGGAGGCGGCCGGCGGTCGCCCAGCTGAAGCGGCCGCACATCCGGCGGGAAGTCGCGTCTCGGCCCCTGCGGGAGCAGGCCCAGCCCAAGACCCCGCAGCGCCCTGTAAAGGGCATCCTCAAGCACTCGGGGACCCTGCGGCGGGAGAAGCTGCGCCGCCAGCAGCGGGTCCAAGACCTCACCGCTAGGCGTCGCGTCGCCTTCAAGAAGACGCCTCTGCCTTCGCCCGCTCCGCCCGCCGAATTCAATTGGCGCGGCCATTTCAGAGTGCCAAGCCCGTCGCCGTCCTCCAGTGACTCCGAGACTGAGGAACCTAGCCGCGCGGGACCTATTGCCGCCTCTGCCCCCCTCTCACCGAGTCCGAGCCCATATCCCGCTCCGGATCTCGCTGCTCCTCAGCACGTCACACCCACATATCCCGCCCAGGACGTCGCTTCTCTCCCACCTTCCGCTCCCGGCTTTACGCCGATCCCCGTCCCAGATCTTCGCACTGTGGACACCACACCCATCGCGTCGCGCACCGAGAAAGCAACGCGCCAGCCGATCGTATCAACATCGGCCCAGGCAGAGGACGCGCCGCAGACATATAGCACTGCGTCCGCAATGGATTCCTCCAGCACCATGAGTGCCACCAAGAGACCGTCAGATTCCGCCCGTCTCGCCCAGACGCCGATGCGGCAAGCTCCCGCGAGGAACTGGAACAGCGGCTTCCAGACACCGCAGCCATCGCGCGCGGATGTACTCGCCAGGAGCAGGCAGGTTTCCGGCAGTTCATCACGACTGCCTCCCAAGCTATTCCGACCCGGCCTCATGGCGTCGCAGCGTGTCGACGCGCAGGCAGAAGGACCCGTCGCTACAGATACCGGCATGCGCACCTCTACTACCTCTAGCCGCACGACGCACCCTCCCGCCCCTACCGTGCGCGGTTCTCTCTCCTCTACAGCGCCAGACCGAATGGATGTAGACACGCCTGGCAACCCCTCCATCGCGCGCACACCTTATTCCGCCCTGCAGTCGTCGACTAGAAGGTCCAGATTCAGAGCGCCGTCACATGCCACAGTGACGCCCCGGAAGAAGAGCATCGATGTCCATGACTTTTCACTTGTCGGCGAGTCGCCCGAGTCTACCGCGCCGCCCACTCCAGAAACTAAACCAACATCGCCAGAAGCGCGCCGCCGGGAGATACTGGCCTTCTTTGCCGATGATACCCGCAACATCCGCGTCCCTGCCATTGAGACTGAGGACCAGGTGGACTCGCCCGACAAGATGCAGCAGTCACCTTCTACTGGCTCGCCTAACCGTGCGCAGCAATCACCTATCACCAGCTCGCCTAACCGTGCGCAGCAGTCACCCACCAACCATTCGCAGGAGTCACCTGCTACTGGCTCGTCGAACAACGCGCAGGAGTCACCTATCGCTGGCTCGCCCAATAACGTGCAGCAGACACCTATCGCTGGCTCGCCCAATAATGCGCAGCAGCCACTTATTACTGGTTCGCCAGCTCATTCGCCGGATAACTCACCGCGCGATGCTACATCACGATCAAGCTCATCATCTCCCGCTCCGTCTCAGCCGAACTCGCCACAGGCACCGTCACATACTTCATCACCACCCGCACCCTCGAAACCTGAAGATGATATTGATTTCCCGTCTTTCCCGGCGCTCACCATCAGCTCCAACAAGGACGATGAGCTCGCTTGCGCCGTCCAGCTCCGCGTCGAAGCCGAGGAGGAGGAAGAGAGAGAGCGAGCCAGACGTGCCGCGGAGGCGAAGCGCAAGGAGGAGGCCGAGAGGCTCGAGAGAGAGGAGAGGGAACGCCTCGAGCGAAGCGGGGGCTTGCGACTGCCCAACGCAGCCATCGTCCAGCAGGTATCCGAGGACTGGCACACCAGGATCCTGGACACTCTCCGGGCCAGAGAAACGACGGCATTGGCTAGATCGGCTGAGGGAACCGAGATTCTCGGCCGCGACTTCCGACAGGTTGTCCCACCCACCGTCTGGCTGAACGACGAAATCATCAACTCGAGCCTTTCGTACGTGGCAAAGTACGTCAACGACAAGACCGGCACTAAGAACGCGGTCAAGTGTGTACTGCTCAACTCGTACTTCTGGAAGCACCTCACCGACCGTGGACCCGAAAGCACGCAGCGATGGCTCCGACGGCTGGGCGTCAACCAAGGAAACTATCTCACCGTCGAGACGTTCCTGATTCCAATCAACCTAGGCAACGCGCACTGGACGCTGGGCATCGTTCGACCAAAGCAGGGCGTCGTGGCGCACATAGACTCGCTCGGTCAACAAGGCGCCGGGAGTCCCCGGATCGCAGGCGTGCTCCTCAAATGGGTTCAGACGTTCCTTGGGTCTCTCTACGATGAGACCCACTGGAAAATTCGCGACTACGAGTCACCCAGTCAGACCAACTCATGGGACTGCGGCGTGCACTCGATTACCAACGGCTTCTGCATAGCCCTCGACATCGACCCCTCGACATACCAGGCCAGCGACATGCCACAGCAGCGCCTGAGGCTTGCCGGTGTCCTTCTAAACGGCGGCTTTACCGGCGACTTTGACATATCGGATCTCTGAAGCCGACATGCCCGGCTGCCACGGCCTCGCCGAACGGCCATGGAGCCACTTATTTCTTCTCTTGCTCCCACCGTCCACGACTCGACGTCTATGCGCACACCGGATCTTTTAGCCGTACCCCACCGTGGTCGAAATTCTGGCTCAACATGTCCCATCATATTCTAGCACGACGCACGACGCATGGTTTGGTCTAAACCGTGAGTCGAAATGTTGGGCGAGGAGCGCCTCCACCTTTCTTCGTCTCAATACCACACATTGACGACATGTTTACCTATTATCTTGTTGAACCACCTTTTTCTGATTTTACGCGGACCGTTCTGTTTAAGCTTTTTCCCCCGTCTTTTCTTTCTCGATGCCCCATTTGCGAAAAAGCTTGAGCACATCATAAACAAGAGGGAAATGCGATCGTCTATCGTCTTGGCAACATCAACCGAACCCCAGGTTCCGGTTTGAGCCGGCTCTTCCGAGCTAGAGATCGCTGATCCGCTCATCAACGGGACTACCTAGGTTGGCCATTTATTCGATTTTTCCCCTCTTTTTCTCGCTCGGACGGACCGAGGGCAGGCACTGCAATTTTTTACATTAAAAGATGTTGGTCAAGATGAGAAGCGGTCAAGGCGGCTGCCTTATCCGAACGTCTCATTGCACCGCCACGCGGTTGAGTCGGACCAGTCATTCATCATAAAGCTCCATCTGGAGAATCATGGAAGGCGTTTGCGGATGTTGCGATTACGTTTCTTTTTCTCACCTTCTCATTCTCGGGTTTGTTTTTCCAGCGAAGTGTTCCGGCTCACCTCTGCTTACTAATTGGTTCTCGGCGTCTCCGCACTCCCCTGCTTGGGAGTAGCATTTTACTGGCGCTTCGAACCATGGATGTTGGATTAGTAGATAAAAAAGGGTACCTTGTACATACAGTAGGCGGATAGATGCCTTTTATTTTTTTGTTTTCCGTTGGACCGCGCCAACCCGGAGGACCCCGACCGTTTTACTTGACGACCAAGGAGGGCTTGTTTTCATGTGCTTATGCGTTTGTTTGGCCTTGTTTTTTTCTATCTGCCCTAGAATGTTTGGCGTCATTAGTGTTCTGTTCTAGAAATTTTCTACAGGGTGTGGCATGTCAGGCCAAAATTGAATGGGGATTGCTTTGATGCAGTCGGATCAGCTGGACCGATGGACGTGCGCTCAGCTCAGCTGCTCCCAACGTGCGTAAAAACATAAGGTGATGGCTCAGGCGCCGGTCCCATGTATGACGGTAGTCCGACGGACGAACACGATGATGACACGACGAGGGTGGCAAACGACGCGGTCGGCCGAGGGAGCGACCCGAGATCGGAAGAGCGGAAAAGAAAAGGGAAACAAGACTGAAGAAGATGCATTGATTACGGGCGGACAGTACCAAGATGTTGGGTGTGAGGACATGGGGGATGAGGGGCGGGCACCGGCGTTCCCGCGCGCGTCCCGTTTTCATCGGCACTCCAGAGTTGTGGAGCCCGCATTCACAGGCACGCCCACTTGAGATGCGGCACGTGTATGATATGTGTATGTGCATACCAGGTATGTAAGGTAGGTAGGTACCTGAGGCATGCCTGTGCGTTCCATGCGTCCAAAGAAAAGCCACCTTTTTTTGTTCACTGGGAAACGATCCAATGACCAGGCGGACCGGTCGGTCGGTCTGACGGTAGGTCGGTCAAGCGAGAAGCTAGGCCTGGCGAGGAAATGTTCTCGAAAGGCACCAGAAGGGAACGCGCGTGCGCCGCCGTCGTATCGGTCTGTGATCTTTTTGCGCCGGTTTTGACGAAAAACGACGACGGGGGGGGCTGGCCACCAAACCAACCAACCAACCACTAGACCTAGGTATTTACCAGGGGAATCCCTGATGGGGAAATAATATTTTGGCTTTTCGTTTTTATGCTATTTTCCCATCCCAGCCCTTGCGTTTTTCTCAGCCCGACGATGAAGCCTGATGAAGCCCCATCCGAGAAGTCCGGCAGGGTAGTCCCAGCATGGGAAAGGGCGCTGGGGGGGCGGAAAATTGGTTGGTGTGATCTGACCCATTCCTTCCTTCCTTCGTCTCCCTAACGGCGCCTCGATCAATGAATAATTAAAAAAAAAAAAAAAANAAAAAAAAAAAAAAAAAAAAAAAAAAAAAAAAAAAAAGATGACTACAGTACGGCCAAACGGCGGAGAGACCGAGAGATGAGGGGGTGGGCGTGAGAATAACAAGCAAGTCCCGACGGCTGAGCTCTCGTACCGTCCTTTGGGCTGAGGTGCGGTGTCTGTCACTTGCACAGCCTGGGAAATGTCTTATCTGGATCAGTGCGAGTGCGTGCAAACCCTTTCGCGTCACCTCGACACAATTTGCATGCCGGTGGCGCCCATCACACCACCCGGGTGTCCACGCCACGCTCGGCTGTTGCGGATTTGCTTTGGTGTGCGTGCAGCACACAGTATGCGTATCCCGCGGACAACGTCGGATGGCAGTGGTGGTATCCTGCCGGCACTCAACTCGACTCCTTCTTCGGGCATGAGTGACGGTGGTTGGTGCGTGTGTGTGTGGTTCGCACAGGGGAGAGGAATGTCGAATAGCATTGCAGTACGACGTTTGGGTCCCGAAACGAGGGGGACACTGGCACGGAATTGTTCTTTCCAATATCCTCTTTGGGAAGGCGTGCTGACAACCCCGTCGTCCTCATCCATTTGCCACTCATGCCGGCCACCACACCACCTGCGGGCTTGGGTTACATGTCCCGCTTCTCTGCTGCTGCTGCTGCTGCCCGCTTGCCCATCCCCTGGCGCAGGTGAGCCACCATCACCAACACCAGTGGGCGCGCCACGGTGGGATGTCGGCACCGGCGGTCCCATCATGCTGTAGAACGTCCCGTACATACGATGCTTGCAGATGTCCGGATATTGCCTGCAAATGACGGCACCACCTTCCGTGCTTGCCCTCGCGCCACCCGTCGCCGCCGAGTTTTCCGGACGTGAAAAGGCCGTTTTCTGCCACCTGTTCCTCCCTACCTGACGTCCAGCCGTTTGCCCCCTTATTCCCGCAGATGGCGGGTCTTTGCCCTGTATGGGGGGGGGGGGCCAGGACCAATTCTCCAAAGAGACCAAAAAAGAAAGGGGATAAGAATATTCCGCAAACGTCATTGGCTCGCTCCGGGAGGAAGCACAGGAGAGCAAGTGGCGAACCGGGGCCGGCACGGAGCTGAGGCAGGCAGAATGCTGACTCGGGAAACACACGGCCAAGGGGTATTGCCTGGCTTTTTTTTTTGGTGCCTGCCGAAGCCAAAATCGGAGGTTGCATGCTTCTCTTAGACAGGCATCCAGGAGCCAGGGGGTTCTCAGGGTAAACCGGGGATCCGCTCTTCTTTTCTATTTTTTATTTTGGCAAGCGCAAACTCAACGAGAAATACCACCCCAGGCGGCCATGCTGAGTGGCGATATTCTAAATCCGATGTTTTTTTTTTTTTTTTTTTTTTTTTTGCGTCGTACATACTTGGGTGTTGGGGCGTTGCATTTCCCTGTGCCGTCCGTGTGTTTGTGTGACCTCTCGCTTGCCGCTGCCTCCGGGAACACAAAGGGCACGGTCCTTGTCATTCATCGCCAGCATTTTCTTTCTCGCCCGGGTTGTTGACAGACAACCTTCCATTTTTTTTTTTTTTGTTCGGCGTCGCTCTTTGTCCATCCAGCGTCTGTCTCAGACTCTGTCGCCCGCCGCCCATCCTTGCGCAAAGGATGGCGAGGCCCACCAGGTCGGACAACATGCAGCGCGGCTTTTGGAATAATTCTAGCGCCCTTCTAGCGCCGTGGCCGTCTCCCCGTTGTCATTCGCATGCATGCCCTGTCCACCTTTCGGGCCCGTCGCCGGGCGGTCAGCAAACGAAACAGGGTCGAATCAAGGGACGAGCTGGCTGGCGTTGTTGGCTGGCGCCTTCCTTCGTGGCTCATTGACCAGGCACCTCCCTGACTGGACCAGCACTGCCATCTCTCTGGCCGCACGTACTGTGTGCGGCCATCCGCCCGGGCTGCAAGAGCAAAACGCCGTTGCACCTCGGCCTGTCGGTATATACCAGCACGCAAATGTATGTATGCATACGCTGACGCATTAATGTTCGGATCAATGTCGCCCCCTGGACCTTTTGTTGCGGGGAAGGCCTCCTGGGTCGGCTGTTTATGTCAAACTTGAACGGACGATTGCGCCGTGTTTGGTGTTTGCGCTGGTACGGCACAGAAGGGGCAATTACCATGACATAACTGCTGCCAAGACAGGCCCCTGTCCGCCGCCAGGAAATTGCTGTGTGACTCCCAGTGCCAGCAGGGCTTGGGCCAATGGCGTGCTGAGCCTGGCCAGCCGGGTCCCCGGCTGCAGGTGTTATGCAGGCATGGACTGGACGCCACCCAAATTAGACCGGTCATGTGTGTCTGTAAACGTGCGTTCCCCTGAAAGGGAAGCTGTCAGCGAACAAAAAGAAGCAGAGGAAGGCTGGTGGAAGAATGAAATGAAAGTGCATGGAATTTCAAGGTTCAGCTCGGCGAAGCCAAGCCACGGCGCACGCGACCACGACCACGGCCTTGGGACACGACACAATCCCGCGCACAAAGGAACCCGTGGAATCCCCATCCCCAAGCAATAGCGGCTGAGTGCTTTTGGACGGATGGAGATGAGCGTCTGCAAGTCTGGGAGCCACCATCCGGATTAGTGAAGTGGTAGCGCTAATGGGGCTTTTACCGCCCCACACCCGCCATCCCCACCACAAGGAACCGAGGTCTGCCTGCACGCACGCCTTGCCTGTGGATGGCGAGGTGGGTGATGTGCAAGAGGCAAAAAAAAAAAAAAAGTCAATTAATTTGATCAGATCGAATGGGGATATGGAAACGGGAGTCGGATGGGAAAGTGAGGTGTGTCGCCTGCGCAAGGCGGTCGACTATCAGGTTCTTTGCAAGTTTGTTGCCTTCCACATTCTAATTTCGTGCTCGCCAGCCATGGCCCATCGTCACGCCACTCGCCCGCACTGTTGCGCGCCCAACTTGGCTGGACCTGGAAGGCGCCGTTCGCTTGGGCTCGGCCCTGAGTCCTGACTGCTTGTCAATAGGTGGAGCCCCACGCAGGACGCCGCTGCGGGGTGTGCTCCATCACGGAGCGTCTTGGAAATGGATTACTGTAGTACCATGGAATGGAATGCACACATATGCGGTGGTGGAGGCGTGGCCCACCCAGGACGGCACCAGCAGGCATCTTTGGGGGAGGTGGTGCTAGCCGACGCCCTGCTCGGTGCTCCCCGATTGACTGACTTGGTTGGCCGTCCGCTGCCCAGCGCGCGTGCGTGCCCGAGTGCCAGCGCCGGCAGGTGACGGTGAGAGTGAAAGAGGAGAAGGAATGTTCGTTTTACGGTCGGCCTCATTTCTCGTGTCTCGGCCGGTTGGAGCGGTGCGCCAGACCGTCGCACGCTGGTTCGCCAGCCCGGCGACTCCAGGCCACCTCTGGCGGGTTTTCGCGCCACGGGATCGACGGTGCTTGGCCCTGATCCAAGCGAGGCCTGCGCAGGGGGGGTGTCAGGTCAGCACGCCCTCTCAGTGGCCCGCGCCCAACTTCTCCCGCCCTTCCAGAACCTAAAGACTGAGCCGCCCCAGATCTGGCTTGCACCCCATCCAATCTGCTCTGGCCACCATAACCACCACGCCAGGCACTGCCTCCCGCAGCACATTTGCCGTCTCTGACCCGCACGCCCTCGCATTTGGACGTCTCCCTGCCCGCTCCCCTCACCCGCAAAATAACCCCCATCTCATTTTCGCCTGCCAAGTCGGAAGAGAGAGAAAAAGAAAGAAAAGAAATTTGGGAAAGCCTTTGATTTCCTTTTTCTTCACCCTCTGCCCCTTTTCTCCTTTCCTTCATCGCACCTCTCCCTCCACGACGCCTCACCTGTTTCACCAACGGACGCCTTCTCTTTTGATTGTCTTTGATCGAAACGGCGCTGTGGTGTCCGTCGCCCTCTGTCCTCCAGACCCGGCCAATCTCTCAATTGTCTATCCTCGCTCGCCCGTACGCCCATTTCTGCCTTCCTCCCATCAACCGGGAACTCGCAGTCGCCCGTGCACGACAGGGCCCTTTTTTGCACCTGCCCGTCCTCGTCGTGCAACTGCCGTCCTAGGCTTGATCGACACCGCCGTCCGTCTTCCAGCTCTGCCCTACCATCTGGCCAGTGCCCCGTTGGCCACGCCTTCACCGGTATTTGCGTCGAAACCGTCACAAGGAGGCTACTTGCATTGCGCTTGCCTGCGCTGCTTGTCATTGGCCTCGCTGTCTGCCCAGCTCGTCTAGGGCCGCCCACATTTGAATCTCCGGATTTGGAGAAACCTCTCTCTCTCTCACTTGGCGGCTACACACGACGACGATTGCCATCGCCGCGACCGCAGCTGCGACCGCGACGACGACGTGCAGACGTTAACGATAATCGCGACTGGCCCGTGGAACAAGCCTGAGCCGTCCGTCTGATCCACCACGGCAGGCGCGCCCCGAATGGCCCTGCGGTGTTGAGGAAAAACTCGACAAGCTCCCGCGGCAGATGGGCTCGGGTCTGGACCGCACACTTCGCCCCGCTAATTCTGCAAGGCGGTAACGCAAGCATGAAAAGGTCCAGAAAACGAACAGACTCTCCAACCTACCTCAGCCCCTCACCCACCCCGAGGACCCTTTCTCCGGCTCACTCGCCGACGCGCGGGGGCAGTGACGGCATCATGCCGGCCACCTCGCGGCCAAGCTCCTTGGCCGCGGCGCACCCGTCGCTGCAGGACATTCTGGCCAACACGGCGCCGCCTCCTTGGACCCTGAGCGCCTTCATGGCCTATCTGTCCCAGAACCACTGTCTAGAAACCCTCGAGTTCACCCTCGAGGCCGAACGCTACCGTGCCGCCTACGAGCAGCTCGCTCACAACCAGTCCAACTGGACCAGAGATGCCAACGATCACGTTTGCGACCTGTGGCAGCGGTTGATGAATGCCTATATCCTCCCGTGCGGGCCTCGCGAGGTCAACCTGCCCGGACCCGTCCGGGACGAGTTGCTGTCTCTCGCTGCCACGCCGACTCCTCCTAGTCCCTCAGAGCTGGGTGAGGCCGTCAGGATTGTGCACGAGCTGATGAACGATTCCGTCCTGCTACCTTTTATTGCTTCCACGAATGCTTCACAACCCTCACTCGAGCAACTCGAGGAGGAGCCCGACTCGCGGCAAGGACGCGCCAGGCTACGCCTGTCTAGAGAAGGGTCGTCACGAGAAGAATCCAGCCGGTCGCCCAAGCTGTCTCTGCTTCCAACTCTCCACATTGGACGCAGGTCCGAGGGCGCCGCGCGCTCTTCTTCATCCTCCTCCACAGACGCCGCCGACCGAGAAGGCACAAGCGCCGACGAGAGCAGCAACGCCACACCGCCCCCGGGCGAACCCTTGACGCCTCCAACCACACCGCCCACGTCGGATTGGAGCTTTGGAACTTCGCCTGGCAGCCTGCAGAGGGCCATCAGCGCACACAGCAACGGTTGGAAACGCATGAGCGCCAAACTTGGACTTGGCAAGAAGGGCCGGCCCACGCGACGTGGCAACACCTCGGACGCTGCTGCCGCCTCGTCGTCGGGCTCCACTGGCTCCGATGTCGACGTCCACATGTCCGACCCCAGCTCGCCGACGGCTGCTATCGCCACAAGCAGCCACCACGACAACCCCTTATGAGGGTCACAGGTCGTATCACCACCCGCACAACTCGCGACCACCGCCGTCTCACTGGCACAGCCGGTTTCTGGGATTTATGACCCAGCTCCCGGCTGTGCTGGTGCTGTCCACCGTACCGGTCAGAGTCACCCCTTGGAGGCTGACTCGGATCACTCGGATGGATCCTCGGACGGGTGGGAAGAGCCCCACCCGGGCCAGAAGTTGTCGCTGTCATGCCCCAGGGCGTCTCCCGCCCTGGACTTTGTGACAGCCGACGGCAGCTTGGCCAGCGATGGTGGGGTGTGCAGTGGTGATACGGCCGCAAAATATCGCACGTCGCCGCAACAAACGCGGCATCAGGGCAGGATGTGGCTGCCGCGGCGAAGCGCACGGGCGAGGGTGAGGAACGCCCAGCCCGGCCAACCAATTCTCCGGCTTCACACCCGGACGAGCCAGGATGCGTGGGCCTTGAAAGGAATGCCCAAGTCGGCTCCGCCATTGAGCTGTCCCGACCCGAATTTGTGTCTCGGCGTGTCGCGGGGAGCCAGTGCTGCAAAAGCTTTGGACATAGAGGAAGGCGCCGAGTCCATGTCCATGACGATCACGGACCCCGACGCCAAGACCGAGGTTGGAACGACGTGTAGCTCTTGCGAGACGGATGCTTCTACCATCAAGGAGATCTCTCCGGATACTCGGTCACCACTGCTCGACTTTAGCGACTTTTCAAACCACCTGGGCACTGACCCGGACGGTCCCAACGGATCATGCACTACCATCGTCGACCCAAGCGCCCACACGGCACCTGTCGAGGCGGAGAGTGATGCGTACGGCTGGGAAGCCGAGCTGCATCGACGCCAGTGCTGCATAGTATCACCTACGAGCAATCCTGGCGGCTCTGCTGAAGGCCACTCTCGACAACCGTGCGCCGCCAAGCGCAGCCTTTTGCACCGTGTCCTGAGCAGCATTCCGTCTCACAGGCCAAGTGCCGACAGCACCACGGCCCCTTGAGCCGTATCTAGTCAGTCTTTGATCTTCGGGTCCTGGATTTTGCAGCTGCCTGTCGGTGATATCGAGTGCAACGGCTAGAGTTGCACTCTTTTACTTTTCCCACATACCAATCTTGCTCTGTACGGCCATATTTGTCATCATCATAAACATCAAACCAACAACATCACCATCATTATCATCACCTTAGACCACCTCCTTTTTTCCGCGGTCTCTTGGTGCCTTGTTCGGTTTAGAGGTCTGGAAACTGGGATATTGGGCTGGCGTTTGGGGGATGCTCTGACGACACATGCATGTAACGGACCGACGGATCCTTTTATTGTTTGGACGGCAGGAGACGGGAGATGTTTCATTCATGCACGGCGTTGGGGATGATAAAGCGACTTTCTTCTTCCACATATCAAATCAGCATGTGCACGGTGTTATCGATCATATTTTTAATGGCTTTTCCTTTTTAGGCTGCGGACTTATATACACGACGGCATGGTGTGCAAGCGAGACCAGATGCTAAGCGAAGAGAAGAAGATGAGGGGAATAGGAGAATAAAACAAAAAAGCGTCGGGGTTTGCCTGATACAGAGTTCCAATTGGAGATGGCTTGGCCCTGCCTGTGAATGAGCGAGCACGTGGTAGATGTCACTGCCGACATATATACGAGCAGTAAATATGCATCGCTCGATATTATGGTAGCTGTAAGAAAAGACCGAATGAATTTTTTGCCTGCCCATGACGCCGCCTCCGGGGCCACGACGCCTCCGTCGAGTCTATAGGGATGAAGACAAGGATGTAAATAGAGCATCACCAAAAAAAGAGAGAAAACGAAATGCAAAGAGTTATGGTTGAAAAATGCAATGGAGAGCTGTGACTCCGATCCAAAATGCATGCGAAAGACCAGCCCGTCGACTAGTTGTCGTCCCGCGCGGGCTTGTCGTGTCTCAGGTACATCTTGTACTCGAGCGAGGCCGAGAGGTCGATCTTGCCCTGCTCGATCTGCTTGCGGGTGGCGGTGAGGAGGGGCTTTGGGAGGCCCATGGACTCGAGGTAGGCGACGGCTGGCGGGGGGAGGGATCAAGAGTCAGTTCACCGGGATTGGATGATTGATACCTTTAGAATATATAAACTCACTCTCTGTCCACTCGAGGTCCTTGCGGTGCCTGCCCCACTTGAGCTCCTCGGCCATGATGTCGATGACGCGCGGCAGGGCCTCGAGGGCGGCCTGGGCGTTGAGGAAGGCGAGCCTGGTGCGGCGGGCCAGGACGTCGACGGCGGTCTGGGCGTACTCGTGGCGGACGGCGTAGCGGACCTCGCCGTCGACAAAGGGGTAGAGCTCCGAGATGCGCTCGCCGCGGGCGGGGAAGCGCTTCGAGGTGGCGGCGCTCAGGGCGGCGACGGTCCAGGCGCGGTCGCCGTAGCTCTCGGTCAGGTGCTTGGCCACGTCGGTCTCGACGCCGAAGTGCTGGATCAGGTGGATGAAGAGGTTCTTGCCGTAGCCGTGGGCGCCGACGAGGCGGACCTTGTGGGTCTGGCACGAGCCGTCGAGGTGAGCGCCGTCGTCGACGGCGTCGGTGCCGCTGACGCGGGGCGCGTTGACGACGGGCCTGGTGCGCAGGCCGAACTCGGCCACGGCGGCGTCGACGCACTCCTCGGCCATCTGGCGGTACGTGGTCCACTTGCCGCCGGCGCAGGTGAGCAGGCCCGAGGGCGAGAGGTCGATGAGGTGGTTGCGCACGAGCGACTCGGTGTTCTTGGCCTTGGGGTCCTTGACCAGCGGGCGCAGGCCGGACCAGGCGGCCAGCACGTCGCCGCGGCGGACCGTGATGTCGGGCGAGAGGTAGTGGCGGATCTCGTTGAGGATCCACTGGATCGACTTCTCGTCGGGCACGGGGTCGCGCGTGACGGTCGACGGGTCGTCGGTGGTGCCGGCGATGGTGTTGCCCTGCCAGGGCAGGAAGAAGATGACGCGGCCGTCGGACGTCTGCGGGTCGATCAGGCCCATGTTGGCGGGGCTGTAGAAGCCCGGCAGCACCACGTGGACGCCCGACGACGGCGCCACGATGTCCTTGCAGGTCGGGTCGTCGAGCTTGCGGACGCCGTCGGTGAAGGGGCCGGTGCAGTTGACGACGCAGCGGGCGCGGATGGGCACGTCGCGCGCGGGGCGGCCGTCGCGGACGGGCACCAGGTCGCGCGCGGTGGCGCCGCACAGGCGGCCCGTGGCCGGGTCCTTGTGCAGCGCCGTGACCTCGGCGTGGTTGAGCACGGTGGCGCCGTACAGGGCGGCGGTGGCGGCGATGGACACGTTCATGCGCGAGTCGTTGTGGGCGCCGTCGTAGTAGACCAGGGCGCCGACGAGGCCCTGCTTCTTGAGCATGGGGAAGGCGTCGAGCGCCTTGGACCGCGTCAGGAAGTAGGAGCTCTCGATGCCCTCGGAGCCGGCCAGGAAGTCGTAGAACTTGGTGCCGGCCCAGTAGTAGGGGGCCTTCCACCAGCGGTCGAGCGGCAGCATGATGGGCAGCCACGAGCTGAGGTGCGGCGCCGTCTGCAGGAAGTACTTGCGCTCCTTGAGGGCCTCGCGCACGAGCTGGTACTGGCTGTAGTCGACGTTCCACACCGCCTTCTCGAGGTAGCGCACGCCGCCGTGCACCAGCTTGGTGCTCTTGCTGCTGGTGCCGCACGCGAAGTCGTCGCGCTCGACCAGCGCCACCCGCAGCCCGCGCGTCGCCGCGTCCAGCGCCACGCCCGCCCCCGTGGCCCCGCCGCCGATGACGAGCATGTCGTACACGGCCGCGTCGTCCTGCGCGCTGCGCCCCAGCGCCGCCAGCTGCTCCTCGCGCGCCGGCATGCGCGGGAACCGCGGCAGCCGGAACGTGCCGTCGGCCCCGTATATGGGCGGCGGCACGGCCGGGTCCTCGAGTCCGGGGATGTTGCGCGGCCGGTACGCGTACACGAGCAGCCCGCCGCCGACCGCCGACGCCCCGACGGGCAGGGCCAGCCGCCGCAGGAAGCGGAGCCTGGACATGATGGCGGGCGGCCTGGCCGACGACGACAGCCTGGGGAGGTTCTGGCTAGGTGTGCGTCTGTGACGGGTAGTAGATGCCTATAGGTCGGTAGGTAGGTAGGTATCTTAGGTATATAAAGTGCCTCGGTTATTCTTTGTATCAAAGACGTCGTCGGCTTGCAGGGCTAGCTAGGCCGGATATCCAAGGCGGCGACAGGCCAAAAAGAACAAGAAAAGAAACTAGAAGCGAGGGATATGAGGGACAAAAAAGTTAAACAGGTGGGAAAAGGGGAGGCAATCCTCCAGCCGCAAATATGCAATGTCAAAAAGTTGCTTGGTCCGTCGGCAATAAATAAAAACGACGATGGACAAGGAAAGCGCGCACAGAGCGACCTGATCAGATCCGACCCGACGGGAAGGTGCTGCTGAGGCGGGTATGACATGACGTTGAACCGAGCCGATCCAGTGGGCCATGTGGGAATTCACTGGGGTGCGCCTCCACTGTCGGCCGAGGAGAGAACAAGGCTGGGTGGATCGGAGCACCCGCCATCTCAATCCCTCAATAGGTCCTCAGCCCCTAATCTCCAGGCCATTTGGAGGCTAGACCAGCCGATACGACGGGCTGGCGCTGACCTAACCTTGGAGCATAGCACTTCTTTAAAAAAGGCTGCCACTGTGAATGGTGCCCCTATGCGCCTTTTTATACCACGCAAACGCTAAATGCCTCGTCTCTCGGGCAAAACAGGATTCTCCACCAATCAGACCGTGGCGTCGGCGCAGGTTGTTCGTCTCGCATCTTCGATAGGAGCAGTGCAGTGACGCCTGATAAACCTGTCCGGAAGATATGAGAAGATGCTGTAGACGCCTCGAGATTTACTTGGTAGGATACAGTAATACATGATATAAGACGCACAAATATGAGATGGCCATCCCAAAAACCTTTCCCAATAAAAAGATACAACGATCCTGCCATTCTGCACTCAGTACCAACCAACCGTGAACAGCTTGTCCACAAAGTTTGGCAGCTCGCTGTCCTCCGTCGGTGACCGCCTCCCCTCGGACCCAGCTCTGCGGCTTCTCCCCCCGGGCAGCCTTCTCATCTCCATGCTGCCCTCCGCCCCCGAGTCCCGCTCATCTGTCGGCCGCACCTGACTCTGTCCGCCGGCTTTGCGCATGAGCGTCTCCAGCGTGCTGAGCCGATTGCCCGCTGCTGCCTTGCCACGCTTGCTTCCGTATCCCTCTGGTCCCCCTCCCCTCGCCGTTTCGGGTCCGGTCCCCTGCGGCGCCGTGGCGCTGCCGCTGTTCTCCCCTCTCCATAGCCTGAAGGTCGACGGTCCTGCCGGCTGCTTAGGCTCCCTTGGTGAGCCCTCAGACCCGGCCGGCACCGGGCTGCCCGCGCCCCGCGGCCTGGACGCCCGCCGCTTTCCCAGCGGTGTGCGGCGGCCGGCCGCTCGCCACCTGCTCCACCGCCCCGTGCTGTCCTCAGTCGGCCCCTCAACCTGGTCTCCCGCCACCGCCGTCTCCGTCACCCTGGTTGGCCCGGCCTCTTTGGTTTCCCGGTCCGCCACGTTACCGGGCGTGCCCGGCCTCAGCTCCCGCTTGGTGCGCCTGGCGAAGGCCGAGTGATGAGGCGACCCCTTGTAGACCATCTGGTGAGCCCTGAACAGCCCAAGCGGTACAAGCTCGCACCTGCTGTTCTCCGCCAGCCGGTGGCTCACGGGGATGACGACGCGGAGCGCGATCATGGTTGCTGTCCGACCCACGCCGCCCACGGGGCTTCCCCTGCAAGGCACCTTGACCACCTTGGACGTCACCATGGCCTCGGCCAGTGTCGGGTCGTCGAGCCACGTCCGGAGTGCTGTGAGAGCATCGCTGAGCTTGTGCGCGAACACGGCCGTTTCCGTCTTCTTGTCTGCCTTGCCTCCTTTGCTTCGGCCCCCGCTCTCCAGCACGTGAAGCATGGCGTTGATGCTCATGCGGTCTAGCTGCTCTAGATAGTCGACGTGCCACTTTTCCAGCTTGTCAAGCTCCATAGGCACCGACGGCAGCAGGTTCCGTGCACCCTTCTTCACGAGCACGTTGAAGGCGAACATGGAGGGCTGCGCGTGCACGCCAAAGAGACCAAGATGCAGTCCGGGCTCCAGCATGGTCTTCTGCTGCGCGTGCGCCGCCATGTTGCGCAGTTTTCCTTCCAGGTCCGGCGTTCGGATCCTCATCCGCGTGCGGATCACGCTGCTCACCTGGTGGAGCTCCGCGAATCGGTACCCGGCTGCCTCGAACGCCTCTGCGTCGCTGCTCGTCTCGGCCTGGCGCACCAGGAACAGCAGAGATCCGCAGCCGTCGTTGCCGGTCTCGACCCAGGACCGCGATCCCTTCTCGACAAGCCCGGGGTCTGATGTTCCCCCGGAGATGCGACTATCCGCTCTGCCCATGCCCGACATGTCTTCGGCATCCCGCTCATGTGACGAGTTCCAGCTAAACGCCGTGTTCTTGGTTGCTCTCAGCCCGCCCGTCACCAGAACGTCGTCCCACAAGACGCCGACCTGCTCGAGGTTGGTTTTGAGGCTGGCAGCAAGAGCCCCGGCCGCTGTGCAGAAAAGCTGTCGCACTGTCATGTCGTAGTTCTCGATTGGCCCGTGGTATCTGTTGCTCAGACGGGGCCCTCGCTTGGGGCGGCCCGACAGCTTGGCCAAGTGGTTCGACATGTCTTCGACGAGAGGACTGACGCACGGCCAGTTCCGCGAGACCTGGAACATCCAGAGGAACAGCGGATGCGCAGTCCCGAACTCGTCCTGCGGGCTGTTCTCCACGAACGCGTCGGTGATCTTCTCACAGGGCAGGAACCCATCCGGGCTGACCAGCACGCGACCCTGCTTGTCAAACACGGCGGCTGCCAGTTGCACTTTGCGCGCCCGGTTCGCGGATCTTTTGGTCACGTAGGCCATGTATATACCGAGACCACCCACCAAGAGGCTGGCCCCGAGAGCCTGGCCGTGGCGAGATGTCAGCCTGGCGCCTGCACATCGACCTCCGTCGTCTGGACTTCCCAGCTGGCTCGCATGTTGGGGGATGAAATTGCCACAACCTACCAGGCAGATAACTATTATCACCGTCGTATTGCGCGACAGCTCTCCGGGTGTGTTGGACTTGAGGGCGATAAGACGATACTGAGTGCCTCCGGAGGCGCACCAGTGCATGCCCGAAACGGCACCGGCCAGGATGATCTCGGATATGGTCCTTTTCCACCACGCACCGGTCCAACTGGCGCGGAAGACGAAGAAGAGAGCAAGGGCGATGCTGCTGGCCGCGACGGCGATGATGCCCGCGGCAACTATGTTGGCATGCTCGTACTCGCACACGTAGTTGTTTATGGACGCGTTGCCCAGGTAGTGCATGCCGCATATGGCGAGCCCAGCAAGCGTGCCGCCGACGGCGATGCGCCACCACGAGACTCGGTCCTTGGTTCCCGTGGCGACAAAGGCCACGAGCAGCACGATGATGGGCACAAACAGCGAGAGGGTTGTGAAGTTGCCGTTGTACACGATTTGCAGCTGCGGCTCACCACCGGCCATGATGATTGCGCGGTTTCCAACGTAGTGCTATTGTTGTTGGGAATGTTGTAACTCTATCAGCACAGCTCTAGGGCGAAGATAAACCGCAACGGGTGCCTACCATTGACCAGATGGCTACGCCACCCATCGATATGGCCGCTCCAACAAGCAGCACGTTGTTGAGCCTCCCCATCTGCGCGGTCCGACGCTGGATGAGCTCCAGCGTCGTCGCGGCGCCGATGAAGCTGACCACATAACTCAGAACAACGAAGCCGGGCTCGTAGGACCATGGGACCAGCTGCGCATGCCACTGCTCGAAAAGCTGGTCGGACGTCGGAGAGGCCGTGTTGGCGTCCGCCATGGTCTGGCCGATGTCTCTCGCGTCCTGCGAGCGCTTCCGTCTTGATAGATGGAGAGACACAGGCAGAATGAGCAAAACCAGAAGGGCCGGGCGAGAGAAGGAAAAAGAGCGCAAAGACGACAGGGGAGTCACCTCAGCGGGGAAAATAGCATCCTTTGGACCCCTCGCCTCGGAGGCGAGGGGTTTCCAGCCCTTTTCTTTATTTTCCCTAGTCTACTATGCTTCCTTTTCTCTATCTTTCCATTCCCCAGGCTTTCGTTTCCGGCATCCTTCGCCTTGGTCACAGCGGGAGGCGCGTGCCTTCCAGGCAGGCACTTTGGCGAAAAGCCGACAAAATCAAGTAGGCGAGACTACGATCGAGCCCTGTGATAGCGGGCCAAGCAAGTGCGCAGTGGCTGCATCTCCACGATTCGGCCGTGGCCAAGCAGAGCCCGTATTGCGTGGTCTGCTCTTGGACAACAGCAGGGGCGTCGGGAAGTCGCGCTAGACGAGCCTCTGGGGTGCGGCGGCGGCCAGGCCAAGCTCCTCCGGCGAGCGGCCGGCGATCTGGCGGTGAGGCCAGGCTGGGGCCGCTTCGGAGCGTGGACGCTTGGAGTGGACAGTGCGGCCAGGAAAAAAAAAAGACTTGCCCTGATCGGCACCGGCACGCCCAAGTGAACTCATTAGCTGCAAGGGGCCGGGGGAGCGTCGCTAGCGCATCCCCCTGGCGAGCAGCGCAGATCGCGCTCAGTCCATTGCTGCTATTAGCGACTCGGGCTAGGGAAAAGAAGCGGTGCCGAAGCGATGGCGTCGGAAGGGGCGCTTGCGCTGTGCGGAGGCGCCGTGGAGGCGAGAAGAGATGGAGACGCGGCACGACGCGAAGCGATCGGCTGTGCGCCCGCCGGTATCATGCAGGCACACTGATGGTTAGGCTTAGGCTCCCTCACCTTGGGCTAGTGCCGCATCACAAGCGCCAGCCATAGCTGGAGATCTGAGGTTGAATCGAGATAAGGCGGGGGAGCAAGGACGGCGGAGAATCTGTCCGTGCCGTGTACGAGAAGCATGGCTCGCCTCCCAGAGAGGAAAGAAGCGAGCTGGAGCTGGCCCTGTGCAGGATGACGTCCACTCTGGCCCACCAATGCCCCGCACTGCAGATCACAGTACAGCACATGTGCCTAGTGGGTCACTGAACGACGACTGACGCATGGAGGGGTCGAGAATTTCGATTGTGCATTCATACAATGGATTTCGCATGCAGACCTCGCAGTTCCTCGGCAAGCAAGCACAGGTATCTGTAGATATCTGGATGTAGGTGGTTCTTCGTGACGCCTCCTTCGGCCGTAGCTTAGCTCAGGACATTGCCGCTTTTTTTCTGGCTAGCCGAGTTCTCGGTCAGGCTGAGTGCACAACGCAAAGCCTTCCAAACTAAACCGTGTCGACCCGGCCGAGTGTGGAATAAAGGGAGATAAGCGAGGAGAAGGGGGAAAAAAAAAGAGGAAACACAGAGCCACTAGGAAGCCGGCCACAGAACGCCAGAGGAGACCGAAGCGAGCAACTACCATAGCCACTGGGCTGCCACCTAGATACGGTGGGGGCCTTGGGTACCTATCTGAGCGGGCGCCAGGCCTACCTAGGTGGTAGTTATCAGCCCAAGGAAGGGAAGGGACTAAGAGAGTGTCCAGAGATGATAGAAGACGACACTAGGGAGGAGAGGGCAGAGAGGCAGGAGAAAACGATGCCGCCACCAGCACGAGTAGAGCTGGAACGGCTTCCCGCCTGCAAGCCAGACTTATATCACCGCGCCTGGTCGTCGACGCCGCATCCGACCTTGCCGCTGCTGGCTACGGCCCACGACAAGTCCGTCACCGTCTTCTCGCTCTCGGACCTCTCGGCCCACAGCAGCCTCACCGGCGGCCACACGCGCTCCGTGCGCTCGGCCGTCTGGAGGCCCGGGATGGCTCCGGGGAAGCTCTGCCTGGTGACCGGCAGCTTCGACTCCACCGCCGGCCTGTGGCGCTGGGAGAAGGAGGCCGGGGCCACCGCGACAGAGGTCCAGGTCACGGGGCAGCAGCAGCGCCAAAGCAGTGACGATGACGCCGCCGACGGCGACGAGGACGAGTGGGAGTTCACGCTGGTGCTCGAGGGCCACGAGAACGAGGTCAAGAGCGTGGCCTTTGCGCCGTCGGGCCACCTGCTGGCCACGTGCAGCCGGGACAAGTCCATCTGGATCTGGGAGGACGTGGGCGCGTCCGAGGGCGACGACGAGTGGGAGACGGTCTCGGTCCTGACCGAGCACGACGGCGACGTCAAGTGCGTGGCCTGGTGCCCCGACGTGCCCGGCCGCGCCTCGCTCGCCGGCCGCCGCCGCCACCACGGGCCCGACGCCCTCGCCTCGGCCAGCTACGACGACACGGTCCGCGTCTGGCGCGAGGACGCCGACGCCGAGTGGGTCTGCGCCGCCGTCCTCGACGGCCACGTCTCCACCGTCTGGGGCGTCCAGTGGGAACCCAACCCGTCGGGCCCCAGGGAGGGCCGCTACCCGCGCCTGCTGACCTGGTCCGCCGACGCCACCGTCCGCGTCTGGAGTTTGGTCGAGGACGACCAAGACGAGGCCGGCGAGCAGCAAGGCGGCGGCGGCGGCGGCGGCGCTTTCGGCTCCGGCCTCGGCAGCATCCCCAACACCATGCGCCAGGCGCCCAAGGAGGAGTGGCGGTGCACCGCGGTGCTGCCCAAGGTGCACACCCGCGACATCTACTCGGCCTCGTGGAGCCGCTCGGGTCTCGTCGCCAGCACCGGCAGCGACGGCATCATTGCCGTCTACGCCGAATGCAGCGAGCCGGCCGCACCGCGCGCTGCGGACGGCCCCGACCCTGGCCCCGACCCCGCACTCTCGTTGCCAGACGTCCCCGCCGCCGCGGCTGCCGATGCGGCTGCGGCAGGGAAACAGCTGAGCCTGCAGCAGGCGTCGGGCCAGGGGTGGCGTGTGATAGGCTCCGTTGCTGACGGCCATGGCCCCTACGAGATCAACCACGTCGCCTGGTGCCGTCGGTTCGACCCCGGCGCCAAGAGGCGAGGTGTCGAAGAGATGCTGGTGACAACCGGCGACGACGGAGTTGTTCAACCCTGGCAACTGAACGGGCTTGATATTCCAGGCATAGATGGAGACGAAGGACCAACAGGATAACCGTCAGCCAATCGACCAGTTTTTCTCTTTGCCGACGCGGGTGAACAGAGAGGCAAATTGGCGGAAGAATGGATTCTGCATAGAAATACAAAATAAAAAAATGACACGTAAATTTTGCATCTCTTGTGATACACGTCCGGCGGTCGCGTTCACCAACATGATCCTACCAAGCTATCCTGTGCAGTCGCGTTTGCGGTCCGAGGTAGCTAGCCAACCCCTGATCAAGAACTTATCCAATTCCCCGCAAAAGTCCCAGCGTGATTTGATATTTTGTTTTTCGTATGAGGCTACAAAGACGAGCTACTCGCCTGCCTGCCAATCCAGCCAAGCAAGCAGCACAGAAAAGAAAAAAAAGGAGCTTCCCTATATCACTCGGGAAAATATCTAAGATTGCGCCATGACCCCTTGGTGACAACATGTCCAGCGGGCCCTCCGCGCGACTCTTTGTGTCCTCTTCTTACTCTCCCTTGAGCTTGTCTTGCCTTACGCTGAAGGCCATCTCAAGCAGCTCCTGCTCCTCCTTGGTGTGCGACGACTTCATGCCCGTCGCGACCGAGGCACTCGGGTTGCGGCCAGCGTACATGACGTGCTTGCGGTCGTGGTGCTGCGTCTGGTTCAGCAGAGTCTCGATACGGGGCTGGGCGTAGCTCCAGGCACCGGCGTTCAGGGGCTCCTCCTGGGCCCAGACGATGGTCTTGGCATTGGGATACTGGTCGAGATTATCGCGCAGCGGCTTCCACGGGAACGGGTGCAGTTGCTCGATACGCGTGATGGCAACGTTGTCGAGCTGGTTGTCGGCGCGATACTTGTGTAGCGCGGCGTAAACCTGGCCCGAGCAGATGATCACACGCTCGATCTCGTCTCGAGGCTTGATGGCTCCAGCCTCATGCGCAGGGTCGGGGATGATCCAGTGGAACTGTGAGTCGCCCGTGAACTCCTCAATGTTGGATCGTGCCAGCGGGTGTCTCAGCAGCGACTTGGAGAAAAAGATGATGAGAGCTGTGTTTATTTGTCATGTCAGAATTACTGGCTGTTCACACTATAAAAAAAAAAGACGGGCACGTGATGGGAGTGTCATAATCTTACGCTTCCTGAACTGCCTGTTCATCTGCCGGCGCAGGATGTGGAATAGGTTGGCTGGAGTGGTCATGTAGGCGATTTGGATGTTGCTGTCCTGGTGCTGGCGTTGCAGCTTCTCCTCCGATGGGAACTCGCGTGGGTCCTCGTTGCACAGCTGCAGATACCTCTCGAGGCGCCCAGACGAGTGCTCAGGGCCCTGGCCGTCGTAGCCGTGGGGCAGGGACATGACCAATCCTGTGCGCTGCATCCACTTGACCTCGCCCGATGCGATAAACTGATCGATGATGCACTGCGCGTTGTTGGCAAAGTCGCCAAACTGGGCTTCCCACATGACCAGTGCGTTGGGCGACGTCAGCGAGTAGCCGTACTCGAATCCGAGGACGCCATACTCGCTGAGCGACGAGTTTGACACCACAAACTTGCCCTGGTCCTTGCTGATCTTCTGCAGGGGCGTGTAGGTCTCCTCCGTCTCCTGATCGTGGAAGACGGCGTGCCGCTGCGAGAAGGTGCCGCGCTCAACGTCCTGGCCCGACACGCGCACGTGGTGGCCCTCGGTCACCAGAGACCCAAAGGCCAGCGCTTCAGCCGTCGACCAGTCGATGTTCTTGCCCTCCAGCACCGACTTGGTGCGGGCCGTCAGAATGCGCTTCAGGTTGCGATGCAGATTGAAGCCCTCGGGAGCATTGCCGATAACCTCGCCGATGTGCTCGAGCGTCTGCTTGTCGACGCCCGTGGGGTTGTGCGGCAGGACCTCGGTGGCAAGCTCCTTGGGCGATTTGAAGCCGTTCCAGGCCGACGTGGTCCATTCCTTGGACGTGGGTTGGTAGTCCTTGGACTTGGCGAAGCTGTCCTCGAGCATGCCCCAGACCCACTGCTTGTGCTCCTCGATGTCCTCCTTGGTGAAGGTGCCGTCCTTGAGCAGCTGGTTGACGTAGATGTCGATCTGCGGCTCGTGCGACTGGATGCGCTTGTACATGAGCGGCTGTGTGAAGGACGGCTGGTCCGTCTCGTTGTGCCCGTGCTTGCGGTAGCAGATCAGGTCGATGATGACGTCCTGCTGGAATTCGGCGCGCCAGTCGGCGGCGAGTTGGCACACATAGTTGACCGCCTCGACGTCGTCGGCGTTGACATGGAACACGGGGGCGTCGATGGCCTTGGCAATGTCGGTGCAGTAGGCCGTCGAGCGAGAGAAACGGGGGTCGGTCGTGAAGCCGATCTGGTTATTGACGACGAGGTGAATGGTGCCGCCCGTCGAGTAGCCAGGCAGCGAGTGGAAGCCGAGGCACTCGTACACAACACCCTGGCCGGCGATGGCCGCGTCACCATGGAGGAGGACACCCATGGCGGTGCGGTGAGTGGTCTCGTCGTTGTTGTAGTGCTGGATGGCACGCGCCTTGCCGAGCACGACGGGGTCCTCGGCTTCGAGATGTGAGGGGTTGGCCACAAGCGATAGCTGCACGCGCTTGCCCGAAGGGGTAGGGCGCTCAAAGTTCATGCCCAGGTGGTACTTGACGTCTCCCGAACCCTCGTCCTCGGCGCCCGCGGTGCCGGCAAACTCGCTGAAGATGGACTCGTTGGGCTTGCGGACAACGTTGCTGAGCACGTTGAGACGACCACGGTGGGGCATGCCGATGACGATATCCTTCACTCCGTAATCGACGCTGCGGTCGATCAGAGCCTTCATGCCAGGGACAAGGGTTTCGCATCCCTCCAGGCCGAAACGCTTGTCGTTCGGGTACTTCGTGGCCAGGAAGGCCTCGAAGCTCGAGCTCCAGATAAGGCGGTCGAGAATGCGGCGCTTCTCGTCGATCGAGTATTTGAAGGGCTGAGGGGTTTCGATGCGCTCGCGAAGCCAGTCGCACTTTTCGCGATCGGGAATGTGGATGAACTCGACGCCGTAGGAGCCGCAGTAGATCTTCTCGCATGCCGCCACAATCTCGCGCAGCGTCATCTTCTCACGGCCATCCTTCTTGAAGCGCGGCAGGATACCGGGACCGAGAGTGTACTCGGTGTCGAGGTCTTTCTCGGTAAACTGGTAGTGCTCGAGTGCGAGCTCCTTGGGCTTGATATTCCCAAAGCCTTTGGACTCATTGCGAATGCCAAGCGGGTCGATGTTGGCCTTGTGGTGGCCGCGGGCCTGGTACGCGCGCACGAGCAGCTGCACCTTGAGGTGGTTAGCTACGTCCGAGCCCTGTTCGAGGCCCATGCCCGGGTTGGCGGCAAATCCGGGAACACCGCCGGTAGCGCCGGGGACCAGAGACGGCGGAGGGGTGAAGGCCTGTGAGATGGGCATGTCGCCCGACTCCATGTTCTTGAAGTAGACCTGCCACGAAACGTGGACGCTCTGCGGATCGCGCTTCCACTCCATGTACATCTCATCGATGTAGTTTGCAGTGTTTCCCGACAGGAAGTTGTCGTTGGCATCGGGCGGGCTCGAGAGGGCGCTCGCAAACCTCCTCGAGGACGCGACGGCTAGTGGGCGGCGGCCTGGCGCGAGCGCACCGGCGTGCGCAGTCGAAGGTCTGGCGAGGCCGGTGGAGAGGCATCTTGAGGGTGTCGCGGTCGAGGCAGAGGCGGCACGCTGCGCCGCACGGCTGCCAGCCTTGAACAGAGAACTGCGGAGCATCGCGGCTGGCTAGAGGTGTGAGCAGGCGGGCGCACAAAGCTATCAAGCGGTAACACAGAATATTGTCTATATTCACCTTGGATGATGAGGCCGGAGTCGGTACCTCGAGGGTGAACCTGTGTTGAGGGACGACAAGAAAATTACTTGCGCAAGCAGCAAGCAACCGACGCAGCCAAGATCATGGGAACGCGCTGCGTCTCGATTTGGCCGTCGTCCGCTAGGGTGACGGGTTTTATCGTCTGTGGTACTCGGCGAAAGGAATGAGGGAAAAAAAAAATATCGCCGCCCTCAGAGTTCGAAGGTCGAGCTAAAGAGTGGCGGAGTAAGTCCTCTAAGTTCTGTGTGTGGAGGAGGCTACGATACAAGGCGTAATTAGAAACAGGAGATACAAGACCGAGAGGGAAAGCGAAAAAAAAGCAAAAAGAGGAGAAGAAGCCAGAAGGGCAGAATTACTGATGGCGATGGCTACAAAAGCTGCATGCCTGGCAGACATGGCAAAAATGACGGGGTTCAAAGCCGGGTCCAGTTTGGCATTGGCAGCTGCCGAAACTTGCCGCGCCCCGTGCAGGCTTGGTCCACGGGAACCTCGAACCGATTTCTGACTGGTGCAGCCTGCGCCCTGGCCCAGCCGCACGGCCAGGAGGGAAACTCGACACATGCACAGTGTGGCTGACACTGTCAATTGGGACGCCCAATTGAGTGTTTTGATAGGCGCTGCAATCCTTCGCGTGATCCATAATAACCTCTCGCTGTCCTTAGTCAGTACCCAGGCATGCAGCCTGGGAGCGGGAGCACTAGGAGGTCGGCTCGGAGGTCGAGGCTCGGTTACGTGCGTGCGTCAGTGAGGCTTGCCAATGTATGTCCGGATGCATTACGTACTGGTGGAATCGTTCGGGTAACGTAACCGTACATACGCACTGTGGCCAGAAGCCGGGGGGGCAAAGGGAGCTGGCGGTAGCTTTGATTTTTGGTTCCATATTTTGGCTCCACACAAGCTCCCCGACGAGGAATGCTGTGGCGACTCCAGGCAGACAGAAGAACAACACGAACTCGATGCTCATGTTTGCTTTACATCTCAGCCCAACTGCATCTATTCGGAAAGAATAGGCCACATCTTGCGATCTCAACCTTAGCATCAAGTGGTCAAGCCTTGTGTTGCCCTTCGACAAAGGCTATCGGAAATCGGGGCTTGAAATCAAGGCATAGGGCGTTCGTCGGCAGTCACCAACAAGCCAGGAAGATAGGTAGAGAGGTGGAAAGAAGCAAAAGGCCGCCAAATACATCCATCTGCCTCTACCGTCTTGGGCGGTTACTTGGGCTCGCGATACAGGCCGAGTTCCTACTGTCTGCTACGTTGTATTGGTGATTCGCAGCCGAGCGCCTGCTGTCGGGAAGCAAGCCTTGAGCGAAAAAGGACGCCGGGACGTGGCTTGGGCCCTCGCACGCGGCAAGGAAGGACCCGCGATCCTCGAGGGCCTGATGTGATGGCGACCCCGCGAGGCAGAGCCGTCTACAAAAAGAAGGAGGGCATCATCACACTCTCGGATGACCGAGCCGAAGTGATCTGGACCCCGACGCCGGGGTCCGGGCCTCCATCCGTTTCTCTGCCGATCGACACCATCACAAGTAAGCCAAACCACCATCCGGTCTATGGGCGGCCGCGGGGCGTCCTGGCGCGGCATGGCCTGGCATGACGTGACATGACATGCTGCGAGGTATACATGGCTCACATGGCAACCAAAATCACTTGGATCACCACAGACCTGCAGCAGACTCCGGACCATGTGGCAAAGGTCATGCTGAGGATTTTCGCAAAGCCTCCCGGCGAGGCGGGGGAGCCGGTCACATACCTGTTCAACTTTACCTCACCCGACGATGCCAGGTCCGAGGCCAACGCCATCAAGGACCTGCTATCCAAGCTGCTGGCCGAGGCTCGCACCGCCGAAGCCGGCGTCGCCCCCAAGGCCCCGGCGGCGCCCTCGCCGGTTCCGGCCAACGGGGGTGGGTTGAGCGGGTCGGCCGCCATGTCCTTTGCCAGCACCGTGAACGCCGGAAAACCACGCCCTCTTGATGACGCGCAGCTGAGGCTCGACATCGCGCTGCAGCAGTCGCTCATGAAAAAGGACAGAGGCCTCCACCAAATGTACATGGAGGCGCGAGCCACCAAGCCCGAGTCCATCTCAGATGCCACCTTCAACACCCAGTTCTGGTCCTCCCGCACGAGCCTGCTGCGCGCGCACGCCATCGAGACGAGCCAGAAGAGGGGCCAGTACAACGTGCTGGCGTCCATCAAGATGACGCCCGAAAGCGAAGGGTCAGCCAAGTACAAGCTCAACTTCACGCCAGAACAGATCCTCATGGTGCTGACGCAGTACCCGCTGCTGCGCCGCCTCTACAACGAAAAAGTGCCCAAGGAACTCTCCGAGGTCAAGTTCTGGTCCAAGTTCTTCGTCAGCAATCTTGCTCGTGAGCTCAGGGGCGAGAAGCTGGACCCAAACCACCACGACAACGTTTTTGACAAGTACACGGCTAGCGACAACGATAAGGCCATCTTCAGCCGGTTTGAATCGCAGCAGCTACCTCACATCATCGACATCTCCGGAAACGACGTGAATCAGGGCGGCATTAAGGGAGGCAACCTGTCGGCTCACGATCCGAACCGGCCAGACCGTGAAAGAGGTGGCCCCGCCAAGGTTCTGAACAGCCTGAGCGAGATGATGCTGGCGCACGTCAATCCGGTGGATGGAGATCGGTCAAAGGCCGAAGCTTTGAGCATGCCTGAGAAGGAGTACCGAGAGCTTGCGCTGCGGGACCTCCACGAGGCGGCGGCTCCAGACCGGATCGTGCTCAACGTCAGGGACCAGGCGCATTTCTTTGATCAGACGTCGGGCCCCTCGAGGGACGCCCGGGAATACGAGGCGCAGATCCCGACCGTAGTCCTCGAGGAACTTGGCGCGGACGTATCAGAGCTGGGCCAGGGTGGCGAATCGGGCCCGAGCCGGGGCATAGATCTGCACGCCGCCATAGGGGTCAACGACGAAAGCGACAGCGACGAAGACGATGGGCGCAAGCGGAAGGCACCGCGCGTGGGGTCGCGCGAGGCGCGCTCGGCAGCGCAGGCACAGATCTGGCACGCGCTGGCCAGGAGCAGGGGAGACACTCAGGGGCAGGTCGAGGACGAGGCGTCACCCATGGGCCTCCCCGTGGAGCTGGCGCAAAAGACGTTTATAACCAACGCGACGACGACCGAGTTTCTCAAGCAGTTCTGGGGCGCATTTTTGTCGGGCGACCCTGATCGGGCGCAGGAGTTGGCGTACCATGTGGAGGCGCTGAGGAACTCGGTGTCGCGGATCGAGGCCGTGGCGGAGGAGGCAGAGGAGGCGCGGCAGAGCATCATCGCGGCGAGGAAGCAAGAAATCATGGAGCACTATCGACGGACCAAGGAGAAGACACGGTTCAGCGACAACGAAGTCAAGGGGGGGAAGAACGCGGTTATGACTCTGCTGAGGCCGACGCTCGACTCGCTCAAGGCGGCCCAGGACCGGTATCAAGAGGCGTTGGCGGCCGAAGGCCTCAAAGCATCAACAGAGTGAGAATTGAAGCAGGCGAGACATACAAGCTGCGATATGGAAAATAATAGATCTGGGCTTCTCATGCAACAAGATGTGTATATCCTTGGCAGGTTTGTATTACATATACAAGTGATTGCAGGCATCTGGTTGGATATCTCCTGCTGGATCCAAGGTGCCGATATGCTCTTCTCAATGCCTGCCTGGGTTCCTAGGCAACCAAGTATCTGACTGCCTGGCTAGGTGGTAGCTACGACACAAAGCACTTGTGTGCCTGTTCATCTCTAATTTCATGCACCTACAGTTGGTCGGAGATGGCCGCGAGTTTGAAGCCGCAAGAGACGCAGCTCCACCCTGCTGTAGAGACCCACCCCCCACCGAGTGACACTGGTTGACCGCGTCATTTGGCATAGAACCGTGGCCCACGTCGGAAAAACCGCGAAAGGCAATTCCACTGGGGCGGTCGCATGCGCCGATGATCGCTGTGGGCACGCTCTCTCTGCCTTACCTAGTCTGGCACCGACGAGGCACGAAGAACTACATCGCCGTATTTTATACTACTGTCCACCCGCTGTCTGTGCTCTTACTTCATTCTCGCGTTGGGTTTCTTCCCCGCTCCGGCCGGCAGCAGCATCCCGAAAGGGCCCCAGCCCGTACTGGTTGCATCGTTTGCCAGGGATGCTTCTTGCCGGACGCCGCTTTGCAGCGAGCCCCGCGAGTGAGTAGCCGCACCCGAGCCTGGCTCAGCCCCCGAGCCTCCCCAGGACCAAACGAGCTGGTTGGCTGACATGAACCCCGACCGCGTCCTCCAGGATGTCGCCCCTTGCTCCCTCGGCAGAGCCGTCCATGGCCACGCCAACGCTTGCACAGCTCCTCAGACGCGGCTCCGTCTCCCCAGCCAAGCCATGAGCCGCACCGTGCCCTCCCTGCCGGCTCAGGGTCCGCAACATCCCCGCCCGATTCCAGCGCCTCGCCCTCGAGCGCCAGCACCGTCGCCAGCGCCGCTACCTCTCCGCGCTCCCGCTCCGCCCGTGCCGCCCGCGCCGCCGGCTCTGGGTACCCTCCGGTCGAGCTTCCCCAGTGGTTCCTGGACCGGGAGGTCACTCTGCTGCACGAATGCCACCACTATCCCAAACTGGGAGACTACCACCTGTACAGGGGCGAGGCTGGCGCCAGGGAATGCTTTCTGGACAGCCTCTTGTGGAACCTAGACGAAATCGGGTGGAGCCCAGAGAGTGTGGCCAGGACGAGGGAGGCCATTGACTGTGTGGCCAAGGGCTTCAAAGTCGAGACGAAGTCTGCCAACGTGGAGACTCTGATCTCTTTGCATCACCAAGCCATTTTTCTGGCTGCCGAAGCTGTCGCTGTCGTTGCTTACCAAGTCCGCGACGGCGCTCTCCAGCCGCTAGAGAGCTACGTGCCGCCTCCTTTGCCGTTCATGAGGCCCAACCCTCTGACCAGGGACCGTTTGCGTTTCGCCGAGCAGCAGGCTCGCTCGTCCTCCCGTAGCTTGGTATCCGACTCTGTGCTGTCCCTGTCTCTGGAATTCGGCATGGCCGATGCCTTCGGCAAGGAGTGCGTGGCCTTCGCCGAGAGCATACACGGCCAGCTGCGCGCCGCCACCGTCTCCAAACCCAAGTCAAGGCCCAGGCAGAGGCAGTCACCTGGGACCGCGGAGGCGCGTGCAGGACGGCCTATCCCTGTGCTTGCCGTGATGAACTATTCAAGCCAGGCCATCGCCAGGGCCATGGTCGAGAGAGCGGCCAGCCACCTGAAGGCCGACGTGATCCACCTGGACACGCACACGTTGGCCCACGTCGCCGGCGGCGTGCTGGGTCAAGACCTGTACTCGCACAGGGGTCCCTTCTCCATGATGGGATACCGCGTCGACGAACTCAGCGGCCGGCTTACCCCAAGATTCACGCCCCAGCCCGAGACGGGCTCGTCCCCGGATAGTCCGGATTCACAGTCTAACGCCGAAGCCGGTAGTGCCGAAGCCGGTAGCGGCGGCCTCTACACGGTCAGCTCGAGCCAGCTACGGACCATGCTCCTAGGGTCCGAGCAGGCCACGTCGTCCCCGGCCAGGGTCGCCGACTGGGACGATCTGAAGCTGGGCCACGCGCTGGAGCAGATCCTGAACGCGGCCGACGTAAAACGGGCTCCGCTGCCCGAGTCGGAGTGCCCGGTGCCCCCAGACGGTGGACCGCGTCGGCTCGTCGTCCACGTACAAGACATTGCCGAACTTACGGAGCTCGGGGAGGGCAGCCTGATCCTCTCCAAGCTGCGCGCCGCCGTCGACAGGCTGGCCGATGGCGGAAAGCCCATCATCCTGGTCGGCTCTACCACGCACGTGGTCACCAAGGCGTGGTACAAGCAGCTTTCGAACCTGGTGGACAACGTCAACTGCCACATACACCCTTTCGACTGCCCCCCTCCGTACCACCCCAAGGCTGCCAAACTGCTCGGGAGACGTGCGGTCGGGCACAGAAACCTGTCGAACCTCACATCCATGCTGGAGGCCATGCTGGGTCAGGAAGTGTCCATACCGTTGGGGGTCATGGCCCCCAAAGTTCTCGAGCACTTGGGTCAGGAATGCCTTGAGTAAGTTGTATCCGGCCCTCTTTACGTCAGTCACGTACGTCCTCCTTTTTCTGACTCCACGTCACGCCATGTTCCACCAGTCTGCAATGGGCACACAATTTCGCCTCGGCACTAGTGGCCGAGCTACCAAAGTCCTTTCCCACCGCTGGGCCCGTTCAGCTCCCCGCCAAGTACCTGCTCCGCGGGCTGAGGTGGTCATTAAAAGACCACAGAAACTGGGAGAAAAAACCCGGCTACGTGGAAACATCTCCCTACCCGTGGCCCTCTGTTCTGGCCAGCCGCGTGGGTTCATCCGCCAGCGGTTCCAAGGCGACGCCGGCCGACGGCGACGGCGACGGCGACGGCATGCGTGAAACCTCGTCCAAGAGCAACAATACCACCGAGAACGGCAGCAGCAGCAGCAGCAACACTAACGGCGGTAGAAGCAGCAGCAGCAGCAGCATCAAAAGCCGAATAGAGAATCTCAAATTGGACGAGAACGAGCGGCAGCTTCTGCATTGCATCATAGAGCCGGAAAAGATCAAGACCACGTGGGACGGCATAGTGTGCTCGGCCGAAACCAAGGAGTCGCTCCAGGCTCTGACGTCGCTGGTGCTGACGCGCCCGTCAGAATTCTCGTACGGCGTTCTGGCCAACGAGCGCATGGCGGGGTGCCTGCTGTATGGGCCCCCCGGCACGGGCAAGACGCTGATGGGCAAGGCCATCGCCAAGGAGGGCGGCGCCGCGATGCTCGAGGTCAGCGCGGCCGCCATCAACGACCGGTGGGTCGGTGCCAGCGAGAGGAACGTGCGTGCCGTCTTCACGCTGGCCCGGAAGCTGGCGCCCGTCGTCGTCTTCCTCGACGAGGCCGACTCGCTCCTGGGCACGCGCGAGGGTCGTTTCCGCAGCGGGCACCGCGAGGTGATAAACCAGTTTTTACGCGAGTGGGACGGCCTGTCGGAAACGGACGCCTTCATAATCGTGGCTTCAAACCGCCCGCACGACCTGGACGAGGCCGTGCTGCGCCGCTTGCCGCGAAAGATCCTCGTCGACCTGCCCCTGGCCGCGAACCGGCTCGACATGCTGCGCATCATGCTGCGCGACGAGCAGCTCGACCCGGCCACCGTCTCGCTCGAGCGCCTCGCCGCAGACACGGAGCTGTACTCGGGCTCGGACCTCAAGCACCTGTGCGTCGCCGCCGCCTTCCAGGCGGTCCGCGACACCATCAAGGCCCGCGACGCCAGCCCTTCGCCCGCCGACTTCGTCTTCCCGGACCGCCGCACGCTCACGGGCGACCACTTCGCGCGCGCCATGGACGAGGTCAGCGCCAGCGTCAGCCCGGACGCGGGCCTGCTCAAGGCCATCCGCAAATTTGACGAGCGCTTCGGCGACGGCCAGAGAAAGCGCAAGAAGGCCGCCGCCATGGGTTTCGCCGTCGCCCCCTACACGCACCGCGCCGAGACTGCTCGCGTCCGCCATGAGCTGTCTAGCAATGCATGAGCCGGCAGGAACCCTTGTGCTTGTTTGTATATGTCAGGATTTGCTGCCCGTGAACCACATGTAGTCGGTGCGGCTGTTTTGGTTCCGACTTTATTTTAATTTTTAGCTCATTGCCCTGTTTGTTGCCAGTTTGTTGGCCTGTGTAGTCGGCCATCTCTGGGTGAAGCAAGGCTCTGGATAACACGTATAGACCCGTACATAGTCTTTGTACCAAACAAAACAAGACCATCTTGTGTCCACATGCGCGTTTTGGTTTCAGAAAACCCTGCGCGTCTATAACCTAGTTGCTGCAGACCGGTGACACCTAGATAGCAAAATGGATAGATGGTTAGGTGCATGCCACTCGGCGGGAGAGTCATGTCTCAAGTGGCTAATTCGCCCTCTCGCGCACCCGAGGCGCAATCACGGCTCAAAGGCCGGCGGCATGAGCGGCCAACGATTCTCAGACAGCGTGATTTCGGCTAGCTCCTCGACCAAGCAAGACATTCCATCATCCGCGGCAGTTCCAGGCGAGGCGCATTCCTCGTGGTCTACCTCGATCATTACTGGCCCGTCGGGGCGATCAAACCGCATGCAGCAGTAGTGGCTGCCACATCGGCCTGCCTAGTCCAATGGCCGGGGCGAGGACAAAAAGGGAAGCAAGGTTTGGTCTGGCCCAGAAACGCCCGCCGTTAGCCAGGAGCTTCACTATGTGGGACGAGACACCACGCCCGTGGCTGTCTTTTCCCAGGATGTGCACCCGCCAGGCCATGGGCTTGGAAGTACTGTACATAGGTGGATACCCAGATAGCTAGGTTCCTACCTAGGTAGGCTAGAGTTACACATGAGGAAATTATTGTTTTGCCCCTCGAATAAAGAGGCGGGAAACAAGACACTACAGCACATCCCCGCCCTCCGCTGTTCTGATTTCCGGAACCGTGGTATCTTTAATGCTTTTCGGAGCCCTTCCCTTTACAGCAATCATTGGCCGATGAGCTGTTGTACATTCAACCTCACCCGAGAAGAAAAAAAAAGTGGAAGAGAGACAGAGAGAGAGGGAGAGAAAAAAAAAAGAATATAAAAGGGAACAAACCAGTCCTCCTCGTAGCCATGACCAAGTCCCAACCACCAACAAGCTCAAATAGAACCCTTGGTAAAGAGACGTTGAGGCGAAGTACAAAAACACAAGGGAGCATGTTTTGACCTCGCGAGAGAAAATGTTCGATATAGCCAGCAAAAATAACCGTCAAAAGTGAGAGGCATGTGGCTGCAGAGATGTTTGAGGTTATGATGGACGTTTTGCAGGAGCCAGAAGATATAGAGAGGTAGAGGAACAAAAGAAGATGGGTATCAGCCACGGTCGAGGCGGGGGTCTCTCATGGCCTCCATGATGCGGAATTGGAAGCGCGCCAGTTCCGAGTCTTTGCGCTTGTACAGCTCGGCGAGCTCGACGTACATGTTCCTCCAATGATCTGCTGAATGCTCGGTATTACGGCTGTCCAGCAGCTCTGTAAGCTTGCGGCATTTCTCCTTCCAGTACTCAACCGACCCCTCGTCAGCCTGGACTCGGGCGCCGGCGTCGTTGTGGCTGCAAGGATGGCCGGACGAGGAACTGCCACCAGCACCGGCAGATCCGGATGTGCTGCTCTGATCAGTAAGGGCATTGCCGCTGGCGCTGGCGCTAGCTCCCTCGCTCGGAGCCTTAGTTGGTGGTGGGGAAGGCTTCGTGGCAGGGACCGCAGCCGCGACGCCAGCATCGTGGCGGCTGGCAACCCCGAGGCGGTCTGGCGGCAGCTTCCACTTCGCATGCTCCACAGTCTCAGTCATCTTGTACAAGCCCTTGCAGGCGCCTAGCTGCAGCTGCCACTCGCAAGAGTATTCAGTCCGGTCTGCGAAAACCTCAAGCACCGTGATCTTGAGCGACGTCGTTGTCATCAGCAACTTGCCGCCGGCGAGGGCGGACACGTTGAGCAGAAACGTTTTTTCGTTCTGCGCCTCCTTCTGCAAGGCGTCGATGACGGTCGACACGATGGCATACGCCTCGTCCGCGCCCCCGGCAGGTATTTTGTTGCCGTTCTTGTCGACCCAATTGCCTGTCATGATCTCGTGCAAAAAGAATCCCTGCAGCGCCTCGACATTGGTCCGGTCCGAAGGATCCTGGTAGCACACCTTTTGCTTCGGGCCCGGCCCCACCGGCATCGGAATCGGGGGTGGCGGTTCGGTGGCACCTCCGTTCAAGACCGAGTCGGGCTTTCTACAATCATCAACAGGCTCGGGGGCTCCGTCTTGCACCATGGGCTCGGGCACCACTCCTCCCCTCGGTACGTCATCATCCAGGGGGTGATGCGCTGACAGTGGCGGGGTCGATTCCGCGGCGGTTGTGACAGGCACTGCCTGCCCGTTGACCATGACGACTGGCGGTGGGGTTGCCAGCCGAATCTCGCCGCCGACCCTCTCGGGCACTTGCAGCGACAGCCCCTTCGGTTTTGACGGCCGTTCTCCCTGGCATGGCGGAGGCCTTTGCTCCTGTAATGATAGCGCCGCATTCAACGAAGGCAGAGCAGGAGGCGTCGGGTAGGGCTGCTGATGCTGGTTGTGGGGCTGCTGGTATTGGTGTTGGTACTGGGTCTGGATCTGCTGCTGGAGTTGGGAATATTGCTGATGCTGTTGCTGCAGCAGCTGCTGAGGCTGCTGCTGAGGCGTCGCCACGATATCCGTGACGGCCACGGTAGGGTTGCCACTGGAGTTGTCACTGCCATTAGTGCCGCCGCTAGCCCAGTTTGATTTTGCGGTTGGTGTCACCGGCACGACGGCCGTGTCGGGAGGACTGGGACGGAAGGCGGACATCGGCGGCCCGTCCGCAGGGTAGGCCGAAAAGGGTCCTTCGTTGGAGGCGCGGTTGATCGGGGGTCGGCCACGAGTCTTGCCGCTGCTGGCCTGGCCGCTTCTCCAAGCTGAGGAGACTACCTTGGGGCCGTGGCGCTTGTGGCCCCTGTTGGATTTGTTTGGCGTGACGGCTGACCTCGGCTCGTCGGCCCAGAAGTCGGCCCGTGTGGACGGAGTGATGGCCGACTGCGGGTGTGCCGTAAACTGCGCCTGAGACGCATCGAGCGCCCATGGGTGACTCGCCGATGGAGTGCTGAGGCCCTGGTGCGCGGCATTCCTCCCTTCGGAACCGGGGGCCCACGATTCCAACGGGTCAGTTCGAGCACTGTTGAGGGCGCACTCGGCCGCCAGAGGCGACTCGAGCCTCGCCATCTTGGACGAGGACGACCTAGCAGCCTCGTCATCCTCCCTCGTCCGGCGCCCTCTCCGGGGCCGGATGTGGGGGAGCAGGGCGCGCAAGGCCATATCGTCCTCGGGCGCGACTCCATCCCTGGCGATCTCCTCGATTGGGATATACTCGTGGGGGATTTGCGTCCAGTAGGCATGGGGGTTGTTATAAAGGTAATCAAAGAAGGCGTCGATGTGCATCGACTTCATCCAGCGCTTGAGGCGAACGGCATACTGCTGTATCTTCTGGGTGCTCTGGTTCTTCTCGTGCTTTGGCGGCTCGACGCCTAGGCGGAGAGCCAGGTCTCCCCATGTCTTGACCTCCTCCTTTTGTGTAAGCTGCCCGATGAGCTGGTAGAGATGGAAGGTGCTGAATGTCTTGCCCTCGCTCTTGGGCGGGACGCGGAAGGCCTCCTTCAGGGCGGTGGGGTCGGTGTCGGGAGGCACAGCGGGATTGCAGCAGAGTATGAATTGCACGTAAGCGTCCTCGATGGTATCCTCACGGACATTCCTGGGCGGCAGCATCGACCTCGCATAAGATGGGGCGTGGGCATGAGCATGAGCATGAGCCCGCGCCGGCTGGGACGTGGCAGCTGAGGCCGAGGAGGACGGCGCGTGGGTGGCGGATAACTGCGTCGTCATGATGGGAGCCACGAGGGGGCGGCCAGGCGCACGGAAGCGCCCGACATGGAAGGCTGGCTGGCTGGGCAGTACGGCCGTGTGCAGCGCTTGAGCTAGCGAGGCGGCACCACGGATGGGGCTCCACCTGTAGACCAAGATGGCGGGTGCTGGTTCTCGGCGGCCCCGTAGTCTTTATCGGTCTTTAGTGCAGACTGTCGGCCCCAAGGGCATTCGACCAGTGCTAAGCTTCTGGCGCGGCGCGTGGAGGCCGCGACCCATCCCGAGGGTTCGGGACCAGGACTGGGCCGGGGAATGGCGAGGGACACAATGGTCTGCGCCTTGGGGGAATGCCAGCTAGCGGGGACAGGAATGGAACCAAGCAAGGGCTTGTGCTGGCAGTGTCTCGAGGGATTTGGGGCTACGTGTATATGGAGGCTGGTATGCGTGGTATGCGTGTTTCTATGTCTGTGTGTGTCTGTGTGGGCATGTGTGTGTGCTGTATGCGAGGTACGTGTTTGCGGCATTCAAACGTGCTTATTTTGCGGGGATGACGGGCAGAAGGGACTAAACAAGGGTGAGAGATCCCTGAACCTGCGCGCGGGCGGAAGGCGGGCTCAAATGAAGAGGGCCCAAAGGGGATGGTCTGTGTTTGTATCACCAGGATACGCGCCACCCACGCAGAGCCAGCAGTCAAGCGTCTCCCTCTGCCTCGAAGCGTCCAGAAGTCGGTAAGACTGGTATTACCAGGCCAGACACCACCCAACACAGGCTGTTCTGATCACGCTCAGACCCGACAGCTACTGAGACGGGTACTTGTGCAGACCCAGCTCTATCCATCAAGGGAAGCCCTGTCGAGGACCCGGATCTCAGTGGGCGCTAGGGCGGGCTGGGGACTGCCACGTCGGCAGGTACCGTTGCAACTGCGCGACTGACGAGATTAGACCCTCTGTGATGTCACGGCGCCCTCACAAAGCCGAATCGAACGGGCCGAGATAGCGACTAACGTGGTCGCTGGAGGGCGGGTGGAGACGGGGCCGGCAGCCCTGGCCGAGCAACCTAGCGGGAGAGTCCCGGCGCACGTCAAGGCAGGCAGTCCGGTCAAATTGGTGGAGCAATCAGTTGGGGGGTCGGCGGCGAGCTGCCAAGTGTTGGGCGCTGGGTGTAGTAAGCACAGAAGGAAGACAAAGAAATGAGCGTGCGGAGGAATGAATTTCCTTTTGTTTGCTATTTTGCTCGACTTTGATCGACTCGCTCCGTGGCAAAATTAAAACAACCAGAAGATCAGGCAGGCACAGCGAGGTGCCTGGTACATAGCTACAGGTAGCTAGGTAGCTATATGTCTCCTCTGTAGCAACGGTTACATTTGATTACTCCGCGGCCTTTCGGTTGGCTACATTCGCCTCCGCTGGCTGGCGATCAGTACACCCTCGAGCCAATCATCGTCGGGCGGCGCAGACGAGATTGAGCTCGGGCCACCCAAAAATAGCATCACGAGGCTGACAGGCGGGCAATCAACGCGGCGCCCAACGCAGGAGCGTCCGGTGTGTCAATTGACTTTTCCATTCCACTGCCCACGCTCCCGCATCCACTCAATTGCAGGCCCCGTTCGGTAGGCACCGCGCCGTTATTGGAGCTGAGGACTGGTGGCAGAGAAATTGAGCCTGGTCTTTGGCGTCCACGCGAGTCATCCATCACATGCTCGAGAGCGTCCCAGCAACGAAAATCACTGCTGCTCTGCCCTGAGCTCGTCTTATGCAGTCCTGAAGAAGGAGAAAAAATGCGGAGGATTGGGCGCCCATGCAAAAAGGTCGAGTTTTTTCAGCTTTTCAGCAACTCTAGCATCCAAAACATCACGGGCAACTCCCTTCGTCCCCATCGTCATGTGACTTTTGTCCTTACCTGCCGGAAATGAGCCGTGGCGGGGCACCCGCGCTGGGAAGCTCACTTACAGCTGCCCCCCCAGCCCATCGGACCTCGGCCTGAGGGTGATGCAAACACCCGCGTTGGACTGACTGCCCCTGGGGCCGCCGCACGTCACAGGTCGCCGGCACATGCAACCGCCCGAGCTGTGCGGTGACCCGACCCGGCTGTCATTGCTGAACGTCATGTTACTGCCTCCGCCCTTTTGAATCCTTGTGGTTTCCTGTTTTCTTTTTTTTTTTTTTTTTTTTTTGTTTCACATTCTTCTTCCCTTGACTCTTTGGTTTTCTCCGACTGTGAAACCACCACCGACCCGACGACTCCCTGCCGCGAACACCGCCATAGCCAACTGCTGTGTTCTCCACCCATTTCCCATCATGGTCGCCGCGTCAAAGCCCGTGATCCCCCAGAACGACAATGTCGCTCACGCCCTCGCCGGTGCGGGAGGGGGGATCTTGTCCATGGTGCTGACGTACGTCGTCCAGCCGCGCCCCGATCCAGCAGCACCAGCCAGCCGGTCCCTGTTGCCGTACTGACCCCCTGGCCTCTATTCCTCCCGCAGATACCCGCTCATCACCCTCTCTACCCGCGCCCAGGTCGAGTCCAAGCGCGCCGAGTCGGCATTCCTCGAGGCCGCTCGCCGTATCGTCGCCCGCGAGGGCGCCTCGGGCCTGTACGCCGGCCTGTCCTCAGCCCTCTTCGGCATCAGCGTCACCAACTTTGTCTACTACTACTGGTACGAGTGGACCCGCGCCTTCTTCGAGTCTGCCGCTGCCCGCGCCGGCCGCGCCTCGCGCAAGCTCACCACCATCGAGTCCATGCTCGCCGGCGCCCTGGCCGGCTCCGCCACCGTCCTCATCACGAACCCCATCTGGGTCATCAACACCCGCATGACCACACGCAAGCAACAGGTCACCGCTGCCAAAGCCCCCCGCGCCACCGACGAGGAGGCCGCCGTTGCCCCCGCCGCCACTGGGTCGGAAGAGAAGCCGGCCGAGGGGGAGGCTGCCGCCGATGAGGCCGAAACCCCCAAGATGGACGAGGAGGCAGCAGCAGCAGCAGCCCGAGGGAACTCGGTGGCGCAGCAGAAGAGGGAGGCCGTCCCGGGCACCTTGGCCACGCTTCTGGCGCTGCTCCGGCACGAGGGCCCCCAGGCGCTGTTCCGCGGCGTCGTCCCGGCCCTAGTGCTGGTCATCAACCCGATCCTGCAGTACACGCTGTTTGAGCAGCTCAAGAACGCCGTCGAGAGGCGCCGCCGCGTCACCCCCATGATCGCCTTCCTTCTCGGCGCCCTCGGCAAGCTCTTTGCCACCTCCGTCACATATCCCTACATCACCGTCAAGAGCCAGATGCACGTCGCCGACAATGGCGCCAAGAAGGAGGGCATGTCCGAGGCTATCAGCAGGGTCATCAGGGAGGAAGGCTATGCCGGTCTTTACAAAGGTGAGGGAGGATACATCTCGACACATCGCGCGTCGCTTCGCACTGCTGGCTGCGCTGCTCGAGCTACGGCTAACAGAACCTCTTCTCTCGCTTCCAGGTATTGGTCCCAAGGTCAGCCAGAGCGTTTTGACCGCCGCGTTGCTGTTTGCCTTCAAGGATGTGCTCTATGAACAGACCGTCCGCCTCCGTGGGACGATGGCGAGGAAGTCGTTGCCCAGCTGAAAGACCCTCTGGCCTGCTGTGGAGTCGCATATCCGACACATCTTGATTGGAGGAGGAAAATAATGGGCACGGATAAGTTTCATATAAGCTTATTTAACATGCATGCATCTATATGCTTTGACTGCCGCCGAGCCTACGTCAGCATCATCGATCTAGCAAGTTAATGTGCGAGTATGGCGGCCTTGTTTTATTGATATAGGCCGAATCGGAGCTAAGGACAGTTCAAAAAGGTCTCAGTATCGTCTTCCATTTATTTTGCTTTCATCCTCCTCTTTCCTTTCCATGTCAGCCAATGTGTCTACATATACCTACAGACCCGGATAACGCACAGTTCCAATAAGCACTAGTCAAGCCGCAACAGGCCTTCTCCTCCGCCCTCACACATGAGCGCGTACTCCGTCCTCCGCTCAGTGGCCAGGTTTTCTGTCGTCAGGCACGTGTGATTTTAGGTACAATCCACCACTCATGATATCCCTGGTCTGGTTTTGGCACCTCGGCCTTGAGCGTAGAAGACAGCCCTTGACCACCTGACCCGCCCCCGGCAGCTTCTGAAAGCGCCTTGCGCAGCGTCATGATGTTTATGCTCGCCGTGATGGCCGACTTGGCGCAGTTAGCGGTACCCGCGGTCCAGCGATCGTGCGTGACCCCCGTTGCGAAGGCTTCGCGCTCGGTGAACTTGGCGATGCGCTCGTACGCCTTGCGGGACGCGGCGACGGACCGATCTGCGGCCGCGAGCACCTCGTCGGTTGACAAATGCAGTTGCGTCACCTGACGCTCGAACTTCTCAAAGGCGGGCAGCTCGGGGAGGCCGACGGAGGCAAAGGGCCGCATCCGGATCTCGTACCGGAGCTCATCTGTGCTGTAGGGGCGGGGCGGGGCGGTGACCAGTCCGGTGCGGTACAGGGCCGTGTAGATGCAGTAGATGGCCTTGGCGAGCTCCGTGGTGGCGGCGGCGTCAATCATGGTGGCGCGCAGGTACGACAGCGAACGGGTGAAGAGGGCCTCCTTGGCCGCGGGCAGGTCCCGACCCTTGAGACGGGCGCGGTGGTCGTTCATGCTCTGCAGCGTGAAGGCCTTGATGCGCTCCACGTGTTGCATGCGCTTCTGCGCCAGGTATGCCAGGTACCAGTACATGCCGCCAAGCTCGTCGGGCTGGTACACCTCGAGCTCAAAGCCCAACTGCACGATCCACTCCATCAGCCGCAGCTTGTACAGGTACGCCCATGAAGAGAGCGGCAGTGAGTACGCCGGCTCTGACGACTGCGACACCATCGGCTTCTCGTCCACCTGCACTTGCAGCAGCTGGTCCACTTCCTCGGCGTCCACCTGGAGCAATTCCCATTCTTGAATTGCGTGACAGAAGTTGCGTCGGATCCGGCACCTATTCTGACAAAGGGCCCGGAAGATATCCAGGTACGGCTGTGCCGCTCGCTGCCGGAAGACCTCCAGCTGGTGCGCGATGGCGTGACGTGGGTCGTGCGGCGCCTCGACGAGGTCGTTTGCGTGATCCAGAAGCTGGCTGCAGGGCAGGACCACGAGCGACAGGTCGTCATCCATGATTTGGCGGATGCTCATCGACCCGAGGATTATGTTGTCCTTGAACACGTAGCTCTGTAGAAGCGTGCGAATGTAGATCAGGGGCTGTGGCTTCTTGGCCTGGAACCAGAGCACAAAGTTCTTTCGATGTCGGCGAGAGAGGCGACAACGGCCATGCTACATGTCAGCTATCGATGCCACAATAACGAACGAACAGGGAAATCTCGGCCTGGGCTAGCGAGCAACTCACCAGAAGCGACTGCGAGTCGGTGTACTTGAGAACGTCACTAAGCTCCTTGCCGTCCTCAAACATTCGCTGGAAGCGCCGATATGCGTCGTCAAAGTCTATGTTGACGATCGGTCGAGGGGGCATTGTGCTGGCCAATCGCCGCTGCAGCTTGCAACTGAAGGCTTCGGGGACCGGGGTTCCCAGGCGGTGGGAGGCCTGTATTTGCTCCAGGACTGCCTTGAGCTCGATCCAGGGGGTCTTGATGGACTCTGGATGGCTGCGGAGGTCTGTGAGCTCCATGGCTCTCAGGAGAGCGTACCGCAGCTCGAGCCTGAAATCAAGAGCCTGTACGATCTCTGGGAGGAACATGCTCTGCATCGAGTGCAATAGTGCCCTGGCCTCCTGGATCGCCTCTCGTATCTCTTCCCTGTCGATGTTAACGAGAAGACTTCTGTTGTATTGGTTTGATACAAAGTCTTCCTCCTTTTATTGTTGTTATGCCGTGGTTTTCGGTTTCGAGCGCGCTCAAGAGTCAGCAAACCTAAGCCGAAACGGTTTGGCGGCTTTAAAGATATATCGACCAGGACAAGAAGGTGCAGCCTACCTCATAGTAATGCTCGCATTTTATTCCTTCATTGACATAGCAACAAGTCTTTAGGAGGCCGAGGCAGTATGCACGCAGGATCGAGTGCATCGGAGGCCGCGAGGTCTGAGAAGTATAGTCGCGCACGTAGTCGGCTTCTTCGATAGTCATAGGCTGCGGCGTCAACATATTCTCGATATATAGGTTGGTGAGAAGTGTTTGGGAGAGAGGGTAGCCGAGATGCCAGGCCATCTGCGAGGCCATAGTGTGTTAGAAGTGTGAGGTACCCTAGAGCAGAAATAAGTAACCGGGAGCGACACTTCCTACCTCGTGGCAGAGCAGCTGGTCGATGATACCAATGACCTCCTCGGGAAGGAGAGGTCTGCAGACATCGTAGTCCGGGTCGGGCGACTCGCCATCGGCCAAACAGCCGCTGTCCATTTTTGGATCCATAATCTATATTTGTGAGCACAGCTGAGTAATGGGCGGCGGTACACCTGGATATCAGAAGAGCAAGTCACCTCCAAGGCACCCACGGATTCAAACAGGGTGAAGTAGCCATCCTTGACAAGACAGCCAGGCTTTAGGGCTGGGGGATGTTAGAATGAGAGTCTTTAGATATATCTGAAGGCGTTGGGAGGAGACCACGTCGGCCTGGAGAAAACGAACCCTTGGCAGCCGTCACGAATTTGTCTGTGATGTCGAAGGCGACGACACCGTGGCTCGTGACCTTTGGCGCGTCTGGCTGGTGGTCGCGTTCATGTTCACGGTCGAGAGACAGCCCAGAGAGCTCTATGGTTTTTGGTCCTTGTTCAGTCTGGTTGTGGATCCCGACGAAGCAAAAGAAAAAAAAAGTCCCGATCACCGACGACCAGAAATGGAGGAGGCGAGAGGCATAACTCCTCATGCGGCATCCCTGGCGGTGCTCATGGATTCACACTCACCTTGCGATACAGAAGCAGCGCCCGGGTCGTTTACGCCCAGGCCGAAAATTCCGTTCAGTGTTGACATCTTGATATACCGACGATGGTTGGTGCTCTAGCCAAAACAGTCGCATGGCCCCGCCCTCAGGCGCTCTGTTTCAAGCTCGGCGGGACGGATTTGGATGGATGGTCGGCCGTGTCTTGGTTGTTGCCCCCTCACTGACGAGCACGACGTGGGAAAAGATGGAGTCGTATAGAAGCACAAACAGACAAACAGGCCGGCCGTGCCCGCAGTCTTGCAGTCCTGCAGTCACGTTGCCCGGGCGAGAAGGCAACGCCCGGTGTGGTTGAAGGGCAGTAGCTGTTGCCTGAATGGACCTAATTGATCTCTCTGTGGCCAAGGCCTGGCGTCATCGGGCGATTTTAAGGCGGGGATGGTGGGCTGCAATAAGTTTTTGCGCGTGGCACCCCGAACCCGCTCCTGCCAGTAGCCAAACGCCCCAAAATTCAACGCGAATCTGCTCTCAAACCGGAGTCGTCAACCCAGGAATTTGCAAAGCTCTCTCTGTATTATAAAGTGCGTCGTGCACGCACAGAGAGGCCAGCTAAGAAAGGTCAATAAGCTCGGGGCTGGAGAAGCTTCTTTACCGACCTTCATGTTGTCCTTCTCAACTATCTTATATGTTCCTCCCTCATCTCCAAGCGGCCTCTTACGAGATTGGTAGGTTTGCGGGTGCTGAAGCAAAATGGGCAGACATCGACCAGCAGTCAAACGAGTGAACCGCCATGTGCGTGTGCACGCAGGTCACAGATTCAGTGCCCACGCGGTCATTCGCAATAGACACCTGGTCCCCATCACTTCTCTGTGCATCTGTCTATGCCGACAGACATGTAACACCTCCATTGCCATTCCTTTGAATTGTTCAGAAGACGAGCCCCTTTGTATAGTGATGATACGGCTCTGTACGTAGGCTCGGGCCCAGTGCTTATAAGTCACATCGATCCCCAACGCACCCTCCTCCTGCTGAACCCCCACCCCGTCCGTCTATCTCCTGACAAACGTGCCTTATGACGAAGCACCCGAGGTGGCGGACTTGTTGGCTTCGGCCAAATTCTGCGGCTCGCCTTGCTTGCCGTTCTGCGATACGTTGTCGGAAGACATCTCGTCAGCAAAATCCAACTGTTTCCTGCTTGCCCCATCGATCCAGCCTCTATACTGTTATGCCTGGCTCGGTGGCTCTGCGCTCAATCACCATAGCCTGCCCGATGATCCCAGAGGAACAGGGTCTTGGAAGATAACGAGCGAGAAGAAAAAGCGCTCACCGTCCACTTGGCGAATCGCAGGTCCATCTCGCCCCGGCGTTCGGCGACAAGCCTCTTGTCCTCCTTCAGGCTTCGGCGGACAACACGGCCGGCGATGGCCAAGTAGCGGTTGTAGCTGTGCATGGTATTCGGTCCTCGGTTAGCCGGCCGGTTTTTTCGGTTGCGGGCGTTGCGGGCGTCGCTCGCGCTGGAGGCGATATTCCCTAGAAATTGGGCTCGGCTCGGATTGGGACTCACGTAAGGCCTGCGGCTTTCCACGCGAACACCATTTTGTTGTATTTGGGAGAGTCGTTTTTTGGTAATGCGGTCGTCGGCCGTGCAGAAATGCTTGCCCTCGGGAGAAAATGGGATCTTGAGAGTAGCAATTGAGACCCACCAAGCTTGGTCCGACCGTATGGACCATGTGCACAATCACGTGCGCTTCCTCCAAGCTTCCCGAGTCCATCGTCACCAAATAACAGCCTGTACTGAAAAGATACAAGAAACAGGAGAGAAAATATGAAACAAAAAGGAAACTTACAGGATAAATTCAGACTATAGAATACACCGCGGCCATATACAAAACCAAAGGAAACACCCACCTAATAATCACCTAGCTAGGTAATCAAGCATTTTTTTTTTCATTTCCGATAAATGCTCCAGGAAGAGACGAAGACGCCAAGACAGCCAATCCCCAGTTTACGAACCAACTCCCAGACGTGCTATGAGCGGGCAGGCAGGAATTTTGTCTAAGGGTCTTTACTATATGCACAAAGGGCGGACTCGCCAAAGCGGCGACAGAGTTGTTGGTACATCGATTTCCCCACTATTCAGTCTATGCGTTCAGCCCCAAGTCCGCAGCATACGGAAGCACGTGCAGGTCTCCAACAGCGGAAACGGACGCCTTGCCGTCAACAAGAGACTTCGCAGCCTGTATTTATTCCGACGGTTAGCAGATGTGTGGGGTAGCAAGAAAGAAGCATAGGAAGAAAAAGTTAGTCCCGGCATGGATGATACTTACAGCTTTGACCTTATCGGCGGTTACGGACTCAAAGCTTTTGATGGTCTCAGCAGCCTGGAAAAGCTTGGCACCATGGAGTACGCTGTTGCCGGCGGCAACGAGGCCAGCACCCGTCAGCTCGTGGGCCGTGAGGGCATCAAACTTAGCCTTGGCAATAGCCTTGGTCAGGTCCTCCTTGCTGATGCCACCCTGGGCGACGGCCTTGAGCGCCTTAACCGACCCCTCGGCGACCTTGCGGACTGAAGCCGCAGGGCCCGAGATCTGGATGGTCAGGAGGCCAGCGTCCGAGTAAACGTAGTTCTTGGCAAGAGCTTGGACGCCCGAGGCATCCGTGGCGGCCTTGGACAGGAGAGTGAATCCAGTCGACCACGAGATGCTAGACTTGCCACCGAGCAGGGCCTCCAGGACGGCAATCTCTGGCTTGGGTGCAGAAAGGCTAGTGCTGGGGAAGCCGATCACGATGGCGCTCTTGCCAGTTGCGACCGAGCGCTGCTCGCCGCCGTGATACTTGGAGGGAGAGTTTGCGAGAGACAGTGAGCTTGAAGATGAGGTCGGGAGGGTTTTAAAGAAGCGCTCAACCCATTTGGACAGGCCGGCCTGCGAGGCGCCGTCCGAAACAAGAGCAACGTTGGGCTTGGTGTAGACCGACTCGGCAAACGCCGCGACCGAGTTCTCGTTCAGATAGCCGGACAGCGGTGTCGTGCTCGAGGGGTAGATGGACGAACCAAGCCCGGTGTGGAAAGCGACGGCATGCGCACCGTCAACAGCTTGGGCAAGGGCGTCGTGCGAGACCTTGTCCTGAGCCAGGTGGATTATGGGTTCGACCTGCTCGTGGAACTCGTGGGCTACCGCCACGCCGCGGCTCGTCAGTACACAGACCCCTGCCGATAAGGAAGTGACCGAAAGGACCGCATACTCGTGTACTTGGTCTGGCTGGCAACCTCGCCCAGCAACTCGACAAAGTAGGGAAGATCATCCCTGAGGAAGGCGGCCTCGAGGATAAAGGCCTCGCGGGTGTGGTACGCCTTCAATTGGCCGCCGAGAAGCTCAGCTTCCCGTGTGATGCGCAGGGCGGATCGTTTTTGCGTGTTCTACTTCCGGGGAGCAGCGTTAGCTCACAGATCTCCCTGAGAAGTCCAGTATATTAGGACATATGAGCGGGGGAAAGATCCTTGCCTTGAAGGCGAACTCCTCCAGGCCGACAGTTAGGCCGGGCAGCGGCTGGTACCTCGTGCCAGCCTTGGCAACGAGTGCAAGTTTCGTAGTCGGTCCGTGGGCGTCCTTGGAGGCGACCTTGATTCCCGCGATATCGGCCGGCTCGTACGATGCAGAGGCGGTGCCAGGAGTTCCTGGAGCTGGCGACGCAAAGCCGCGCTGGGCAACTCGGGCGCAGATGGGCCGGCGGAGTGCCAGGTGACCTCCCCTGGCTATGGCGGACCTCGAGATCATTTTTGGTCGCTGAGGGCGCAGATGTGTTTTTGGTTGTTGCGAGGGACCGCGAACGAGCTTCACCCCGTCCAATTGACACTGCTGTCGAGGATGCCTTCTTGCTCGGCTCTTCCGAGCAATTTTCGAGTGGCACCCCAAATCCCGTGCACCGAAGCAGGAAGCCCCACCTAGCTGTGGCTGGGCCGCTTGGAATTGGTCCAGCAGACTCCAGCCGCAAACCTCATAATTGGCAAATCTGACATACAAGAAAGCTAGAGCAAAGGAAAAGGAAGAGACAAAGGAAGAAAGAAGAAATAAAGGACATAATAAGGAGAAGGAAGAGAGGCATACGAAATAAAAATGAAACAGGAGGGTAAAAAGGAGTCAAGTGTGTCACCTTGCTTTCTGAATGAGGCAACCACAGTTGTAGATCTCGATACAGCACGTTCCAGTTCTAATTGGGACCGTGGTCTACTCCTGTAACAAATAAGGAGGAAGACACGCAGAGGGCGAGGCGGTACAGAGAGGAAGGGTATATATGAAAGACGGTAAAGGTACAGTGGTAGAAAGGGAGCATGAAGACCGGGCACGTCCTAGGTGGTATTTGCTTTTATGGATAAATTCAGGAATCCTTTACTATTTCAGCAACCTCTTTCCTGTTCCATCCTGTGCAGTTCAGCCACTCTCCAGGAATGAACGGTACATGGGGCTGGCTCGGTGGCTGGTGGTGAATCCGGCGACGTGAGGTGGTAGTTGGAACCTTGATGACTCCACCGATTCGCAGCTGTGGGGGTAAATCCCCGGCATTATGATGAGTCGTCACCGAAAGCAATTGATGCTGGGGGTGGGATAGAAGGAGAAAAAAGAAAAGTACGGCGGCCAACAATCGCGTCACAGCCCACCCAAAGGCCGTCGACTGCTCGTCGCATTTGTTTCGCGCAACGCCAGACTTCTTCAATGACCCAACGGTAGCCACAGTGGCAGCTCTAGAGATAGTGAGAGAATCTCTAGAAGCTAGAACAAACGGCGCCAAAAATAAAACACCCTCGCTCCAGTCCCCGCAACCCGGCCGCTGCGTGCAATGTTTGTGGTGAGTTGGCATGCTCTCCCTCTCCCAGAGAACGGCCACGAACAGTCCGAGCTCCTCCATGCTAACTGTGAGAGCCCACAACGCCACAGACGAAGCATCTTGCGGAGCTTTGCGCTCTGTTCATCGACGATGTTTATGGAGAGCTGCCCTCGGTACGTGAATCCTAGCTTCGCGCGCGTGTCCGACAGCCGCTCCTGCGCGAGATGAGGCCCGGCGGTGCTGACCAGTTGTATACCGTGTACTCGTCTTGCAGCGTATCTTCTCCATCCTTCTCACTCGGGGCCGGTCCACCGTGCAGCAGCTCGTCCAGTACACATCATTGAGCCCTCGCCAATTGCGCCACGGGCTAGCTGTCCTGATACAACATAACCTGCTCTACTACTCGGTTGGAAGCGTGCCTACCACCTACGAAGCCAATGCGCCGGCCGCATACAATCTGATCCGCGCCGGAAGGGTCCTGGAGCTGGTCGGGTCGATGCATGGCGAAGCTGCCAAGGATGTCATCCAGAGTCTGATGGTGCTGGGCAACACCAAGGTCGGAGATCTCAGGGACGCCTACGCCGCCAGGATAGAAAGGCGCCAGGCGCCAATACGCCCCGCCGAGGACGCTGAGATCAACGGAAATGACGACCCCTTCGTCTCGGACCATGAGGGCGACCAGGGCGACTCAACAGCTACGGACTTGTCGCCTGTCGAATCGGTCGACCAGCTCAATTCCATACTGTGCCGCCTGGTGGAGGATGAGTTGCTCGTCGTGGTGGGCGCAAAGATGTTCCAGAGCTTCGATGACATCTACCGCGACGTGCAGGCTGAGGTTCAGAAGAAGGAATTTACCAGCGGCATCAAGGGCACAAAGGACAAGGAGCGCTACCAAAACCTAGTTGCGCAGCGCCTCTCCGAGATCAGAGATGAAGGCAAAAAACTCAAGCGCAAGCTTGAGACGCAGCCCATCGCAGCCAAGCGTCGCAAGGTCCAGAATGGAGATGTAGCCAACGGCACTCACGACATCTACAGTGCACCTCCGCTTGATGTGAGCATGAATATTCCCCACCCTTCTGCTGCCTCTTTTCCGTTTCTCCCCTTCCCGGTCTTCCTATTCGACCCTTTCACTGGCGTGGCCTTGTACATCAGCTAACCAGAATCTACCATCCAGCCTGACGTGGTTTTGCGTGTCAACCACGAGAAGTGTCTCGTGGAGCTACGCAATCGTAGACTGACAGAAGCGGTGGCTGATCATATCGGAGAAACTACCAGCCAGATCTACGCCGTGCTGCTCAGTCTGCTCACGGCAAGGCTCTCCCGCTGCCGAGATCATCCCATTATCGATGCGAACAAGGACGAGGACGACTCGGATAACGCCCGCTACGTGACTACCAACGAGATTTTCGATCATTTAAGCCCTTCTCTTGATGTTGGGTCTGGGATTGGGAGAGTAGACGCAAGCCAGGTGGACCCTCAGGGCGTGGAAAGGATTCGCAGGCGGCGTCCTCGCCCGAAGGAGCCGTATGTCAACCACGACGATGACGACGATGACGACGACGACGATGGCGGCGGTCAGAACGGAAACGGGGCTGGGATCGAGTATGATGAAGAACTGGAAAGACATTCCCTCAAACAGCAAAGCGAAGCGCCGGCGAAGAACGGAGTGAAGGAGAGCAAGGTCAAATTCAAGGAGACCAAGACTTCGGAGAGCCGGCTATCGCTGATGCGACAGCATCTATTACTCCTATGCGAGAGCTCACATGGGTTTCTGCGACACTCTGGGAACGGGCAGTGGACGGTGGATTTCCGACCGTTGGTCCGCAGGATCCAGGAGAGCGAGCTCGACACGGTGATCGAACGCAAGATCGGGCGGCACTCGCTGCGCCTCATCCGGATCCTCAGGAAGCGGGGCAAGGCGGATGAAAAGTCGCTACCGATGCAGGCCATGATGGCCAAGGGGGCTGTGCACAAGATCATGTTGGAAATGCAAATGCACGGGTTCGTGGATGTGCAGGAGGTGCCCAAGGACAACACGCGCAACGCAAAGTCGACCATTTTCCTGTGGTACTGCGACACGGACCTCTCGCTCAGCCAGCTGCTGGACAACACGTACAAGACGATGCTCCGCTGTCTGCAGGTGCGAGAAGTGCACAGGCAAAACGCGCGAGAGGTTCTAAGGTTCGTTGGGAGGGCGGACGTCAAGGGCCGGGAGAAGGAGGCGCTGGAGAAGAAGTATTTTGACCGGTACGACCAGTATCGGAACATCGAAGACAAGATCCTGGGCCACGTGATGCGACTCGACGATCTAGTCGGCGTCCTCAGCGACTACTAGGCTCAGAAAGGGCCATGTGGAAGATGAAGACGGATGGGAGGTTGGAGCACTGCTCCGTGTCGTGTTACATGGTTTGTTACGCATCCGAACCAGGATATTCTGGCGAACCAGCGGCAACCCGCATCAACTTGGCGCGGCCGGGCCTGTACATATCTAACACTTATTCGTGACATATTGGGATGCGCCATAGAAGGGAACCATTGGTAATGCTTCCCCATTTATTTAATGCCAAGCCTCCTGGCGGACGTGTCCGGAGTTGAGACGACAAGCACCTGCATTCACCTGGGGTGATGTTATAACGACAAAGCTTCTGCCGATCAAAGCTACACCCCATGTCCGAGCAGGGCGTCCGGATCATATCTGTGGGGGCTGCCAAACCCCTTCTCGTTGATTTCTCTATGTATATTCTTTCTCTTTTCCTGCTTCTCGACCAATGGGCATCTAGATGCCTGAGACAGGTCGGTAGGTAGGTAAGCAGACATAGTGCTGTCTCTCTTCCTTTTCTTCATTCATGGCCCTCTTCCCATCGAAGCAAACCGCGACGCTTTTTTTTTTTTGGCGGGGCACAACCAGCTGGATTTCATCGGCGGGGTTGAATTGTGCGCTCTGAGTGGCCAGAGCTGGAGCTACCCCGTCCCTGCACCTGTGAGCTGCGCGGGAGCGGCTCCTATCAATCGATGCGACGGATCGGCTGCCACCAAATAAATTTTTTTTTCTTCTGAATTAGCCCCGAACACGGACTTGGGTTTTGGCGGTGCATTTCGTCCTCCTTCCGCCGTTGAAAAATGCAAAGTTACTGAACGTCTCAACTGACAATCCCAGACTTCCGAACTCTTCGCGCGTTATTCTAAGTCATATTGCCAATCTTTCCACCCCCTCTCCCTGCCCGGCCACTTACACCCGCCCGCCCCTCACGATGTCTCCTCCGGTTGGTGGCGGCCGCGAGAAGGAGTCCAACCTGGCGCGGTTGCTCGGATCGGGTGAATATCTCCCGAGTTTTTCCTCTTTTGTGCTAGAGTTCGGTGACCGACGGCCACGTCCAGGACACTCGCTGACTTCTGCGCCTATGGCCCAATCCTAGGCTCTGCGGGTATCTCCGAGCTCGCTGTGTTCCACCCCGTGCGTTCTGCCTCGCCTCGATCCGACGACGAGGACGACCGCGCATACTGACGCATCCCTTATAGGTTGACACGATCGCCAAGCGGCTTATGAGCAACGAGACCAGGGTACTGCCACCATCCGACAATGGGTAGATGGACAAGGCCTGCGCGCCTAGAAGACGACGGGACTGACATGGCTTGCAATCTCCTTCAGGTTTCAAGCCTGAGCCAACTTAACTCGGTCATCTTCAAAGACAAGGCATCCGCACCGGTGGGCCGCAAGTTCTTCTCCCTTTTCCCGGGCTTGGGCTACGCTGCCGGCTACAAGGTGCTGCAGAGGATATACAAGTACGGCGGGCAGCCCATCGCGCGTGACTGGCTCACGGCCGGCTACGGCAGGGACTTTGAGAACGCGTTCGGAAAGAAGACGGGCAAGGCGATACTGCACTCGACGGCTGGAAGGTATGGCTGACGGCCCCTAAAGCCCGCGCCGGGTTCGCCCTTCTCTGCTGGTCAGTGTCAACGGACGTGAACTGAACGATGCGCCTTAGTCTGATCGGCATCGGCGAGATCGTCCTGCTGCCGCTGGACGTCCTCAAAATCAAGCGTCAAACAAACCCGGAGGCCTTCCGTGGCAGGGGTGTGTTCAAGATTGTGCAGGACGAGGGCTTCGGCCTGTACAGGGGATGGGGGTGGACAGCGGCCAGGAATGCGCCGGGTTCGTTTGCTGTAAGTGGGCGCTTGCGGACCGCCGCCACATACACCTATGCGCCTCCGGCGCCACAGCAAGGTACCCCGTGGACATGGTTACTGACGTTGGCGTCTACGCGCCCACTAGTTGTTTGGCGGATCTGCTTTCGCCAAAGAGTTCCTCTTCAAGCTCGAGGACTACAACAAAGCGTCGTGGTTCCAGAACTTTGTGGCTTCGATCGCGGGAGCATCCGCCTCGCTCGTTGTGTCGGCCCCGCTGGACGTCATCAAGACCAGGATCCAAAACAGGAACTTCGACAACCCTGAAAGCGGCTTCCGTATTCTATCCAACATGGCCAGGAAGGAGGGAATGTCGAGCTTCTTCAAGGGTTTGGTGCCCAAGGTACGTGCCAAAGGACAAAGACATAAATGTATGGGAAAACGACTGACCTATGACTTGTCCGCAGCTCTTGATGACGGGCCCCAAGCTCGTGTTCTCGTTCTGGCTCGCCCAGACCCTCATCCCCGCTTTCGACAAGGCTATCGCGGGTCGATAAGCATTCGCAGCTTGGTTGGAGCGGGCGAGGGGTGTGAGCGTGTAATACCATAGACAAGATCCGAGTCGGGATCTTGGCTTTTCTTCGCTTCTTGTTCTTTTTAGGGATTTTGGTCGATGGCGTGGGAGGTATCTAAAACTGAGGGGCTACCATGCATCACGCTGCGTTACGATAAAACAAGTACTCAGGACCAGACGCAATCTGCTCCATGTTCAAAGCCATTGTTATATGTACGTGTATAGATATAGGATAGACTCGGCATCTTGGTGGTGGGGTGGCAGGTCGGGTATCTTCTGCTGTCAATTCTCAGCTCCTTCTCTGATCTCCTTCCGGCTTTCCTTGTCGTGTTGCCATACATGTTTTTCAGAGGCGCCTCGGGCGGTGTGACAGTCGCGGATGGAGCGCGTAGCAGAGTTTCGGCTGAGTGGACAGCCGTGCGGGTAGAGCCCCACCCCACCCATCTTGCCGCCTATCGATAAAGTGCCGTTGGCGGATCCCTGCGGACGTTCGGGCGAAACAGAAGTGGGGGAAGTGCGTGCGTTGGCGTTGTTTTGGTTGTGGTTGCCAGGGCATTTTGTTTACACCCAGTCACAGCCGGGAGCGCCGAACGAGCCAGGCTTAGCTTGACTGGCGACGGCATAGCATTGGCCGACACGACATTCGAAGTCAACATCCCACCCGACCTGGCTCCCATTTCGGCTCCCATTTATTATACAAGATCCCGGGGTATAGCTCCAGGGGGACGGCCTCGATCTTTTTATTCTTTTCAACCCACATTTCCCTGCACGAAAGACACAACAAGGCAACGCCAGCAACTCCTTTTTTACCAGCATTATCACCAACAGATACACCTACGCTCCAGCGACATCATATACCAATAATTACGCTCTCTTCCTATCAGCTCGCCCTGCGTCCTGCGCTCCTCCACACCCGCCCGCTCCGGCACACGTGCCTCATGTAAACCATCACATTCCATTGCTGCCGAACTAGCGTCACGATGCCGCCGATAGAACGGGACGTCCCCAGCCAGCTGGACCGGACGCTGAGACACCAGCATTCCGGCTCCTCGGACCACAGCCGGGCGTTGATCCCCATGTACGTAAAGGCGAGAGGGCGAATGTTCCGCATGAGGGGAACCAGACTGCGGTACGGGACTGACGGTAGAACTCTTCAACCGCAATAGGTGGGACAGCTCCGACCCAGACAGGGCGCCGCCGCCGCTCCCTCTGAACCCCCAGTCTCCCAGTGTCGGCCCCTCGCCCTCCAAACCAGGCACGTCGGCCGCTATCCAGTCGGCTCATGCAGCGCTGGCCGAGAAGGCCCGCGAGAACTCTCTCGTCCCGGCGCCTCTCGGCAAGAACTCGACGCACCGGCGGATAAAGTCGTCGCAGCACGGCAGCGTCCGCGACCTGGGCTTCATGCTTGAGAGTGGGCGAGAGTCGGTCAACTCCACCCCGCGCTCCCATGAGCAGCTCCCCCGCCCCGGCTCGCCCCGGGACCCCTTTTACGACTCCAGGCCACAGGACGACCGGGACGCACCACTCGAGGTGAAGGTGCTCTCGCTCTCTCCCGGCCCTAGCCTGACGCCCATAATCAGACCTATTGCCCGCCGCTCAGCCCACAGTATCCTCGGCGAGAACACGCCACCGCAGTCAGCCACAATGCTGGCACTGCAGAACTTGTCCACCCCTACCAGGGAGAGGGACAGGGACGGCAACGGCAGTGGAAACGGCAACGGCAACGGCAATCACGGCAACAGTCACAGCAAGCCTCCGAGGGAGCTACGGGAGCTGCCCCAGGCGCCCGCCGCCTCGGCCCCCAGGGACCATAGGGACAATCATAGCCACGTCAAGGAGAAGCAGCCGGTCCAGCCGGAGCCGGTACCACTTTCCAATGTGACCAACTCGGCGCCATCGGCGGCGCTTGTCAGGCAGCCGCCCAACGCCGCCCTAGACTCCCTGTCGCAGCAAATCCTTAGCCTGACCAACATCGCCACGTCGCTGCAGAAGGAGATGTCACAGCTCAGTCGCCGCAGCAGGGATAACGCTACGGACCTCCTGAGCCTGAAGGAGGCCACCAACACACGTGACGAGGACATCCGCCGCAGCCTGCGTGACCTTCTCACCAGCACAAACGAGCTGTCGTCGCGAAGCTCGACGAGGGATCCCTACGGCGCCAGTCTGCTTCTCGATAGTAAGCCTCATGCCGCAGGCTCCCCGATGTCCAAGGTGGCGCGGCCTTTCTCGCTGCCACGCATCCCGTCTCTTAACAGCTTCTCCGCGTCTGTGGACGGCGATCGCATGAGCACCCCGTCGCTCTGCGGCCATGTGGCCGACGGCCCTGCCACAATCTCCCTACTGGAGAAGATTGTGCGTGATATGGGCACCAAGGATGGCCACGAAAATCTCATCTCTCGCCTCTCGGACGTGGCCGACAAGGTTGCAGGCATGGCAACTGCAAAGAAGGTGGAGGAGCTGCTGAACCTCGTCAAGAGTAGCCATGAGCAGTCTGCCATTGTGCCCGCCACCGATGCAAGCGGCGGTGGTGGCCGTGGCGGATCAGTGCCGCTGAGAAAGCGCAGCTTCGATGAGGACCCGTCGTCGCCCGTATCCGGCTTCGCCGGCCCGGGCGTAGGCGCGCTGCAGCGCGCGGGAGAACGCACGGCTGGCGATGTCGCTACTCGGCGCTCGTCGGCGCCGACCTCGAGCGAGTCGGACGCTGTGACAGGCGACATCCTCAGCGTCATCCGAACTGTCAAGGACAGTGTCGCGCAGGGCGGCGGGCTGACGGCCGAGGTCAAGGCGCTCGTGCGCGAGCTACGAGGCGAGGTGCTAGGAATGGGGCGCGAGATAGGGCGACGACTGGAGGAGGTGCAAGCCAAGAAGCCCAACCAAGCCGAGGCGGTGACGCAAGCCGAGATGAGCCGGGTCATAGACGAGGGCCTCGAGGAGATGAAGCAGCACATGAACCAGCTCCTCAAGGAGCACAGGCGCCAGTCGGCCACGGCAATCGCGTCGCGGGGACCCGTGGTGGACTACGCCGAGGTGTACAACTCGGTTCGCGCAGCGCTGAAGGACTCGCAGGCATCGCGGCCGCGCAAGGAGGAGGTCACGCGCGAGGACGTCATGGACGCGGTGAAGGAGGCCTGGGAAACGTACAAGCCCGAGATCGAGGTACAAACCATTGGGCTGGAGCGCGACGAGGTGCTACAGTGCCTGCAGGAAGGCCTGCGCGAGTACGCCCCATCCAAGGACGTCGCCCCGGGGGCCACTCGTGACGAAGTGCTTGCGGCCGTGGCCGAGGGCCTCAAGCATTTTGTGCCGCCGCAGGTCGAGACGCCCCCGGCCCTCTCGCGAGACGAGATCCTCGATGCGGTCCGAGAGTGCCTCGAGGAGTTCGAGTTCCCCGTTGCCGCGTCGGCAGTGGGCGCAGAGGTGACCAAGCAGGACATGCTCGACGCGGTCAAGGAGGGCCTCGAGGGCCTGGAGCTGCCGATGCCCGAGCCCACACAGTCCAAGGTCAGCAATGACGAGGTTTTGGAGCGGCTGGGCGAGATCGTCGAGCTCATGCGCGACGAGTTCCGTACCGCGTCGGCCGAGGCCAAGCAGACGGTGGCGGCCAGCGAGCGAGACAAGGAGCAGGTGCTCGACGCCACCAAGGACGGGTTCGCGAAGCTGCGAGCTGACATCGAGGCCTACGTCGACAAGGCTGCGGGCGCCAACGGCCAGGAGGGATTTCTGGACGGGCTAGTGCGCACGCTCGACGATTTCCGGGAGGAGATTGCCGAGCTCGTGTCCAAGGCGTCTGACAGCTCCCGCAAGGTGCTGACGACGGAGATCGAGAACCTCCGCGATGCCGTCAACTCGTCTCTCGTGCCCATGTCTGCCGTGCCCAGCGCCAACAGCGGTGGGAGCAACAAGGAGGTCATCGAGGCGCTGCACGATGGCATCAGCAGCCTACGCAACGAGATCGCCAGCCGGCCCATCGCGGGCACCAACGAGGTGCTCGACGCGCTGCAGGAGAGCATGCAGGACCTGCGCGAGTGCATCGAGCGTCTCGGCAACAAGCCCATCGACCTGACTGCCAACGATGAGATTCTCGACGCCCTGAAGACGGGGCTCGACGGCGTCAAGTCGGACATCAAGTCGGACATCAATGACATCCGCGAGCTGGCCAACCCCAACGAAAAGGCCGTGGCCACAATCAACCACTCGATGAGCACCGCCATGGTGCCCATAGACGTTCTGCGGCAGGACGATATTAAGAATCTCGAGAGGCTGATCGCGCAGCTCCAGATGAAGATGGACACGATGGAGGCCCCGGCCGAGGCCAGCGCGGCATCGGTGGCCGTTGCCGCCGCCACGGCTGCCGCTGCTGCCGTGCCCACGCTCACCAAAAACGACGTAGCGTCCAAGCTCGACCTTTCGGGCGCGGTCGAGACGCTGGCCTCCAAAGAGGACCTGTCGGGCATGACTGAGACTCTGGCATCCAAGGAGGATCTGTCGGGCGTGGCGGAGATTCTGGTGTCAAAGCAGGACCTTTCAGGGGCAACCGAGACCCTCGCGTCAAAGGAAGATCTCGCGGGCATCATCGAGAAACTGCAAAAGCTGCAGGAGACGGTCGACGCAGCTGCTGCTAGCGATCGCGACTCTGCAGCCCCTGATCCGGCCACAAGAGAGGACGTGGTGGCGATCGAGACCATCCTCCGGAACACCAAGGGACGACTTGATGACATGGTGGACGGCGAGCAGGCTGTGCGCAAAGATCACATCGACGCGCTGGAAACAGTAGTGCTCGAGACCAAAGAGTCGCTCGGGGCGCTCAAGACCAAGCTCGAGTGCCTGGACGGGCTCTCACGGCAGGAGGACCTCAAGGAGGTGGAGTCTCTCGTTGCGCAGGTGGCCAACGAATTCGAGGAACTCAAGGAGCGCCACGAGAAGCAGCTCGACGACCCGGAACGCGTCACCAAGACGGACGTCGATGCCGTCGACGCCATATGCCACGACATCAAGACAGCCGTCGACCAGATGGTCAAGACCGATCTGGCCGCTCTGCCCACGCGCGACGACCTGCAGAGGCTGGAAACCCTCCTGGCCGAGGTTCGCTCGATGGCAGGATCGGAAGCTGAGAAGACGGCCAAGGCCTTCGAGGACCGCCAGGCTGAGACCGTCGGGGTGGGCGAGACCGTCAACGAGGTCAAGGCATTCCTCGTGGAATTCCAGTCAGCTGTCAAGAGCCAGCTTGAGGAGGGCGTCGGCGGCGTCGGGAAGGTCGGGCAGCTTCTCGAGACACTGGGCCAGACAGTCGGGAAGAGCGCCAGTGTCGGCGACGAGCTCAAGGAGATGCTCGAGGCTGTCAAGGTCGAAGTGGAGGAGTCCCGCGTGAGCGCCGTTGGGGCAAAGCTCGAGACGGACGAGAAGCTTCAGCAGACGGCGGACGAGGTGGCGGCCAAGATCGACGAGAAGGTGGGCGAGCTCGTAAACAAGTACGATGCCTTCCAAGCCCTGCTGGAGGAGCGGGCCAAGAGCGGCGAGGCCCGGGACGAGCAGATGGAAGCAGCCGTGGTGGGCAGCAAGGCAGTGGCGGACGAGCTCAAGGCACTGATCGACACGCTCGGCTCAACCGTGACGGACTCGCTCGAGAAGATGGAGGAGGCGTCCAAGACGGTGTTTGGACGCGTCGAGGACCTCGTGGGCCGCGTCGACGAGAACCACACGGACGACAAAGCCGAGCACCAACAAACGCGCGACGAGGTCAAGCGTGCCGTCGACGCGGTCGAGGGCCTGCAGGGCCGAGTTGCCGAGTACCAGCCGCAGATCCTCGACAGCCTCAAGGACGTCCTGCTCATCGTCGGGCAGCACTACGAACACTCCAAGGCGTCCACCGAGACCATCCGGGAGAAGATCGAGGAGGCCAAGCCGCCGGAGTTGCCCATGCTGCCCCCGCCGCCGGAGAAGTACGACGACAGCCAGGTTGTGCAGAAGCTCGACCACCTTTCGGAGAAGTACAACGGCGCCGTCCTGCTGGAGAAGCTCGAGGGCCTCACGGAGCGCTACAATGGCGATGTTGTCCTGGAGAAGCTCGAGGGCCTCTCGGGCCGTTACAACGGCGACGTTGTTCTGGAGAAACTCGAGGGGCTCTCAGAGCGCTACAACGGTGAAGCCGTCCTCGAGAAGGTTGAAGGTCTCGCAGAGCGTTACAATGGCGACGTCCTGCTGGAAAAGCTCGAGGGCCTCTCGGAGCGCTACAACGGCGACGTCCTCCTCGAGAAGATCGAGGGCCTCTCGGAGCGCTACAATGGTGACGTTCTTCTCGAAAAGATCCAAGGCGTCTCGGAGCAGTGCGACGGCATCCTCCTCACGGTGCCAGAGAAGGTTGACAGCATGACCGAGAAGCTCGAGGCGGGCATCCTCGCCAACGGTGAAAAGCTTGACAAGCTGGCCGACAAGGCCGACCAGGACAGCGCCACCATGAACGAGAAGCTCGACAAGCTGTCGGACAAGACCGATGGCGACCAGCTCATCGTCGTCGACCGGCTCGACAAGCTGTCGGAACAGGCCGATGCTGATCAGCTCGTCGTGGTTGAGAAGCTCGAGAAGCTGTCTGAACAAGCCGACAGTGATCAGCTTGTTGTGGTCGACAAGCTCGAGAAGCTGTCCGAACAGACTGGCTCGGGCCAGACGACGGTCCTGGCCAAGCTCGATGACCTGGCGGACAAGTGTGAGGCGGGTGCGCTTGGCAACGGCGAAAAGCTAGACCGGCTGGCAGACAAGGTCGACCAAGACAACGCCGCGGTGCATGGCAAGCTGGACCGGCTGGTCGACCACAGCCAGGCGGCAGATAAGGCCTTCGCCCGGCTCGAGACGCTTGACAAAGTGCACCAGCGGGTCATACAGACGGCAGCCGAGGTGACGGCCCTCGTGGCGGCGCAGACGGCGCGCATGGATGACGACCGCCAGGCGCGGGAGAAGTCGCTGCAGGAGACGCTGCTGGCTTTGGAGCGCGGCGCGGCGCAGAAGGAGGCCCTCGAGGCCAGCGTGGCTGCCCTCCGAGAGGAGCAGGAATCGCTCAGGCGCAGCGTCGAGGCCATGCGCGCCGAGCAGGACGAACTGTCCCGCCGCAGGACGCGGCTCACGGCCGACGTCGCCTCACTCGAGACGGCCGCCTCGCTCCGCCGGGAGGAGCTGCGCGAGGTCGAGGATCGTGCGCAGGGGCTCGAGCGGCGCATCCTTGAGGGCGTCATGGACCACTCGCGAGTGCTGCTGATGGCCAAGTCTGGTGGCTTCGCCGGCAAGGGCCGCGACGCCATGAGCCGCAAGCGCGTGTCCTCGCAACGGCAGGGTCACAGAGAGTCGTCGGGGTCGGCCGCCCTGGAGGACACGGGCAGGACGTCAACCAAGCGTTCGTCAGAGCACAAGAAGCAGCGCGCAGTGCCCATCAACATCGCGATGCAGACGCCCTCCAGCCGCAACAGCGCGGTCCCGCCCAGCCAGTCTGGCGGCAGTGGTGTGGCCCGGCGCATCGTGTCTCTCAGCCAGATCAACAACAACGTCGCTGCCGGCGGCTTCCAGCGAAGCCAGAGCGTGCGCCAGCCCGGTGGGCGGTCGGCCATGCGCAAGACCAGCTGGGCGGGAAGCCGCGCCAGCACGCCCGTGCCCGCGCCGCCGGTCCCAGCAGTACCAGCCGCCAAGGGCTACGGCGACCTCGACGCGGACCGGGAGGACAAGGAGAACAGCGCGCCACCGCGGTCTGCCGGGGGAGAGGATGACGACAGCGACTACGAAGACGCAGGGAACGCGCCAACCCCACAGCACCAGCCGCAGCAGCCCGCCCCCTCCGTCGTCAACGCGGGCGGCACCGATATTGACGGCGGCGGCGGCGGCGGCGGCGGCGGGCATGCCAGCGACGCCGAGACGCCGCGGCAGTCGAGCCTAGGCACCACCGTCATCACGGAGAGCAGCGCTCCGGGCACATACGACGACGACGACGCCGGCGGCGACTACTCGGAGCACGATGACGACCTTGACGACGCATCGAGCCAGCACGCCGAGAATCAGACCGGGCCGCCTGACGGAAGCGAGCTGGTGGCATAGCAGGCCTGATCAAGACTCTCGAATCGTTCCTCCGTTCAAGGTACTTGCTTGCTGCTGCTGTTTATGCCGCAGGGCAAAGTAGAGGAGTGGTAAAGATGGAGAGACGGCGGGTCAGGAAACAGGCAGAGAGAGGGCTTGTTGTTTTCTGTTAATGTATCAAACGTGATTGTGGATGAGGAGAGGAGGCCCTTTGACTCGATGTTTTTGTTTATTGCGTGCGCTCTTTCTTTCCCAGTGCCCTGTTTGCTTTTTATTCAGGGGTTGTCGCGTCGGTTTGTTTGGATGCATTCTGTCTGTTTTGGTTGTATTACGAATTAAGCACTCGGGTGTAACGACCGTCCATCCCGTACTATTTGGGATCAGTCACCTTGGAGGCCATTGCCCATCCACGATTTGGATCTCGCTTTCAATGAGGAGGTGCATGTTGTGTTGCGCATATCGAACTTCTCAGTATCATCACACACAGATGCTGGCTCTTTGGGATAAGCCTTGAGAGACAGACTGATTTGAGCGTGTGTCTGCCTAGTCGAGAGATGGTTGACCCATTCAATTGTAAAAGTGATCCGGCGCCGAAGACGAGACAGCAGAACAAAAAAGGGGTATAGATTGAATGAAACCGACAAAATCCGTGAACGCATGCAGACTTAATTGTCCACATCATACACGCTACTGCCCGCCTATCTCTAAGTAGGCAACCAAAAAAAAAAAAAAAAAAAAAAAAAAAAAAAAAAAAAAACAAAAAAAAAAAAAAAAAAAAAAAAAAAAAGAGGGGAGAATAAACGAATAAATATGATAGTAGAAAAGAAAGGCAAACCTGCGAGAGCGACGCGTCAAGGTTTGGCCGAGTTAAAGACACGTAGCTAAAGAGATAAACAGAACCATGAGAAGGGAGAAAAAAAAGATAGGAGAATGAAGGGTGGTAGCTACCATAAAGGCTACCTGGGTACGCTCTCCGTCGCGCTGTCAAGAGAGGTCGGGTTCGCCAACTTCCACCTTTGCAGATCTTGACGCCCGTGTCTACCTATTGATACAAAATATTATGAAATGCGGTGAGTGCCCGCTGAGAGCCAAGAACCCATATCTTCTCCAGTCGCTGTGCTTGTCTTTTTTTTTTTGCTTCTTTTCGTTATACTTTTCTTCGTTTTTTTTCGTGCGTGTTTTGTATTCTGTGTCTTGTTTTTCTCTACCCACATTGAAAGCGTCAAAGTCGACTGAAGACGATTCCTGTCGGGGCAAGGCTTAGGCACTGACGACCTGGATAGGCGGCGGGGTCTGAAGCTGCTTGTCACCGTGTTCGGGTTCCCTCTCGTCCCCACTCGCGTCGCTCGATCGTGACCCGGGTCGCGACGAAGGCTCGGGCGTCAAGTACCGCGAATGTGCGCCCGCGCTGTCCGGAGGACTGAGGAAGCTGCTGTCCCTATCGTCATCATCGTCGCCGCTGTTGCCATCATCAACCGACTCGGCCCCTATTGTCGGACCCTCTGATCGCACCCGTCCACGGCCGTGTCCGGGTCTCAGAGATTCCCGGCTCTCGACAAAGACCTCCTCGTCCGAGTCGTGCTCGATTGGAGGTAAGGGGGTCCTGCGCCCTTCCGAGAAGCTCACGGCCGCGTCGCTGTCTTCATCCGGGAGTGGCAGGTTTGAGCCCCCAGACTTGTGTGCCTGGGCAGACGAGTATTTCCTATGCAGCTCCCGGAAGCTTCTTGCTGTAGCGGTGCTGGCGCTTGCGGCAGACTCGCGGCGCTCGGCGTCCCTGGGAGATTCGAGGACTGCTTGATAGTCCGCAGTGGGAGTCTCTCCTCCGTCGCCGGCCGGCGGCGAGGCCGCGTCGTCGCGAGGGGTCCCGGCCTGCTGCGCTTTGCGCTGCCGCAGTCGCTGGTCAGGCGTCATGGCCTGCAGCTCGCCGCCAAAGCTGATGACCGAAGCCTTCTTTCCATGAACCACGAAAGAACCCGAGCCGCGGGTCAGCACGTCCGTTTCCCGAGCCGGCTCCTCGTCAGCAGAGGCGCCGGACGCGGGCTCTTTGCCTTTGCGATTGCTCCTGTGGTGAGACAAATGGCCCGCACTCTCCCGAAGCGTCCGGTGCAGGCTGCGACGTATTTTGCTACGGTCTTGCCTGTCCGCAGACGACCCGTATGATGTGCCCTCCTGGCGCTCCCGACCCTCTCCTCCATCGATCATGGCCGAGGCTGCTGATTTCCCATCACCCGCTCGTGCCTGGTCGGCATCAATGAGCCCTGCCTGCTCCAGCAGATCCCTTTCGGCTGCGTCAAGCTCGTCGCTGTGCTCCTCTGTGGCCTGAGACGGGCTCGAAGCCGAGGCGATAGCCGAGGTCGACTGTGAGCTGGGGATCTTCCTCGGAGGCGATGCGGCCGCCGACATGGCCGATATGGCGCTAGATATTGACGCTTTGCGTAGGCGGATGGCCTCGAGTCCACGCGGAGGGAGATCCCAGGAATTGTGGTGCCTGTGATGTGCATGATATCCTGGGGCGCTCGTTGGCGGAGTCTGGAACACGTCCGTCTCGGGAGATTCGATGGCTTCGTCCGGAGCTGGAGACGACAAGCTTCGGCCGGCCTGCTCGGCAGCCTTTGGGCTGTGTTGCGCGACCGTCGACATGCTGTTTCCGGCCTCCTCCCTCCCAGCTCCCGTCTTCTCGGGTGAGCCGCTGGGGGATAGGCGGGGTGATGGCATGAGACCGAGCTGGAGCCGCTCCTCCTCCAGGTCCATCAAGAGAATGTCGCGGTGGCACTTCAGCCTCCACATCTCCATGCGTGTCCATTTGAGCTGTGCCGCTATGCGCGCCGCGGCCAGGAGTATCTGGTCCCTGGTCTTGGGCTGGACGGGCGCCAGGAGCTGGAGATGCCTGGCGTTTCTCAGCTGGTCCTCCAGTTTGGACTCCTCGGCTTGAATCCTCTCGTTGGCGTCGGCTATTCTCTGTGACATGACCTCGCGGCGGGCCTCTAGGATGTCCTGCGCCATCTTCTGGTCAATCCGGCTCCTCGAGATGGTTACCTCTCCGGTCGGGGTCTGGACCGACTGAGATGACTCCGAGTCCAGCCTCCTCATTGCCCGGCGCGTCTGGCCGTCGTAGCTGCCGCCCACCACCCCACGCATGCGCACGCCCGAGGTTCTGAATGCGGCTGCGTAGTTGAGCTTTGCCAGCCAGTCATTCAGCTCCTCCTCGTTGTCCGCCAAAAGCACCTCCTCCGAGCCCCCGTGTTTCACATAGACAAAAGCGTTCTTGTGCTTCTTGTAAGACGAGTCCAGCAGAGCAACCGCCCCGTCAGTCGACATCAGGCCATCGGGCTTGAATTGGTCCAGTGGCGGGTGGAAGATGACTGGGATCCCGTCGTGACCGTGCTTGATGTGGGTATCGTATTGGTGCATCAGATTCTTCACCCAGGACGTGTTCCGGAAGAAGTAGAGCTGGGCGCCCGTCAGGATTGCACCCCACTCCTGCCATGGTGATCGCGTCTTCTTCTTCTTGGCGTCCTTCCTCCACAGCAGCCCGACCTTTGTGATCTTGATGTCTACGATGCCTGCCTGCGCCTCTTGAGGGTTCGTCGCCGTCTTTTCCGTCATGAAGGCGTCCGGACGTGACCTTGCAGACACGATCTGGAGCACACCCGTTTTAAAGAAGGTCTTGTGCAGCTCCTGCAGGTTGAGCGTCTGTTCGGTGCCGATGTAGCTGTACGTGTCCTCTAGGTGCATGACGTCTTTGAGGTTGGGCCGCAGTATATCGAGCTTGTTGTCGATGATGAGCGTGTAGGGATCGATGGGCTCCTTGGCCACCCGCTTGGCCGGGTCCGGATTCCCCAGGATGAAGGTTTTCTTCTTGGACTTGTGTGCGATGATGCGTTCTCCGTTGATGTCGAGGTCGTCCTCCACGTGGATGAAGGGCGTGTAGGTGATGTTGTCGTAGAAACACTCGAGTATGTCGTCGAAAATGCCCTCACCGCGCGTGTTTTTGAGATAGTCGGTCTTCTGCATCTTGTACTTGTTGTTCTTGTTGAAGACGTCGGTGTGCAGGATAAGCAGCGAGAAGGCAATGAAGTAGGCCTGATCCGGGTTGGCATAAATGCCGGGGTTGCACTCGTGGTAGCGGTTCGCGAACGCCTGCAGGCAGCGGTCGATTTGCTGCGTTTCTTTGGGCAGCTCAGCCTCCATGAGAAGCTTCCGAATGGACATGTCCATCGGATCTCCAAAGAAGCGGAAGCCACGCATGTAGCTCCTCAAAACAGCCTGCGAGAACTGGTCCGCATTCTTGGACAGCGCGCTGGCGATCACACTCCGGCTGACGACCTCTTCCAGCCTTGCCAGATATTTCGCAGGCGTATCGTCGTCGCGACGCTCGGGGAGGATGACGGTGTCGCGCGGAAGCTGTAGCGAGTTGCTCTTGGAGGCGCCCGAGCCTGGGGTGGCTGGAGTCAGGCTCCCTGGGCGCCCTCCATTGGTGTGACGAATCTTGCTGAGCCCCAACAGGTCCCCAAAGCTCTTCCTACCGATCGAGGTTGACGTGCGGGACGGTGGCGCGGCGAGGCGGTCGTCCATAGATTTCCTCCCCAATGAACTCATGGTCGAGGATCTACCGCGCAGGTGCGAGAGTCCACGAGACGGTGAGGACTGGCCCGAATTCCGGGATTCGGGACGAAAGAGGGCCGTCGCGGGGGAGACGCTCTGCCTGTTCAACAAAGTCACAGCAGCAGATGGGCTAGGCGAGGCCGCGCTGCCGTCACGTCTGGACGACGAGGGCCTCGACGGGGTCGGCGTCTCGTCCCCGCTCATCCTGCTCGACGTGCTTGCCCGCTCCGGTGTCCAGGTCGAGAGAGACGCGTTGGACCCGACACCATGCATGTGGACCTGGGAGTCCCCTCCTTTCTGCAGGTGGGCGATGGGAAACATGGGCTCGGGCTGCTTGTGTTTGCGGCGCGGTAGGCGAAAGAAGGTGGTGGTGGTTTGGACGGTGTGCGTCGTGGTCGTGGTGCTGCCGTACACGCGGTGGTCTCCAGAGCTGCCGTCGGACCTCGAGGACTCGGATAAGCGATTGTTGAACGGCAGCCCAAGACCGCTCCCCTCGGACTCCTCGCCATACGCGGGCGGTATTTGGCTCATGCTATGGTGCCGGGGCTCGTCGAAGGTGACGGCCTGGCGATCGCCTGACATGATATCCAAGTTCATCGTCTTTCTTCGATCCCTCTTGGAGACGGGTGGGGCACCAGTCCGGCCCGAATCATCTCCTCGATCTCCTCCAAGTCCGAACGGAAGCTTCTTACGAGTGGACTTCTTCGGGGTCACGCTCAGATCAAAGGTCGGGGCGGTGGTGACGATGGCGGGTGCTGCGACAGGTCAGAAAGGGACCAAAGCGGATAAGTGGGGATGGACGGGAGGAGCAGATCTGGAGACGGATGCGCGAGACGGCGCCAAGCAACAACGTTTGCAAGAAATGAGGGCGGCCTACTGTCAGGAAGAGGTGGAAGAGGAGGCGGCGTCTCGGCCTGCTGCTTGGCTCTGATAGACAACTGCGAGTCGGAGGCATTGCGAAAGCGCAACATGGAGAAGCGGCGGTACTTGGTTTCGTCGGGCAATGGAGGCGACCGAGCACGAGTCGGCAGCTGCATAGACGAGACTCGAGGTTCGCGTTCATCGGCGGAGGGGCGGTCGGCAACGTCGGAAGGCTCGGAGCCACTGGGGCTGGCGGTGGCGGTGGCGGCGGCGGAAGGGTCGGACGAGGTCGGATCGGAGAGTTCCGTGGGATTGGCGGAGGGTTGCACGGCGACTGGGTTCTCCTGTGGTGGTTGGAGATGCTTGCCAGCGTTGAGAAAGGCATCAGGCAGCGGAACCTCTTGCGAATTGGTGCGGCGGCGCATGTCCGACTCGCTGGCCATGACGCCTCGTCGGCGAAGGAAGGGCATGACGGCGGGTGCTTGCGACCATGCTCATACGGTGTGCAGCGTGAGGAACATGGCAGTCGGCCTTGGCTGCCGGTGGACGGTGTTGCTACGACCCTGTTCAGGATGGCATCTGGCTGGCTGCGAGCGAAGGCCAAGAGGCGGGCAGGTCGCTGACTCGGAAGGAAATGAGAACGCGAGATGGAGGCGGGCAGAGAAAAAAAAACAACACCGGCGATAGAAAATAAAACCAGGAAGAGGAACAAACAACAGAGCGCGAAATTACAAGTGAACGAGGGGACCCGGCTGACGAGATACGCAACCGACTACCAGGTAACAACCACGGCCTGGTTGTCTTGGGTCAGCGCAAAAAGGAGTGGGCTAGAAAAAAAGAATGCGGTGGACGTCAACGACGAGGTTGGCTTGTCCCCAGAAGCTCAGTCTGTCCCTCCAGTGAGATGGGAGCGGGACTCAAGCGGGACCGGCAGAAGGATGAAAGGAGGCAAGCGCGCACGGATTGAGGGCAGGGGATTTCCAGGTCCAGAATCTCGCTGGGGGGTCGCACCGCTGTGCCGCGCCTGTGATTGGGTCGCACCATTCACAGCTATCGTCCGGTGGGGCTCTGGTCCGCTCTCGAGGACGGGATCAGGGCGCCGCACCACCGCCAGCAGCCCAGTGCGCCGGACACCAATTGAATCCAACGTTGGCACCGGAAATGCAGGTGGGTGGGCTGCGTGGGCTGCAAGGTTACAGCACTCAGGGGCCGCTGCTTGAGGCTGGCTGGGGAAAGAAGCTAGTGAAGTACCAGAGTTTGCAATTGTGATGAGACGACGAGACAACTCCAGAGCTGAACAGGAGGCTCATATGTCCTTCCAGGATCTGATATTCCCGCTTCACATTGGGTTTGCACGTGCCTACCTGATTTGCCAATTTCTGCACATTCTAGGTTTGCATGATCCTATCCGACCGTTCATATTTGTCTGTGACCTGCAGCAACGCCAGCTCAGATGCGGGCTCGAGCGGAGCCGACCGTGGGGTCACCTATGGAATCGTTCCAACGAGCTTTGCACACAAGCAAAAGACAGCATGGCCGCATTACTGGCGCGTCATTTGAAGGGACAACCATTTCAGGAAGTTGGCGCTAGGTAGGTTGAGCTGCCTTGCCTGCACGTTTTGTTCATTTCCTCTCCACCTCGCCTCAGCTCCGAGGCGTCATCCTCCAGGGAATACGTGTGGCTGTGCGGCCCTGCTTGGGCTTGGCGAGAAGACAGACTCGGGTGGGAACACAGCTGGGCAGGGGCTCCCTCCCGTCCAGGCTGAGATTGATTTCCTTCCATCAATTCGCGTCCAAGCTCGCACCCATCTGGAGTTCCCCGCCCTCGATCGAACGACCAAGAAATGGACTCCACGTGAGCCTCGACACGACAGCCCCGACATCACTTTGGTTTCCAAAACCATCGGCCAACTTTGTATCGTTTCCCCTTCTTTTTTTGCCCTCCCTGCCTTGGAATCAGGGCTGCAACCCCTCCTCTCCAGCCTCGGATCTGATCCGTGGCCCTCAAAGCAAGTCGAGGGCTGCCTCAGCTCTTGCCCTCGAGTCTACCCAGGCCTTTGTCTTCAGTTTGAGTCCGGTCGTGGTAACTGGTCGCTCGGCCGCACGTGAAAGGCGCACCATCTCGATGCCCATGATGCTGTCGAGACGATATGCTTTGCTGTCGCTGCTCCTCTGTCTCGTCGTCCTAGTCCTCTCTCCGACGGTGCCCGCCGCGGGCGTGCGGCCACCGCCTCCCCACGCACAGAATGCCCCCCGCGGCCTCTTCCCCTTGGTGACGTGGTTGCGGGACAATGTCGTCGAGATGGTTTTTGGCCGTCCGGCCTCGGCCAAGCGCAAGTCGGCCCCGCCCAGGGGCATGGGCGCACTCAATCCGCGCTACGACAAGGAGACGGTGATCCGATTCAACGTGACGAACCACGGCGAGGAGGGCGCTCTCGCCGACGCCGCCGACCGCCTCTTCCTCGATGTCTGGGCCTCGACCCGGAACCACGTCGATATCCGCCTGCACAAGAAAGACGTCTCGTCCCTGCTCAGCCTGCTGCCGCCGTCGCTCCAATCGGCCTTCTCGACCGTGATCCCCGATCTCCCCGCCGCCGTCACGGCCACCTACGGTGGTGGCCGCGCCACGCCTGACGCCGCGCGCGACAGCGCCAGCGCCAGCGCCCGACTCGACTCGGACAGGCGTCTGGCCCCTTCGGTTCTCACGCACACCAACGAGTTCGACAACGTCTTCTTCCACGATTACCAGCCCCTGAATGTCATACAGCACTGGATGCGTCTTGTCGCGTCCATGTTCCCTAGCATAGCGACGCTCGAGGTGATCGGCAAATCCTTCGAGGGAAGAGAGATTCTGGCTCTGCGCGTGGGCAAACCCGACAGCGAAAACACGACACCCAGGAAAACGCTCGTGATCAATGGCGGCCTGCACGCGCGGGAGTGGATTGGCACCGCGGCAGTCAACTATCTCGCGTGGTCTCTGATATCCTCGTACGGCCAAGACTCGGTCCTGACGCGCTTTCTCAACAACTACACGGCCATCTTCATCCCCGTTCTCAACCCGGACGGCTATGAATACACGTGGTCCGTCGACCGTCTTTGGCGCAAGACCAGGCAGGACACGCCTCTGAGCTTCTGCCGTGGCCTCGATCTTGACCGCGCCTTCGGCTTCGAGTGGGATAGGAACCTACCGGAGCCATGCTCGGAAAGCTACGGCGGCGAGCAGCCCTTCCAGGCAGTCGAGGCCCAACAGCTCTCGCACTGGGCCAAGGCAGAGGCCGAGCAGAACGGCACCCGCTTTGTCGGGCTCCTCGACCTCCACTCGTTCTCGCAAGAGATTCTGTACCCTTACTCGTACACGTGCGACTCGGAGCCGCCGAACCTGGAGAACCTCGAGGAGCTCGCCATCGGCATCGCCAAGGCGATCCGGCTGTCGAGCGGCGAGCTGTACAACGTCTTCTCGGCCTGCCAGGGCGCCATGGGCTCGTCTCGGGGCTCCTCGACGCGGAGGATGGAGCCCGGGGGCGGGTCGGCCATCGACTGGTTCTACCACGAGATGCACGCAAAGTTCAGCTACCAGATCAAGCTGCGGGACCGCGGCATCTACGGCTTCCTCCTCCCGCCCGACGAGATTGTGCCGACGGGCGAGGAGGTGTTCCACGCGCTCAAGTACTACGCCGACTTTTTGCTGGGCAACAACGGGATCGAAAAGCTTGCAGACGCCAAGCCTCCAGCACCTTCGACGCCGCCGCCGGCGTCGGCGGACGAGGAGGATGAGGCCGGCGAGTGGGAGGAGCTGAGGAAGCGCAGGCGGCGGCGTTGAGCCTCACTTTACACAGGGAATCACAAGGCAAACGCTGGTGTTTCGATTTCACACTTCCACTTTACATCATAATTACCGAGGGAGCGTTAGGTAGGTTCATCATTTGTATACCATGGCATCGCTGGATGGATTGGGCGTTAATTATAGGACCTCAGCGGTTTCGTCAGCCGGGGCTGCGTTAGTTTTCGATATTGTTATGATGGAAAAAAAAGTTTGGCTTTATTCGATTATGCGACAAATTGCTCGAATTCCATACCTACTATTTATCATCCTCCTCGTATGGAGTGGGTTTCGGGACTCGGCGGTTTTCCGATAAAGCCGGAGCCTCAATTGCGCCGGCAGGGGCATCAGAAACCCTCGCCCGGACTGTGCCGTACTTTTTGAGCTTATCCGGCAAGTGATGACCCGACCTGCCTCGGCAGCTTCCAGCGCCCTACGACGGTAAACGGGAAGAGTCGCAGCAGAGACCCTATTTTCTGATTTGTCTGCGTAGCAGGGATCAGTGTGAGACGAAGTACCTGGCGCCTAAACCCTCTCCGATCTTGGTCGGAGGGTCGGTGTCTCCAGATGGCCCGTCAGCCGCCTTGCCTTGCGCTCCTTCGGGGTTCAACCAACAAAAGCCCGTGAAATGAAGAAAACAAGGCTGGGGGAAAACATGTTTTGTAATCAAACCCCTCCGGTCATCTGTCCTTTTTCCGCCTGGGACCGGACGGGACGCGTGTTTTTCTAGATAGTTCCAGTAAAACGGACGAAAGGGTGGCCTCATCGTTTTTTTTTTCCTTAGCCTGCCTGCCGCATTCGGAATCTCGGCGAGTTTTTGTTATTCCACCTTTCCCTCCCCTGCGGGCAGGGGATATGAGATTGATACAAATTGTCACGCCGCCACCTTTTTTTCCTTTTTCCACAAAACACACGTTTTACCTTTTTTACTCACCCAACTCGACTCTTCAATCCAAGCACCAACCAACAAGTACCTACCTAGCCCCCAATCCATATCCACAACCCGCCCGAAACAAAACATGTCCGGCAACATGGTCACCCTCAACGTGCCGGCCGAGTACGGCTACGTGCTCATGGCCGCCTCCTCGTCGCTCCTGCTCAACTTCATCCACGGCATCTTCACCGTCCAGGCCCGCAAGAAGTCCGGGCTGGGCTACCCGGTCTCGTACGCCGACAAGGCGCTTGCCGACAAGGACCCCAACGCCTACGCCTTCAACTGTGCCCAGCGCGCCCATGCAAACTTTACCGAGAACGTAAGTAGTTGTTGTGTCCTATCTTTTGTTTTCTTTGTGAATATATATATATATTTCATAAAAATTGTGTGCGGTCATTAACATGTTTTTTTTTTCCCTCCCTTATACAGCACACAAGCGTCCTCGCCGCCATGCTCATCTCGGGCCTGAGGACCCCCATCGCCAGCGCCTGGCTCGGCGCCGCCTGGGTCCTGTCTCGCGCAATTTACGCAAAGATGTATTCGTCTGGCGGCCCCAAAGCCCGTGTACTGTAAGTCACCCCAACCAGCTCTCTGTCCCAAATATTGCTGGCAGGGTGAGCCCGCTGACCATTCATGCTTGTGCTTTGCTTTAGTGGGATCGTGGGCCACTATTTCACCGGCTACCCTCTTATTTTCATGGCGGCCTACACGGGCTGGGCCATGACCAGGTGATTGTCGAATGGTGTTGTGGTTCTGTGAGGCGTTCCGTGATGGGCGACCACGGAGTGGGCGGTGTACCAGTTCCCTAGAGCAGAGTATCCCAATCCCAAAGTTGAAAATATGTCATTATGCTGCGATGCCCCAACCCCTTGTCCTGGTTCTTGTTTCCGATTATTTGACTCCCTTTTTGTTTTGTTTCTTCTTGTGGTTTCTCGGTTTCTACTCCCGTTCGTTTTCTCTTATATCTTTTCTTGTTGCCTGCTTCAGGGGTCATTAATCACAAGCTTTTGTGTCTTTCAACTAGCCCGGTTACGAGGAGGCTTTATTCAGAGACCGTGCTAAGTATCCTAGATGCTATCCACTACTCCGCTCCCGAATGTTATCCAGTGCTCCGCTCTTCTGGAGCACGCCACTCTAGCCCCAGGCCGGCAAAAACTCTCTTCTCGGCCGTCACCATATCCGGGGCCGGGGAGCCGTCCTCGCCGCTCTCAAAGTCGACCCAGCGCCCGCTGGTGCGACTGCGGATGCCGCTGCTGTCAAATTTGAGCCCGCACTCGCGCTTGCAGTAGCGCCGCAGGTCGCGCTGGAACGTCGTACCGCTGGTCCAGCTCAGCACTGCGCAGCCCGCCGTCTTCCATGGCGAAATGATGATGTCGACGCGCCGGTGCGGGTTCGGGTTCTTCGTGTCTTTATTGTCGTCGCCGCCAGGCGTCCAGTTAGGGTCCTGCCACACGACCAGGGCCTTGTCCAGCGTGTCGAACCCGGTCCCGGGAGCCTTTTTCACTTCACCCTTCCATCCCAGCGTGGCCTGCCCACGCTCCGAATTCCTGGTGCTCAGCACAAGCGTGTGCGTGATGTAGTTGCTGTCCTCGAGAGCGACGACGAGGTTGGTCACAAAATTGTGCGTGGCGGCCTCGTCTGGGTGACTGAGGATAATGTCGACATCGCCGCTCTCCTTCTTTCCTCGCCGGTACCCACCGACGATGACCATCTGGAACCCGCTCCTGTGTCGGTTTGCATACTCGAGGACAATGTTCGCTATTCTCTCCACCTCCTCTCGAGGGATCTTGAGCTGGAACTCGTCGTAGAACTTTACCCCAATCCGCTGGACCCGCGTGAGTGTCTCCCAGCCGTATTCGACGACGTCGTCCAGGTCCCTCCACCCTCTGTCGTACCATTCCCTGGCGGTTACCTCTCCGACTCCCCACACGTCGTAGAACTCCTTGAGAACCGAGAGCTTTGGGTCCGATTCGGCCTCCTGCGCCTCCCTCACGACTCCTCCCTGGCGCTTGAACTCTTGGAACAAGAGAGCGATTTTGGGGCCGCAGCCGGGAAGTCTATCAACCTCTTCAGGTGTGGCCAAGAGATATGGGTATGCTGCAAGGCTGGCTATTGCGCTGGAATATGCCCGTACGCCTACTTTGTCCCCAGTCAGGAGCCGCGTCGTCTTTATCTTCGCAAGCTGCTTTATGAAGGCCTCGTTGGGAGGATGGATGCGCGTCGGTCGCTGGCACGAGTAGACGGTGTGCAGGAAGTCGGGTACGGGAGGCATATGCTCAGCGGCCTCATGTTCCGAGCTGGTCTGGTGCAAAAGACTAGGCCGCTTGGGCGAGGGCCGTTTGGCAGCCGACGACGGTTTCCAGCTCGACGCCCGCGCATAGTGCTGGCTCCTGGCCCGGGACTGCTGGCTTGATGGTCCTACAACGTTGGGCTGGGATCGCTGTAGTACCGCCGAGAGATTTAGAGGGGGAGGGCGGGCGTTGTTGACTTTGTCGTTATCAACGAGCTTGATTCCTTGGTAGAGTATATAGTCGTTAAGGGGTAAGACTTCCCCGCGCGTAGTAGAATGGGTGAACCACGCAACCTTTACGACAGAAACTCTGCTCGAGTCAGGTCTAAGGTCGCGGATACTCTGAATGTCTGTTCCCAGCGGCTGCGAGCCTATAAACTGAACCTCGTCCTTGTCGCTCGCTGTTGACGGATGGCCGGCAGATGCCCTCCTCCGCTTTGCTGCAGGTTCTGGAACGACGCCGGAGGTAGGGATCTCGGTCGTGTTCAGACCGAGGCGACGAAGCTCGAACATGGCGCGCTCCTTTCTGCTGATATTACCGAGTACGACCTCAGCTTCGTGAGCATTGTACGTTATCGTCGGTATTTGCGCCTCTAAGCTGCGCAGCTCGTCGGCACCGAGGTGCGTAGAGAGAAGATAGATAAGTGGGAGTTGCAGAGCCATGATGAATGTTGTCGGCCTTCGATGAGGGGACGGCTCAAGTTCTTGCTCTTCAAGAATAAGGCTGCCCTGAAGGAAACTTGTGGAGCGGGACAAATGTTGATGATGGCATATTCAGCCTGCAAGCCATTGAAGAGAGCATGCCGATGACTGTGGCTGCTTGGCGAAAGGGTGGTGTCGTCGATTTGATGATATAACGTCCACACCCCTCCCCAGAGCGCGTATTTTATTTGGTATCCAAAAGACAGGAGGGGACAAGATGATCAGCTTTGCGATATAGGAAAGGGCCCTTGATGGTTTGGCGTGGTGTTTTTGCGAGTTTCTATCAGAGTCCGCCAATACATTATATACGACCTTCGCGATTACGTTGTACGGGATTAGGATGGGATGGGATGGTAGAAGTCTGTTTTGCGCTGGAGCCTGGAGGAGGAAGGTCGGGTTTGTCGGGTTTGTATCCCCCGCATCCAGTAGTTCCCATTATTGGCTTAGAGAATCGACATCCCGCATTAGCGTTCGCGGAAAGAAAGTGGATTCCACGATTCCGCAACCGCCCCAGTGCTCCACCTGACTAAGCCAGGAGCGTCATGCGGCTAAGCTCAAGCTCGTTTGTTGCAAGCAGACGCCTCGAGAGAGCCATCACGTATCGCAATCCGAGATTTCCGCATCGCACTTTTTCCATCGCCGGCGCCACCACCGCTGCCGATCCCGGCCATCTAATCCAAGTCGAATCGAATAGCGATCGCGCCGCCGAACCACACGCCTGCGATATTATCCATCCCACGGCGCTTCCCGTCCTGGGGCTGAACAATGACTGCGCTGGCCCTTTCGAGGTAGCACTCGCCCAGGTGCTACGGCTGGCCAAGGCTGATTGATCCATCGCCCTGCCTTCGACGAACCTCGCACCCCACCTCGTCGCTCTTCCCGTCGCACTACCGTCGCTACCTGAGGGAGATCCGGTCTCGACGCCTCCTCTTTGCGACCGCGTGGGCCTGCCCCTTCGCAGGAAAACAGCCGTCCTAGGTCGCGTCCTGCTCCTCGGCCGCGATGGATCTCGCAAAGACGCTGGTGCGCTCGGTCGTGCGCGCCTTCTACGAGACGAAGCATGCGCTGGTGATGGATGCCCTGGTGCTGCACTCGGCCCTGCGCGACGACGACCTGGCGTATCTCATGAACATGAACACCAAGGACTTGCACAAGCTCTGCGGTCGCCTAAAGGAGGACAGATTCATCCAGGTGCAGACCAGGCCCGAGCTGAAGGAGGGCTCCCAACGGCCCGTCAACCGCATGTACTACTTCATCGACTACCGGCAGGCCATCGACGCCATCAAGTGGCGCGTCTACAAGATCGACAAGGAGATGCAGGGCGTGACGGTGCCGGTGAACGAGCGCAAGGAGTACTTTTGCGAGCGCGCCGGGTGCATGAAGGAGTACTCGTCGATGGAGGTGCTCGATAACCCCAGCTCCCGCGGCTTCCTGTGCCAGGTCTGCAACTCGGTTCTGCGCCACGACCCGGAGGGCAAGACGGGCGGCCACAAGCAGTCGACGCGCATGAACACGCAGTTCCGCTTCATCACCGACCTGCTGCCGCGCATAGACAACGTCGTCGTGCCGGACAACAACTTCGAGATCGCGATCCAGCAGGCCCGCCCCGTCGAGCGCGACGCGCTGCACCAGGTCGTCAACAGCGTCGCGGTCGAGCCCAACCACCGCCCCGGCGCCGTCAAGGGCCTCACGAACCTGGGGCCTAAGTCGGTCACCGTCAACCTGACGGCCGGCGGGCCGTCCGAGGAGGAGGCCGAGGCCGAGCGCCTCCGCAAGGAGGAGCACGCCCTGCGCAATGCCCTCCCCTCCTGGATCGCCGAGAGCACGGTCACGGGGGACGCTTACGAGCTGGACCCGGCCAAGCGCGGCATCATCGCGCCCGCCGCCGCCGGCACGGCCGCGGCCGACGCCAACAACAACAACGAAGTCGTCGACACAAAGGACCACGCCGAGATCGACGACCTGTTCGCCAAGCTCAAGCGCGAGCAGGAGGCCGAGGCCGCCCGCCTCGCCGCGCTGGAGGAGGAGGACGAGGAAGAAGATGACGATGACGACGACGACATGTTCGAGGACGTCGTCACGGGCACAAACAACTCGGCCGGCGGCACCCCGGCCAGCACCGCACCCACCGCCCTGGGGGCCCCTGCCACTGCGGCCCCCGTCGTGCCGTCGCCGCTCGGCAAGTCGTCGCTGAAACGCGACGCCTCGAGCGGGCCGGCCTCGGACACCACCTCTCCCCACGGCCTCGGCACCCCGGCGTCCGACGGCCGCCCTGTCAAGAAGGTCAAGGTCGAGGTGCCTTCGCCGCCGCCAGCAGCAGCAGCAGCAGGCGAGGAGAGCGACGACGATGTCGAGTTTGAAGACGTATGAGAAGGGGAGATTCGTCCTCCCTCCCTCTGTGCTCCAAGAAAGAAAAAAAAGATTTTAGATCCCGATAATCCATCCTCCTCCACAGACAGTACCCGCACTTGATCTTTTTTTTTCCTGTCCTATNCCTTTTTTTTTTTTTTTTTTTCTTTTTTTTTTTTTTTTTTTTTTTTTTTTTTGCGCGTATAGAACGGGTCAGGCATGCAAAGGGTCAGGGTTCGCCATGGCGGCGCGGTTGTCATCTTTTCGTTATATATGTCACAGAGAAAAAAAGATTTTTTTTCTGATTACCCACCAAGTGATGGAACGAGACCCTCGAGAGGTAAGCGTCGACTTTTCTTGTCTCGATGCGTGCGTGATGTCGATGTTGGACTAGACGGAACAAAGCACGGCAAAGACGAAAAAATTGGAGGTCAGAGTTTGTGTCTCAGTCGTCCAACTGCGTAAGCGGGAGGGTTGACTGAAACCGAACCCTGGATTCTTTTTTTTTCTATTTGCTCTCAAATGTGGCGCATTCAGGTTCGTGAGCGCTTCGCATGCAGACAATGTTCCAAGATCAAGCCATACAAGACAGGCTCTCTGACATCTCGACCGCTGGGGCTGGGGGCTTTGTCTCCCGGCCCCTTTGCCTATGGTCTTGGTTATTCGTTTCACCTGTTACAAGCCATTTTCTACTCATGACCTTCCTGCCCTGATGATCCGGTAATGGAGCTCAGTTGATATCTTAGGAAACACAGCAAGTCGAAAGAAAGCGTGAGCTATCGTGACAAGATCTCTTTTTCCGGGAGGGGGTTGTATCTTTTTAATCTTTCGCCGCTCGCACCACACCGCATCCCCATCGTCTACTTTGAACCGACTGCAAACAGACCCTGCCAAAGACTACCTATACTAAGAGATGCTCCTCCTACACTCCCATCCGGGCTTTCCCCGTTCTCCACCACTCTAGCAGCCCTGTGGCTGTCAAGGGGGTTCACATTCGACAAGAAGAGCGACCGCTTAATTTGTGCCACTAACAGCAAGCCTAGGAAGGGAAGATAACATGTTAGCGAGTTCGTTTGTTTTTGTCCGTGGTGCCACGATCGTTGGACGGATTTGTGCCTACTTCATCAGATGGTCCATGAAGGTCTGGAGCGAGACGTCGTCGGTGAAGATCGTTTGCGCCGTCTGGGCGCCAACACCGCCGTATGCGCCCGTGGTGTGAGTGGTAGACGGGTTTAGCTTGGACAGCAGGAATCGAGCCTGGGAGCCGCCGGCGTCGCACACGATGAACCGAGGAAGCGGGAACCGGTCGGTGATGAGTTCCTGCGCACATCCTACCTGTTAGCGGACCTATCTTTTTCACTTGATACAGCTCCCGATGCAGCAAAGCAGTCAACTCACCATGGCGTCTTCCTTTGGTTGCTGCAACAGCTGGGCAAAGTTCTCGTAGCCCTCCTGGTCCTGGTAGCCGGCCTTCTTCCACTGGGCCACGGTCTCGCCGTGGAAGATGAGGATGTGGAAGAAGGTGTCGAGCAGCAGGATGTGGGTGGGCTGGATGGAGGCCGAGTCGAGCAGGACCGGCTGACCGCCATCCTGGTCGAACGTGTACGAATCCAGGGTGGGCTGGATCATGATGAGCGAGTTGCTTACGTCCTCGTGGTTCAGGACGTGGCGGTAAAAGGCAGTCTCGTCGGGGGAGTTGTTGAAGACCTGCAGGAACTGACTCCTCCGCAGGTGGAACATGAACTGGGGATAGAGAGTGAAGTTCTTCTCCAACCGGAAAGACGAAGGGTCGTCTTTCCTGTAGTCGGCAAACCTCGAGCACAGGCTGATCAGCATGCGATCGACCCAGCGCAGCACGTCGGGCCCGTCGTCGACCTCGGCTTTGAAGACGGCGATCCTCGACATGAGCACGGCGGCAGCCTCCTGGTCGAACGACTGGGCGATGGCTGGGTCGCCGGCCGGGCCGCCCAGGTTGCGGGCGATGGTGGTGACGCGCAGGTGGAACTGGCCCGACGAGTGCTGGTAGTAGGTCAGGAACTGCATCATGCCCTTGGCCGCCTGCTGCGTGTGCGGCGACGGGCCGCCCTGGGCGATCTCGAAGTAGATGCCGTAGCTGGACGTTGGGTCGATGCCGCACATCTTCCACGAGCACGTGTTGCCGATACCGCACTCGGTCTCGCCGACCGATGTCGACCGCTTGTTCATGGAAACGGCGTGCCCGATGAGGCCGGTGACCTTCAGCTCCTTGGTGGTCAGGACCTCGAGGATGGCGTTGAAGCCCATCAGAAGGTTTTCGTCGGCGTCCTTCTCGAACACCCTGATGAAAGACTGCTTGAACATGGATGACGTGAAGCTGTCAACCAGGATCATGTGGCCGCCGGTCGAGTTGCAGAGGCCCTTCATCTCGAGCAGGCCGACCTGGTCAAGACAGCCAGCAAAAATATCTATTATGTGCCCGTTGTGGGCGGTTCTCTTGGCCAGGACGTCGTAGAACTGGCGGGCCGGGTAAGGTTAGCGGTGGGCAATAAGACGGCCGGGCAGTGTGTTTTGCTGCTCACCTTTAGGGCCTTCTTGTAATACTTGATGTTATCACGGTCGATGTCGTGGTGCGAGCGCATGGGCTCCCTGAGCTCGGAGCTGACGACCATGCCGGGACCCTCGGTGGCCGGGCCGGCGGCGAAGAGCATGATGCGGCCGCCCGAGTTCTGGAAGGACGACTCGAGGAGCCCGACGGCGACACTGAGGGCAACGCCGGTGCAGCGCAGGTTGCGCCTGTCGTTGGCGACGGGCCACGGGTCCTTCTGCAGCTGCTCCAGGGCCTTGGTGAGCTGGAACTCGCACTGCGAGACGGGCAGGAGGAAGCGTGCGGCGGGGCCCATGGGCATCTGGCGGCCGGGCTGGGGCTGCATGCCGGGGCGGATGGGCAGTTGGCTGAGACCGAGCATCTCCTGGACCTGCTTGGGCGCATAATCCTTGCTGCCGCGGAAGACGTACGACTTTGCGCACTCGGTGTATCCAATCTCGTGGACTTGGGTCTGAGGGGAAGAACGGGTCAGTCAGCCGAGGGACCCTGCCCACGCTGGGACTGGGGGTTGCATGCGGGGGGCAACCAACCATGGTGCCAAAGGTGATAAGGCCAACGAGGGCATTCTCAGGGAGCAGGCTCAGGCTCATGACGAGCGACTCCTTGAGGGCCGAGAGGCTGTCCTCCTCCTGGCACGTGTCGACGACATAGAGGAAGATGGGCGGGCTCGGGGCCGGGCGCGACAGGCGGTACTCGATGGTGGTGTTGGAGGGGTGCAGCTCCGGGGGGATGGCATTGGCCGTGATGTCCTTGTAGTGCGGCGGCAGTGGGTTGCGCGACAGACAGAAGGGGCATATCCAGATGCGCGCGCGGACGTCTACTTGGCTGTGGAGGGAGAGGGTGGTGATGGTCAGCATCGAGATGCGCCGGCGCAGGCATTGCTGCGGCGCGCAGCGGAGCGTGCCGGGGCGCGGAGACGGCAGGGACCTTACCAGAAGGGGTTGAGGACGGAGCGGCACGGCTGCTTGCAGGTGACGGGCTCGAACTGCAGGAGCGGGGTGTCGGGCTTCTCCTTCAGGGGGGTGTAGAGGGCGCCGATCGGAACGACGAGACGCGAGGCTTCCTGTCGAGGCAGCGTGGCAGGGCAACACTCAGCAAACGGATCGGACGGGCGGTGCGACAGCCGGGCACCGGAGGGTTTCAGCAGAGCAAACCAACCATGCGCGTGCTGGGGAAGACGTTCCAGCTCAGGCGGACGCCATCGCGATCCTCGACCTCGCTCCACTGCTCCTTGAGGTTTTCGTAGTCCATGGCGGGCGGATTATCGCCAAGCACGGCGACTGGCTAACGGGCCGAGTCGGGTCGCGCGAACGGGGCAGCTATATCGGCGGAGTCGTGGCCGAGCGGGAGGATGCGGAGGAGGCCAGGGCCCGGACGGCGGGGGTGGTTGTGTGTGTGAGATCAGGCTGAGAGCAAGAGACGGCGGCGGCGCGGCTTCTCTACTGGCGGCAAAGTATCATGGTCTTCCAGGCCGCTCGTGCTTGCGAGGTGGTGAGGTGTGGTGGGTTCGCAGAGGACAGGTCAGTTGCATCAAGGGCCTTCCACTCTAGCAAAGCTGGCCCCTCGGTCAAAAAAGGACACCACACCTCGAGCGTATTCGTGCCAGGCGGGATCAGGTGTGGCTGGTGGCTGAGGCGGGTCCGTCGATTGCACAATCAACTCGATCAGATGTGGCTTGTCTCGCAGGTCCGGCTTGTGCTTTGGTGGGGTAGCTTCGACTCAGCCAGGGTGGAGCAGCTGAGCCTCTCTGCCTCAGCACAGCCAGCAGACTCGATCGTTTCAGCACTCTCAATTGGCTTCCTTCGTGATCCTGCGCTCTCTCTCTCTCTCCCTGAATGTGTCTTGCCGCCCGCCCCGACAGCCAAAGTATAGTTGTTTCTTCAAACCAGCGGCTGCGGCACAAGCCGCTGTGTCGTCAGCCATGCGCAAGTGCTGTCTCTAATTCTGGCTACCAGGAATGGTGGCTGATGCCTGCCAGGGTGGGAAGTATTCTCCAGTGCCACAGTACCTGCCTCTACGTACCACCCCTGTACCTCGATCCTCGGACTCGCGAAGGATGGGGGCCATGCTGGAGTCCGAGGTCTGGCTGCTGGCTGCGCCTGTCCAAGTAGACAGGGGCCAGTAGCCCTCTGTCTTTGCCGCGTCGCGACTCTTCGCCGAGGCTTCCCATTCCGTCGTCTCTGCATTGTCAACCACATTGCGTAAACACCGAGGTGCTGTCGGGTCCATCCGAGTCCGGTGCATGTCATCCTCGGTGCTCCGTCTCCGTTCCTCCCGATCTGGTTTTAATACTCGCTGCTCTCCCCCAGCGCTTTGCTGCTGTGCTCTGTGAAGGGACTCTGCAGCCGCCGCGCGGGGATCCGCATAGACCCAGCCGAGGCAATCAGAGCCGCTCGACGGCGGCCGGGGTAACATGTCGCGGCTCCTCGCAGCCGTCGCGACATGCCTCGCCCTCTTTCCACGCGACGCCATGCAATCGCCGGCATCGCCCCTTGCGCCTCTCGAACAGAGGCAAGAAGATGGCTTCGTTAGTTTGTCAGCGTTTGTGAGAAGGGCATATCACAGGTGTAAGCCTCGACAATCGTATATCTACTTGCCGGCCACGGACTACGCTAACCTGCAATCTACTTCCACAGCCGAGATCCTTGATGGATGGCTATATATCGATGGTGGAGAGTTCTCATACCGATCCTCAACCGGTCTCAGGTATCAATATTGTGCGTCCATCAGTAGTACCTTGTGCTTAGCCCACGGCACCACCTTTGTAGGTGGACTCGCAGCGTTCTAACAAGCCAAACACTCAGCCACGTCGCTCTTGGCCATTAATCTGTCCCAAGATTTTACTGGCGCTTCGGTAACGATGGTCTCGACACGGAAACCCCCGGGCGCGCCTTCTCTCAGGCAGGGAGGGCTATGGGTGGACCGCGCCCAGAAGGTTCTCTACCTGGGATTTGCCGGTTCGCACTCGGCGTTTGCAGACAGAGCCGACTCTCCGAGGGGACTGTGGTCCTTTACCCCCGACGGCAAGGGCAGCGGTACCTTTTCGAACCTGAACGGCACCGCGCCGGCCTGGTTCTTGGAAAATCCGCGACCTTTTGACGGACTCTCCGCATCCGGGGCCGGGGCTGGTTACTTTTTTGGGGGCTTCATGGGCGGTCAGCCCGATATCGAGGGATTCAACGTGTCCGAAGAGACTCCCGCGTCTGGAATGCTGACCTACGACTTCAAGTCCAAGACGCTGACCCAGTCGGACGCCAAGGGTCTCACCACGACCGGCGGAGAGATGCAGCGAAGCTCCATGATATACGTGCCAAACTTTGGACGCGAAGGCATCCTCGTCACGGTCGGCGGCTGCCAGAGGAGCAAGGAAGCAAAGAATGAAGACTATCTCGTGTCCAACACGATGGCGCGCGTATACGACATCGCAACCAAGTCGTGGCACGAGCAAACAACCAGCGGCGGGGAGCCTAGGCCACGCAAGGATTTTTGCATCGCCGGGGCGGCGTCGACCAACAAGACGTTCGAGATCCTGATGTATGCAGGTTGGGGCGGTCACCTCGGCATCAGCGCCATTGATTACGACCAGGCCTATATCCTCTCCCTGCCGTCGTTTCGGTGGTTCAAAGCCAGCTACAACTCCCTGCGGCCGCGCCACGGCGTCTCGTGCCATCACGCCGGCGGAGGGAAGGTTATCACGATAGGCGGCGCCGACACGGCTCAGGATGGACCAAACAACGTGTACCGGGACGTCTTCAACAACGAAGACCCGTTCAAGCAAGGGATCGGCATCTTCGATCTCAGCACCCTCAAGTTCACCGACTCTTACAAGGGTGGCGGCAGCCCCGACTCGTACACGCTGGCCCCTGAGATTCAGAACTGGTACAGCACAAAGTAAGTCGCTCTGCTACCGATCGGCTATGAGGCGATGCCTCTCAGCCAACCAGCTAAGCTAACCACCACTCGTACAGCCCTCGGCTTCCCACCTTCGACTCGGCGGCCTTGTCGGACGTGTTCGCCGTGGAAAATTTCACTGCCCAGTCCGGCGGCAAGCCACCCGCCGATGCTGCAAGTGGTGGCGGTGCCGGGTCTGGCAGCGCCAGCGTCAGCGGCGCCGGCCACCCCTCGTCGAGAACAGGCACCATCGTCGGCGGAGTGATTGGCGGCGTCGCGCTCGCCGCCCTCATCGCGGGTCTGGCGTGGTTCTTCCTGCGCCGGCGCAGGCAGCGGCGGGAAGCGGCCGACGCCTCGGCCAGCGCGATCGCGCAGTCGCAGGCGGCCGGCCCCAGCACCAGGAACGCGGGCCGGGTCTACCACGAGGTGCCGCAGGACCACGCGGCGCAGCCGTACAACACCAACAGCAGCAGCAGCAACCAGCCGCCGGCGATGACCGAGTATTATTCGGGGTACGACGGCCGCAGCGACACCACGCGCGAAAGCACGCCGATGACGTTTTACGATGCGGCAGCGGCACGCGGCGCCCCGACGCCGAGCCTTGCGGGCGAGCCGGTCCGGTATGAACTGCACAGCACGGTGCCCAGCGAGCTGGCGTCGGTCAGTTCGGGCGGCGTCCAGGGGTCCCCGCATCTGCAGCTGCAGCAGCCTCAGCAGGGCCATGTGCACGAGATACAGGGCTTCCAGGATGGGCGGGCGCAGTCGAAAGACGAGGACAACTACAAGTACAACATACGGTTTTAGGTGGGCATTTTGGGAAAGGCAGCATTGTATCAGGCAGCATTGGCGTTTAGGCAGGAGAGTATATGTTTTCGTTGGGTAGGCGATCTCTTTAGGCTGGATCAGGAACCGATCTAGACCTGTTTTTATGCACTATTCTCACAAGTTGTAAACAGTACACCCGCGGGGATTGTTATAATGATCAGGCCGAGCTCTTGGCCGTTAATATGTTGCGGTAAAGACTGGAAGAGGAGCTCAACGTGTCGGCCCTTTGGAAGTGCGGGGCTCCGAATCGGGCACTCCGAGCTGTAGACGTGCTGCATTGGTCGGCAGGATGACTCAGGCCGGGGTGGCCAAGACGGCGTGCAGGTTTGAGGCCGTCAGGAGCGAATTGTTTGCCATTGAAAGTGCCTGAAGTGATTGCTTATAAAATCTTTGACTTGGTCGATGGTGGATGTGCTTTGCAGAAGGGACTCCCCCACTTAGTGCACCATCAAGCACTGAATATTTGGCCCCGCCCAGCGCATATCACACCCTCTCACTCCCGAGGCAGACATAGACCACAATCACCACCGGACACCGTACGCAGCAAAACAGCCTCCAATACACAAAATGGCCACCACAGCGCCCCGGCCGACGGTCAACTTCATCACGGGCAACAAGAACAAGCTCGCCGAGGTGCAGGCCATCCTCTCGTCCACCATCGACGTGCAGAGCCAGAAGCTGGACCTGATCGAGGTGCAGGGCACGCTGGAGGAGGTGACGCTGGACAAGTGCCGGAGGGCGGCCGAGCAGGTGCGTTTTTTCTTCTTTGCTTTCTGTCTATATCCCGCCTATTCCTCCATTCTCAAGAGATATCATCGCTAAACGCCACGCACGACAGGTCCAAGGCCCCGTCCTGGTCGAGGACACATGCCTCTGCTTCAACGCGCTCAAGGGCCTGCCAGGGCCGTACATGCAAGTAGTCCCTTGTCCTTTCTAGGCTCCTACCAGACTTTTCACTAACAGCATCCTTGCACCCACCCACAGCAAGTGGTTCATGGAGTCGATCGGCCACGACGGCCTCAACAACATGCTCGCCGCCTACGAGGACAAGTCGGCCAGGGCCGTCTGCACCTTTGGCTACTCGGCCGGTCCGGGGTCTGAGCCCATTCTGTTCCAGGGCGTTACTGATGTAGGACCAAACAACCGGGGGTTTTTCTCGAAAATGCAAGCAAAAACTTGCTGACGTTTTAACCGCGGGGTCTTGTGATATAGGGCAAGATCGTTCCCGCCCGGGGACCAGCTAACTTTGGTAAGCGCGATGCCATCCTCAGTCAAGTGTAGACTATACTAATGCCGGCTGTTCAAAGGATGGGATGCCGTTTTCGAATACGAGGGCAAGACGTAAGTTTCATATTCCTCGGTTTGTTCGTTTTACTACCTCTTCTTTTTACTTGGGAGGCTGCTATCTCGTCTACACCCTCGACCCCGGAGGAAGTCCTTTTTCTCCCAATCACCCCATTCTCGTTGATGTTTGTCCATTTCAAAAACTGAGCCTTACTCCCAAACCAGCTACGCCGAGATGGAAAAGGCAGCAAAGAACAAAATCTCGCACCGCTTCAAGGCGCTCGAAAAGCTCCAGGCCTGGTTCGCCGCACAGAACACAGCCGCCTCCTCGTCATAGAGTAGATGGATGAACAGACGTTCGCACGCTCGCATGGTTTAGAAAGGAAAAAAAAGATTATGCTATCAGAAGGACTAGAATGCTTTCGGTAAACAAAAGATGCTCTTCGACTTCCCATCAGCCTCTTCTTTTAGCTTCAGCTCCAAGATCAGTCTATGTATAAAAAGTACCTAGGGGCCCCCGTGAACGCGCTGGCATGAGAAAAAAAAAACGCTTGGCTGGAGATGCTTGCAGCAGAAAGACAAAGACGAATAAAAAGACTCATTAAAGATAACGCGGGGGAGAAGGAGCAAAGGCAAAGACAGGCGCAGCCACCCTCTTGCCCGTCGCATGCACGCCGCTCTTGGCCAAATACGCGCCAGAGTTCACAACCATGGCCATGGCGGTCGCACGCGTCTCGTCAGAGGTCCGCTACGCCGCTGGCGACGACGACTGTGTAAACTTAGCAAGCCTGGGTGAGGGAGACGCGTCAGCCCATTTCACCCTTTTATTCCATCCATCAAACAAAAGAAGCAACTCACTTCAATATCTCAAACGCCTCGTACTTCTTCAGATACTTGTGCCCCCGGCGGTACGGCTTCAGCGCCAGATCGGGAAATCTATGCTCAAACTCGCGCCCGACCAGCTTGACGACGGCGGTCGAGTCGCGGAACATGGGGTCGAACACGAGCAGGTTGACCTCGCCGCCCCGCGTCCTCTCGACCCCGACGATGGTCATCGAGTGGCCCGCGTGCTGGAAGTAGAGGGGCGGCATGTTGGTGCGCCGCACCTTGTACGCCGGATCGTAGTCGGGCGTCTCAAAGTACCGTTCCACCTCGGCCAGGAGCCGGGCCTCGGACCTCCCCGGCTCCCGGTTCTTGAAGCCGTGAGACTCGCAACTGGCAAGGGATTTTTGTGACGCGCGTCAGCCCCAACGGTCGGTCCGGCATGGTCGGCACGCAGAGGGATCAGGTAACCTACGGGATTTCGAGGACGCCAAAAACAGCCTGCGCCTCCGGGGTTCCGATATACTTGCGCGTCATCCTGATGCCCCCAGTCTCGATGCGAGCGTGCGCGTTGATGCCCCGATCCCAGGCGTCCTCGATCCAGTCCTGGAGCTGGAAGACCGATGGAAGCTGCTCAAAGCGGTGCGCCCCTATATGTCCACTTGCCATGATGAACGATATGAGCATCTGGATATTTCGATAACCGCAGAAGCCGCCTGTGCGAACCAAATTCGGAAAACGGCAGTTTCCAGTTAGCACTACCATCCGGCCCAAGCCTAGGCATGGAAAGGCCTCTGCGTCGGACTAGAACGGTAAAGGGGACAGCCAGACTTGCCTTCCTTCTTCAGCTTGGATATGTGCTGAACGCCGGGATGACAGAGATACGCATATCGTGTTGTCGGACTCTGTTCCAGCAGCTGCTCCATCACAGTCAATATTCCTGTGTACCCGCGTAGAACCCAGGCGCGGTTAGCACAGGGTGACCGAGATAGCCAAGCCCATCCTCCTCACCCAAACTCACCATCAGCCTTGATTTGGCCGCCTTCCTTCAAGTGCGCGATGAGCCAGTCGGGCATGACATCCTCGTGCGCGTACTTGCCAAGCTCCGCCTTGCCTAACCGCTTCCTTTGCGGCGGGGACGCCGGCCGTGGCGGGTTTGTCGAGGTGCTGCCGCCTGTGGCGTTGCTCCTGCCGTTCCGGTCGCGGTCGCGGTCACGGTCACGGTGGCGCCGGGAAGAAGAGGACGAGGATGGTGAGGGCGACGACCTGCTGAGAAGATCCCTCCAGGCCTGTATGGCCGAGCGGCGGCTGCTGCTGGGCTGCGGCTTGCCGGTCGGCTCTTCGCTCGTCCGGCGGCGCCGGCTGTTGCTTTCGTGGTCGTCTGCTCGACGGTGGTGGTGGCGGCTGCTGCCTTCCCGATCGTCCCTGTGCCGTTGCTGGCGGCGATCACGGCCGTCCTCCTGCTGCTGCTGCCGCTCCTTGTCCCGCCGGCTCGGCCTCGGCTGCTGCTCCCGCTCCTGGGGCGGGGTGATGGTTGCTGCGGGCGAGCTGTCGCCAGGCCCCGCGGGGCCAGGATCGTCGAGACCCTCCTCCTGAGCATGGAGATCGACATGGTAGGCCATCTCGCTGGGCATGAGCCACTCGCCGCAGCCTATAGGGCATGCGACATAGTCGGCATCCTCCTGGCCGCCCCCGGCGACCCCGCCCGGCGCCGAAGCGTCCCTGGTAGCCTGGTCGGCGACAAACGGCGAGCCCCCTTCGGAGTGCTTCTCCTCCATGTGCTAAAGCGGCAGCCAGAGACGTGTCAGTTGGAAGTTCTCGGCAAGCTTCATATCGGGATCCCTGCTCATGTCTGTCTAAAGACGATGCAAAAGCAGGAGAACGGTAAAGGAAAGCGAGGGGAATCCGCAGACATGGAGACGACGTTGGGCCCGGGTTTGCTTCCCACCGGATCCATCAGCCGCACTTACGAGAAGCATGCCATACTCTGCCGCCCGGTAGCCGCAGAACGGGCAAGCCTGCAGGTCCGTCTCATCCTTTGCGGCCATGGCGTCGGCGCCAACGCAGCGACACCTCGCCTAGCCTAGCGCGTTGCACACGGAACAAAGTGTTGGGTCCCAGTTCCGCTTCGCCAGCTTCCAAAAGAATAAATACCCACAAGCTCGCTCGCTCGCTCGCTCCCACACCATGCGGCGCTGCTCTCAGGTCTCCTTTACCGGCTCGGCCGATGGGTGATTCCGCAACGCTGTACGGTAGGAAAAGACCCTAATGCCGCCGCTTATGCGAGGGAATGCTGCTGCCGGACCCCAACAGCTTTGCAGAGACGGCAGCAGGCAGCCTCAACGTGGTGCGGTATCTCGGCCACGTCCCACCGCGCTAGGGAACGGCCATGCAGGCCCCGTTCAACAAAGTCGTTGGGTTTCGTCGGGACGTTCAGGGCCTTGCGTTGCGCTACGGCAGATGAGGTTTTGTATCGTCTGCCAAAACGAAACAACAAAAAAAAAAAAAAAAAAAAAAAAAGGGCACAAAAAGGGGGCAGTGGAAAAAAGAGGATGTCCTAGGTGTGTAGCAGTAGACGAGGTTGTGTTGCTGGCTAAGCAGGAAAAAACGGTGGAAAAAAAGAAGGGCGAAGAAAAGGAGAAGAAGGGGTATGGGTGTTTCAACGATCGTCGCGCACACCGTTGCGCATGCATATATAGTAACGGCCACGTTTAATATATGATTACGTCGTCGGTAGGTGAGAAGGAAAAGAGGGGAGGGAATCAGCCCGTCAGTCAAAAAGTTATAGATGTTGCTTCGAGCGGAGTAAATGGAATGAGTGAACGGGCAAGGCAAGCAGCTTGTTGCCAAGCGTCGCGTCGTCGTCGCACGCGGCGGTTTGCTGTGCTGGTTGCAGTTTTCCCCAATTGGTGCCCACCCGCAGCGGTAGCGTGACTGACGGCTACCTAGGTAGCTGTGCTAGGGGGCTTGATGAGGCAGGCGAAGGCAGGCAGGCATCCACTCATTCACTCGACCGTGTCGCCCCACAGTGCCACCTGCCTGTCCGAAAGCGGGCAGATTGGTGAGGCTAGGTGGCCAAACTGGGAGAGGGGGAAAAAGGAAGGAAACAGGGGATCGGGGCAAATGGAATTGTCGTCGCTAGCTTCCCCGGTCCTAGGTGAGAATGCCATTGCCAACCTAAAGAACCTAAAGAGATTGGCGACAGGGGGATCGGGCTGGAGTTCCGGGGAAGGTGGGACAGATTTCATGTTGCTGCAAGCGGCTGCAACGGGACCCAAAAGCGTTGCCAATTTTTGACCAGTCAAACTTACTCCAGCACGTTCCCCGCCGTTATAAGCGCCTGCGGGGCCTCTTCAATTCCAACGATTGGTACGCTCTCCTTGGTGTAGTTGGTTTATCACGTTCGACTGTAATTGTTCAAATTGTCATCGAAAGGTCCCTAGTTCGATTCTGGGAGGGGAGACATCAATTTTTGCTTTCGGTGCCGTCGTTTTTGGATTGATGTTGAACCATAACGCCACGGCCGGATATTTACAGCACAATTATCGCTCTTCTTCCCGATCTTTTCCCCTCTGCATCACTTTGGACGAATCGGATTTGCGACTGACACCGGTTGCTCGGGCAAAACATCGTCATCGCGTCTATTCTTCACCATCTTCCATCTCCATCTCATTACCCGCATGCACACGGACATCTGCATTGGTCTAAACGTGCATGCCCGGACCGAACGGCCCCTCCTGTCCCGTAATCTGGCTACACCCTATCCTAAACCTTGGTTTCGCTCAACTTGTCGGCCACCTCGGCCACAGCGCCCGACACGGCAGCGGCTGCTGCCCCCGCCTTTTGCTTGGCGCCACCCTTCTTGCTAGCCTCCTTGGCCTCCTTGACCGCCTTTGCCTGCGCCGCCAGGTCCTTCGGGAGCTCCCGCGTGAATGGGATGAAGTCCGGCGCTCCGGGCAGGTACTTCCGCAGGGGCTCTGGCACTTTGAATCCCTGATGGAAAGGGGCAAGCAAAGATTAGCAAACTCTCGCACATGCGCATCCAAGGGGCCGTGGTAGTCCTCACAGTCTCGGTCTGGTAGTTCTCGAGCAGACAGCACATTGTTCTTGACGTGGCCGTGAGAGTCGAGTTCAGGCAGTGAACGTAGCTCTTCTTGGTCTGTTCGGGGGTCAGTAAAAGTCCACGCTCCTGTGTTCTGCGCTGCGTGCCATGTCGAAAAGGGCCCACTAACCGTAGTCTGAGTCTTGGTGCCGAACCGAATTTCAAGTGACCTCGACTGGTAGTCCGTCTGTTTATCATCGTGTCAGTCCGCTTGCTGGCGCTCGTTGATCATGAATACGAACTCACGCAGTTGGAGCAGGAGACAAGCTCCTTGTACTCTCCCTGGAAGGGGAACCAGGCTATAGCACGTTGCAGCGTTAGTGATAGCGCATGTGTTGACGGGGCGGCCTCGTCAGCTACCTTCAAGATCAAACTTTTTCGCTGCCGCGTTGTTCAGAGCGCCAGAGACGATGGAGACGATCCGGCTAGATTCACCAAGCCTCTTGTCAGCAGTTTTTTATTTTTCAGCAAGCAAGGAGGTGTCAATGCAAGCGGACGGGAGACATACTATGGCAGGCCGAGTCCCTTGTAAAACTCCTCGGAGTTGGCAATCATCTCATCAAACATCTCCCATGACTTTTCGGGATCGGCTGCGCACCGCGTCTTGTCAGTTTGGCTCTCAAGTGGGCGGTCCAGGGGAAACAGGTATCATGGGCACCTACTTATGCAGAATTGCTCGACCTTCCTATATTTCGACAACCCGAACGTAAGCAAACCAGATTTGCTAGCAGAGACAGGTGGCTTGTGCCGTTTCGAAATCCACTTACTCAAACTGATGGACACGGAACGTTCCCCAGACATCACGGCCGTGGCCGCCAGCCTCCTTGCGAAAGCACGTGCTGTATCCGGCATACTTCAGGGGGAGGTTCTGCGGCAGCAGCCACTCATTTGCGTGGTACACCGAGATGGGCTGCTCCGAAGTCGCGATGAGGTACTTGTCGGCCTCTCCGTCCACGACCTTGTAAAGCTCTGCCTCAATGTTAGCCCATCATGACTGGTACCCACCTTCTTTTCCGGCCTCTTGACAAACGCCAAAGCGCACACACATACCCTCGTCAAATTGCTCCAGCTGGGCCGTCTTGGACATCTGATCCTTGAGGAGGAAGAAGGGGGGCTGGAGGGCCGTGTAGCCCTTGCTGGTCAGGAACTCGATGCCGTAGTTGATGATGGCCTGGTTTAGGAAGACGCCCCTAAGCAGGAAGAGACGCGTGTTTTGTCAGCGAGAGGGAGAGCGAGAGGCCAGCAAGGGGCCACAGCTAACCCCCAAAGAGCATCGCGCCCACATACCATTGCCTCAGGAAGTAGCCGCGGTGACCAACGGCCTTGGTGCCGCGCTCCGGGTCGTAGCCGTCGAGCCTGGTGAGGACCTCGTGGTGGCTGAGGCAGTCCCTCTTCTCGACTGTCATGCCCTCGGGCGCCCACGTCCTCTGGATCTCGTTGTTGTCCTCGTTGTCGCTAACGGGGACGGACTCGTGCACGATGTTGCCGATGGTGGTGAGCTTCTGGTTGAGCAGCCTCTCCTTGTCGACGGCCAGGTCCTGGAGGCGCTTCTTCTCCTTCTCGAGCGCCACCTTTTCCTTCAGGAGCTCGTCCGCGTCCTCCTTGGCCTTCTTCTTAGCCCCGATCTTCTTCTGCACCTCGTTTATCTGGGTGCCCATCTGCATCACCGCGTGGTCGGCTGTAGTGAAGATACAAGGAGGAGAGTCAGCAGGGGGGATATTCTCTCTCTTCGAAAACTGTCCAGGATGGTGACTCACTTTGTCTGCGATCTTGCCACATGGCAATGATCTCGTCGACGATCTGGACCGGGGCACCGCGGCGGCGCTGCGATTCCCGGATCTTGTCCGGGTTGCCGCCCCGCTCGACGATGAAGTCTGTCACGTCAAGAACCATGGTTACTGCCCAATTGGCCCGACCGCAAGAGGCGCAAGAAGATTCTGCTGTATCCGATATTTCGCTCCTCGTGCCGGCTTGTCCTCGTCTTTGTGTCCGACGCGCTTTTTGAAGAGAGGGCGCTGCGTGGTGGAAGAGGGCGGGGCAGGTAGCGTCACTCAAGATATTTTGGCGGGGTAGAGCTGTCGCGGGAACGGCCCCAGTCGCGGCGCCAAGATAAAAAGGGGACCGACTCACAGCGACCACAGAGTCACGCCGATATGATCAGACAGCTCGTTCCGTCAGACTTGGCCACCCCCAACATCTCACAGAGACGCTGCCTAAGCTTGTACTACCACGAGCCTCAAACACCCCGGCTTTCCAGTCATACTTGGACTTATGAGGCGTACGGAGATGCCGACAGCTCATGTTCTGTGCAATTAATAGCGGGACACGGTAACCCCCTCCTCATATTTACCCGTGAGCACTCGAGCCTGAAAGCAACCGAAATTCCTGCCTGCTCTCCGGCGCCTTGCCCTTCCGTCCTGCAACCGGGAGAGCGACGGTGAGACGATAGGAAAAGCCTTCACCCAATATTGACCTGTAGACCAAATCGAAAACGAGAAATAAATAGGAGAAGCCACAATAGAGAAAAGGTAGCAAGAAACGCCTACAATAATACGACCAAAGGGTACCAGTCCATCATGCCAGCCATGGCAACCTCGCTCCATTTCGGTGCCCAATGGACATATCCCAGCTGCTTAGCTCGGGATGTGTTCGGCTCTGGACCACCAAGCAATGCCCTCATGGGCACGTAACAGCCATGTCTCAATGCAATGTGCCACAGCACCGCGACCGTATAACGTAATTCCACCGTGGGCAGATAGGAACATCTTCAAGGGGAAGGAAGAAATAGGAGTCGACGCAAAGAGAGCCACATTTCTCTTTACTTCCTCGGTCCCTTCCCCTTCCCTCTCACAGTCTTCATACGCGCCCTCTCACATGACGCAGCAGCTCTTGCTGCCACTCACGGCCTCGCTCCCGGTGGGCGTGTTCTCGATGCGCGAGATCATCAGCTCAAACGCCTTGGCCACATTCTCGTTATAGCGAGCGCTGGCCTCCGTATAGCCGCATTTGAGCTCGTTTGCAAGCGCCTGCCCGTCGGTCGGGCTGACCTGGCGCTGCTCGGGTCTCAAGTCGCTCTTGTTTCCGACGATGACGATGGGAACGTCGTTTTCGCTCACACCCTGTTTGTGTGTTAGGCTCGCCCATCACCGCCAACGCAACGTGGGGGAGATAGGTAGGTAGGTAGCCAGCTAGGAGGGGAGAAAAAGAAAAACGGGCCAGATGTCGGCAAACGGCAACGCCCGCCTCGGGAAGGAGAGCAATACTGACGAGATGGTGGATGATCTTGTCCCGGATGGTCCTCACCATCTCAAAGGACGTTAGGGACGAGACCGAGTAGACGATCATGTAGCCGTGGATGCCGATGAAGTGCTTGGAGTTCAGGATGCTGTACTCGTCCTGGCCCGCAGTGTCGACGATCTCCGTCATGAAGTCCTGCCCCTTGAATCTGATCTCTTTGCTAAAGGTGTTCTCGATGGTCGGGTAGTAGCTCTCGACGAAGTGGCCGTCGACGAACTGGACCGCCAGCGAGGATTTGCCTGTTTGGCGAGAGCGGGGGTCGGGGAGGGGGGGTGCCGCGAATCAGTATGCTGCTGCTCATCGTTCACATGGGGCATGCCGCCGCCCATCTGCCTAGCACACCCTAATGGCGCCATACATCTCCGCCTTGGGGCGTTCGGCATGTCTCCCCGCGAAGCACCCAAGCCCGGCCGGCCTAATCAGGGACCACCTCTATAGAACCTGGCGGGGAAGCGGTCAGCACTCACCCACCGAGCGACTCCCAACAATCGCAATCTTCCTCTGCTTGGTCGGCATCTTTGCCGTTGGAGCAGCCGCGTGGCTCGGGAGGTGTGTAGTGTGGCCGGCGGGGGCGGCCGAGGATCGGTTAGGTAGGCCGGAGCAGCCCAAAGCTCCCGGGTTCGCTGTGCTGTGATTGGAGCAGAACCCGTCGGCTTCGATCAGGTCCAATCGAGCTGAATGAAGATTTTGTGATTTCGGTAGGTGCCAGTGATTGTGGTGGGTGGGCGACGCGATGCGGTCAACTGAAGGAAGCGAGGCGCCGACTTTGCCCACAGCAAGGAACTTGAAGCTCCGTCCAGTCGCTGGGAAAGAATCGCGGGACCTCGGCCAAACTGCTAGGTACGGTTTTTTTTCGCGCTGTCGTCTAGGGCTGCAGGCGTAACCAAAGTAGAAAAAGCAAAACACGACACGTTCCGAACGTTCAATAAGGACAGGCAGGGAGCAAAAACGGAAAACCAAAAAAGAAGAAAGTTGCAAATACGACTCCTTAAGCTTATGGAGTGAATCTGGCTGGCAGTTTAGTTACACCTTGGATCAAATTGAGAAAGCTGGAGCCCGCAAGTCGCCAGTCGGGTCTAGGTCCCGCCACTGGAGTAAAAGGGGCAGGCGCTATCCGGTGAGGGAGTGGGCGGGCTACAGACGGCTGCAGGGACGAGCTCACGCGGGCGGCTTCAACCCGCAGCGCCCCATATAATGATTGACGGGCGGGGGAGTGCAAGAGAAGAAGAGCCCGGACAGCTTGCCGTAGAATGGAGAGTCGAGAACGAGGGTACTGCACCCGCCACAGAAAAAAAAAAAAAAAAAAAAAAAGAGGCACTTTACTTTCATCCTGTAGTGCAGCGCAGGCACATGAAAATTTGGCAGAAGCGTTGCGGCTCCGGCCGCCTTTCCCTTCCTGTCACGGGCAACTCGCCGAACCAGGGGTGGGGTGCCTAAAAAAGCCCAGCAGACTTTTCTGGAACGCGCACACCCCTGGTCCCAGTCTTTTTGCTCAGGTTGCTCTGCTTGCTTTCCTGCCCCTCCACACCGGGCGGCTCGTCCAGCTGATTGCATCATGGATGGACCACCCGGGGAAGCACACAAATACGCCCCGACGTGGCACCCGCACGAAAAGATGCGACCGGTCAAATCTCCGTCGAAGGCATAATTGATTGTGTACTTCGCTGGAGTCGGGGTGTGGTAGTTCAAGTTCCGGGTTTATCTTGTCCGCCTGGTGGTCAGGTTATCGATCGATCATGCCCAAAACTGCCCGCCCAGGCTGGCCAAGGTGGCGAACACCATGGGAATCTAGACCCCCTCCGTTCGTGTTACCAATGAACGCTCATGTGCCGCATGCCTACGGGCCGATTCGACATGGAACAGCCCACAGCCTGCATTGGTTTTGCTCACGGGACGCTCTGGGATGGCTGGCAGTGGAGGAACCTGGTAGGTAGATGAGGCTGGTCGGTGTATCACTCATCTTTTGCTCGTTTCTCCTTGGCATTTTGGAATCACCTTCCTCCTGCCAACATGGTCCACCAATCACTCCAGGTTAAAGAAACCTCCAACTCGCCCCTTGAATCTCCTGAAAAAAAGACATGCGTATATAACCTGGGCAGTTGATAAGAATGGAAAATGATCAGGCAAGAGAAAGAAACGCCGTGAATAAGATCTCTATCCGTCTACGCAACGGAACAAAAAGGTATGCAAGCAGATGAAAAAGAAAAGCAGAACTAAGCAGGAGGGTTGGGTGTATAAGCATCGCGTTTAGGGTAAGAATGAGTCAAACAAGGTAGGTGGACAATAATAGACAGTAAAATCATCGGGGCAATCCTTCATCAGCTGGTTCAGAGGGGAATGCCTGTCTGCAGGGAGTCTATCGTCACACAGCATCGTGCCATGCCAGTCGGTCGATGAAATCAGCCAGCCATGTCTCGACCAAAACCTAGCGCAGGGGAAAAAACAGGGCAATAAAGTATCTCTCCCGCTGGTGGTCATCGTCATCATCGCCGCATGCTTGCCAGCCGCTCGGCCAAGGCCCGTAGCCGGCGAGAGCTGCTGCCGTGGTCGTCATCGGCTCCAGCGGACTCGGCAGCAGCGGCAGCCTCGCTCTTCTCGTGGAGCACCGCAAATTCCCGGATCGAATTCAGGAGCGGCTCCAGGCCGCCGCCGGCATTGAGCGTCTCGAACGTCGTCCTGATGGGGTCGTAGTGGCACAGGTACCCGAGAAGGACCGACAGGTAGCCAAAGGCAACGTTTATATGCGTTTTCTCCTCCGAGTCGGCCTGCAACAAGAAACAAAAGGAAAAAAAAACTGATTAGTCACGGCGTGCTTCCTCCAACATCATCCTTCGGGCCACAGGGGCATCCTCAGTCGCCTCACTCACCTCTGCGGTCCTGGACCGATAGCGTAGGAAGATGTCGATGAGCCGGTCTAGAGCCTCAGTCCCGTCAAGAGTCCGTCCAGCAGACTCGCCGTGCTCAGAAATGTTGATCATGACGCCGAGGATCAGGACCAGAGCGTCAAGAACGGTCCGGACAAACGAGCCGGCCGCGAGAGACTGCACCACCTCGTCGAACGCGCTGCAGGCCGCCCGGGCGAGCTCAAGAAGGATGCTCTTCTCCAAGAACAGGCTGTGCGCCGCCTGGTTGTTATTTGCCGTGTTGAGCGTGAGCTTCAACACCAGCATCTCGAGCTCGCCCAGTTGCTCCGCCCTGTGCGTCATGGACGTCTCTAGGATCCTGGCAACGACAGGCAGGTGCTTCTTGTTCCACACCGCCCCGGCGCTCGTCTGCATGGCAAACACCGAGTATCTGTGTAGCAGAGAGAGCGCCAGGAACAGGTCCAGCGACTCTGCTTGCTGGGGGAAATCCCAGCTCTGACTCGTTCGGTTCTCCGCAGCAGATGCCAAGAAGCCAAAGACCCTCGCCGTGACCGGGGCAGAAAACAGGTCTTCCAAATCTTCCACCACGGATTGCTGCATTATCAGGTGCAGACACTTCAACGCCAGCGTGCGCGGGGTCAGCACTGTGGGCTGGGCGCCATCCCATATCTTCAGCTGGAGCAAGCAAGTCTTGACGCCCGCCAGATTTGTTTGCGCAAACTTGGACATGTTGCTCTTCCTATCCTTTGCCAGCACTGAAATATCCGTATCCAGAGAGAGAAGGAGGTCGATAAGCCGTGACAGGTCTTCAAAGGGGAGCTGCCGGGTCAGGTTGGAGGAGGTGGCCGACTCGAGAAATAAGACCAGGACGGCGGCCATCAGATACCCCGCAATAGGGTCGGTCTCGTCACCAACACCTTTGAGAAGGGTGGGCGTAGCGTTGTGATGGTCCGCGAATTGGCGGCGGAACGTCTTTTGCTGAGACTTCTGGGCCATCTCTAGCAGCGCGGTCCTCCGGCCGGACGAAGGCTTCGCAGTTGGCGCGCCGACCCTGTCCAGGATATCGTTCATCTCATCGGTGGTCCGGTTGTTTGCGCCAGCCTGTCGCAGCTCATGCAGACTCCTGACCGCGCCCGACGTGGAAGCATCCTCAACGAGCCCGTCGTCAAAGTCGAAGGCGCTGTTTTTGATCAGGCTAGGCGCGTCCAGGAGCGGTTGCGCCAGCGCCATCTCCTCCGCCTTGTCCGAGTCGAGACCGCTCATGAAGTCATCGGCAAGCATAGTGCGCTGTTGGCTGTAGGTGTATTTCAGCCCTGGCTTCCGGGGCATGGAGATCTGGCGGGCAAAGGTTCGTGGCCTCGGTGTCTCGCTCGCTGACGTGGAACCATAGCCGGAGCCTCCCATGTCGTTCGGGGTTTCGATTCCTTGGGGACCACTGGACGCCGGTGTCTGCCCGACCTCGGACTCGTCACCGGACCCGGAGGATGATGACGACGGCGACGGGCTTCGTTCGGCCTGTGCAGTGAGGGCGTCTATAAGTCGTGGTCTCCGCTTGACAGGCGGGGTTTTTGCGCCTTCTTCGCCGTCTGAAGAGACAACCTTGCGCCGTGTAGGAAGCATCGCAGTTTGTCTTTCGGTGGAAACGGCTTTGGCCACTGGTGCCTTCGGGCGAGGGGCAGCGTCGATCGCAGGTGGGGGCGGCTCGACCTGCATCTTCTGAGGACTCCTCCTGCGCGCTGCTGCTTCCTTCGCGGCATCTTCTTCGGCGACGAGCGGCCTGGACCTTTTCTCGGGACTGGCCCTTCGCGCAGGTTCATCCCTCAAGCTAACCGGGGAGTCCTGGGCGACGACAGGCTTGGGGACAGCTGGTACCGGCACCACGACGGGCAGCTCGGTCGGTGGAGGCTTCAGTTTTCGGGGAGGTCTGACAGGTATTGACTTGCGCGCAGTCTTGGCGGGGGCCGCTGTGCTAACCGTGGCCGGGGCAGAGCAGCTGCTGGCTCCGGAAGGGGAGAGGCGGGCGGGGCGCTTCTTGATGCCGAGGGGTGCAGTCTTTTCCCTCGTCATCTTCGGCCGTTCGTCCTCCAGATCACCCGGGAAAGCGTATGGGTCGGGGCTGGACGAGCGCTGCTTCTTGGGCTGGCGCGCCACAGGCTGCTGCGTAGGTTTCCTCTTCATTGGCAGTTTGGGGTCCTGTGCCATTTTTGCGGTTTCTGCTTCTTTTCCGGCGCCCACGACGAAGCCAAAGCTCGAGAGCTTTGCCTGCGCCCCCGAATCATTCTTCCGCGCAGTCTCTGGCCTCTTCTGGATCTCCGTGGATTGCGTTGAAGACGTGGCTCGCGTTGGCGCATTCCGCTCCTGGATCCTCAGTTTTGTATTTTCCGACGGCTGGCTGGCAACTGCGTCCCTCGCTGAGTTCGCCGTGGATTCCGCCTCGCTCAGCAGCCCGTTCCGAGTCTTGTTCCTGCTGTAAGTCGTAGGAGCCCTCCGCTTGGGCGCCACCTCAACCTCGGCGCCGGCTGACATCATCTTTGATTATCCGGGACTCCTCGCCGGAGCGACTGGATATGGAAGGCGATAGGTATGGATGTGGCTTTCGCGTTTGGCCTAGGCCTCGATTGGGCTCCGAAGCAACAGCCTATGCGGCGCAAAGAGAAGCTATGTTAGCGGTGGTATCGAGGGCTGCGCGCGGTGGCCGCAGTGGTGCTGGAAGCCCGCGGGTGTTGTTGATTCGGACGCGATGAAGGGTTCGAGAAGACGCGCTTGTGATTGGCGGTGATACAGCCAAGATGATGGGTTGCGGCGGACTGGAAGCGTCGGGCGGGGGTGGCAGCAATGGAGCCAGTTGTTGTATGCCGCAATAGCTGCCTTGGTAGTGCGAAGTGCGAGAGTCTTGGTAGAATATTCGGTCAGCTCAGTCAGTCGCACATGTCGCCGTCGCCGTTGGGAGCGTTGCTGTTTGTTTCGGCCGGACGTAGGCTGTCCGGTGGTGTGGCCAGAAACGTACCAGCCAGCTCCCCAGGTGCAGCCGCACCTGGCCGCCCCACAAGCCACACAAGCCCCGCCTGTCTGGAAGGAAGCCCGGGTCAATTGGGGTGGCATGAGGGGCTTAGGGCTTATGGGCTGAGGAATGTCAATCGCTCCAAAGTTGCGGCTCGAGTGAGGACCTTCATGGCAGCCTGTTTGCAAAAGTTTCCAATGATTGAATCCAGCGGCTCGCCTCCTGGGCCTGCAGCACCCTGCAGGATCGCCGTGATTTGTTCTCGTCCTGGTTGGGTGGTTGTCCAGTGCAGGACCCCGTTCCCCGGACTTGGTTGGCTTCAAGCGATTTGCTGCATCCAGACCAGCCAGGCCATTCATCAAGGGGCCTCGGCCTAGCACGGTTGCGCAGAATCGGGCTGGCTGTGATTACGGTTGCACATATCGACCGCCACGACAGTAAATGCGGGGCCTTGTCCAGGCCTCCCACTTGTGACTTGTGCCTGTGCCCGCCACCTACGAGAGGGTGCTAGTTGGCGACCCATGTCTAACGAGAATGGAGCGAAATAAATTCAAGCTCTCCGTAGACAAGCCGTCCTATTACGTGCTTGTCGATCCGTAGTCTTATTTTGTGCCAGGCCTCGGTCAAGTTCGCTCCTCATCATCATTACCCCGGCTCAGGTCCCTTCTTCTCCGCCCCGCACCCGTCCTACAAGAGCTGTTTGACTGCCAGACTGCTTTCCGCCTCCCCTGTGCTCCTATCCGCACCGCGTCCAGCCCGCCATGCCGCCAGCCGAACCCCCCACGCAGTGTGTAGGACCCGGCTATCAGCCGGAAAGCCAGAAGCCGACGGCCACCGTCTCGACTGGCGTCAAGTTTGAGAATGTCACGACCCTACCGCAGACCCCGCAGCTCATCGCACTGCTCACGTGCGTCGTTCCCCTTCCTGGTCCCGTCCCCCGGCTGGAGAAAAGAGCCGGATGCTGACGCGCAGAGATATGAACGGGGAGAGCGGTGAGAGAACAACAGCATAATCCGAGATAAGGAGACGGACCGGGGAGACTTCGTCTTCTACTCAAACAGGATTATTCGTCTGCTCGTGGAGGAGGGCCTCAACCACCTGCCCACGGTCGAGCACACCGTCACCACCCCCGTCGGCCGCTCCTACGCCGGCCTCATGTTCCAGGGCAAGATCTGCGGCGTCTCCATCATGAGGGCCGGCGAGGCCATGGAGCAGGGCCTCCGGGACTGCTGCCGCTCCGTTAGGATCGGCAAGATCCTCATCCAGCGCGACGAGGAGACGGCCACGCCCAAGCTCTTCTACGACAAGCTTCCCGAGGACATTGCGAACCGATGGGTGCTTCTTCTGGACCCCATGTTTGCTACAGGTCGGTCCATCCATCCATATATATCTCCGCGGTATTGGTCGGCACTCCGAACAGACTCGAACTCACACGGCGAGGGGAAACGCTTGTTTAGGCGGCTCCGCGATAATGGCTGTCGACGTTCTCAAGTCCCGCGGCGTCCCTGAGGAGAGGATTCTATTTTTGAATCTGATTGCGAGCCCCGAGGGCATCGAGAACTTTGCGACCAAGTTCCCCAGCGTCAGAGTTGTGACGGCCTTTGTTGACCAGGGGCTGGACGAGAAAAAGTCCGTCCTCCCCCATCGTTGCCCCGAACATCCCCGCCTGCTCCCGTCGCCCGCTGCGGCACGCCACGCTAGAAATGCAAAACTGACGGGAAACTCCCACTCTATCACCACAGCTACATCATCCCTGGCCTCGGCGATTTTGGCGACAGGTTTTACACAATGTGACGGAGGAGAATATTGGCATCACCGCCGGGTGCTATTCGCCATTATTTTCCAAAGGCGGGACCCGTCTCATCCAGAAGCAGCCGTTGACCCATCCTTGATTACCGTTGTATGCTTGAAGAGGACGAAACGGGGCAGTTTATGTTAGCGGCTATAGATCGATCGTTTGTGAGGGAGGCGGGGTGTAAGCCGCCCCCTGGATCCCTTGTAGTCTGCTCCGAGTCGGGAAACCCCATCTCAAGGGGGAGCAAAAAGGGGCCTGTGTAGCTCCTCAGTCGTCGTACTCGTCGTCGTCGGCCACGATGCCGTCTCCCGTATATCTGTTCCTGTCGTCGCCCTCGTCGTCTGCGTACTTGCTCGCTACTGGTTTTGGGCGGCTCGAGCTGGCGCCGGCGCCTCGGGGTTCGGTGTTGGCGCCTTGGGCGACAGCGTCGGCGGCGTCAACCCACTCCCCGTAAACATCGACCGCGGCCGACAGATCTGGACAGCATGGGCGCGTCAGCGCAAGAACAGAAACGGCGGACGCCGATAGGCGGACGGATGAGACCGTTTTGTATGCGAGGGGAACGTACAGTTGATGCCACACTGGAATCTCTGGCCGCAGACCTTGCACTCCAGTTGTCCTACGCCCAACTTCTTATCGAGCTTGACATCAACTGACTTCTCATGGTTGCAAAAGAGGCAAGTAAACGTTGTCGGGAGAGGGTCTCTCTGTGTGCGGGCGTCGAGAAGGTGACTGGGTTAGTCGCCAGCCGTCCGAGGGGTTGGTTGTGCAGGCAAGGCTTTGGTGCTGCGTCGGCGCGCAGCACACAAGCGCGCGCGCACAACCCGTGGTGCATGGATTTGCGACTTACCTTCTTCTTCGCCTGCGGCTTGCTGGAGCTCTTACGCTTTCCCATGATGGATGGCAAGGGTTGCTATCCCGGATAGAGGATATTAAATCGTCGGTCGGCGACGAAATATTGAGGCCGTCGCAATGCAGGCGAGATGGCCGTTCCGTCGCGAGTTGTTGATCGATCGCAAATGGGCGAAATGGAGGCAGACTCCCAGAACAACTGCAAGTCTATTCGCTGGAGTGAAGCCCTGTGGATCCATTTTCCTCGAATCCTGGTTCACATTGGCGGGACAGGGCGAGAGGTACCTTTCACCGCACACCGACAGCCCAGAGGTACCAGTGGCACCCCTATGGATACCGTGCGCGTAGGTTTTGTGCTGGAGTTCGCACAGCTGCTTGGCCCGACATTTCAGATGGAACACGGGCCCGACAATCTGCAAAAGAAGCAGAGCTGCGAACTAAATAGCATGCCGACCGGTGGGGAAATCAAAGCTGCATTCCAGCGCGTCTGATCCTTGCAAGAATGCCTCAACCTCAAGCTGCTTCCACCCAACTTTCAGGCTTGATCGCCGTCCCAGTCTCATCAAGGGCCACGGTGGAGAATCGAGTCAAGCTAGCAGGCTGAGCCGGCACCCAAACAGTCCGTGCTATCCATATTTACGTCTGCAGAGCCGTCCATGGCACTCCACCTCCCGCTATCTCCATCCCCGTTGACGTAGGTGCATCTCACTGCTTGATAAGCCTTGGCTGGACCGGCCGACGGATGCTCCGGCAGGTTCCCGGCGGGCCTCTCGCGTTGGAGACGCGGTGAGGGATTCGAAGTTGCGTGGCTTGCTGGTGGCGGCACCAGGCCTGACCGCAGGGTTAGATCCCAACACAAAAGGGCTACTAAGCACCGTCCCGATGGCCCGGCGAGGAGTCACATGGACAGCGGATGCTGGGTGGCTGGCCGCCTGGGCTGTCTTTGTTTCGTTTGAGTCGAGGCGGCGCTGGACAGGCCCAAACTGTGCGAGCTGGCAGACGGTCAAGGCCCTTATCCCTTAGTCATAGTAACCATCCGGTACAGGCGCCTTGGCCAAGGTAGGACCGCAAAGGGAAGATGCATGACCAGACGGGAGAGCCAGGTGGTCGATCCTGTCAAAAAGCATGGTCCAAGAGCCCACCGCTCTTGTGTCCTCTCTCACCACCGACAGTATCCATACTTTGCGTGCTAGGCAATTGCAGGCATTGTGTGTCTGCTGCTGAATGCCAACTCAAACACTTGAACTTCACACCGAGCACCGCCTGTCAGTGTCAGCCCCTCAAAGCTCCGCCTCCCGCTCCCAATAAGCTTCCACCTTCCTCCCTTGGCCGGCCAGCTGCAACCAGCTCCGTCTCCACAACCCGCATCGCCTACCTAGAGCCCGCTTGTCGGCCCGCGTGACAGACAGCCTGTGATATCGGGTATCAACAACCTAAGCTCTCTTTGACGCATCCTTTTGTTGCCAGCACCTCTACCTGATCCCACCTACATAGCTCCATCTATCTCTGTATCCGCGAATCTCCTCATCTCTCCTTCCTAGCTTTGCCGAGGTAGCCCACTTCGCCGATAATATCAGCATGGCTGCCGATGGCTCGACCTCCGGTGCCGGCATGGACCAGATGATGGAGGTCCTCAAGCAGATGCAGGAGGACCAGGCCCGCTTACTTGCCGCCATCGAGCTGGGCGACCGTTCTGCCCTGTCGTCCAAGGCGGCAGCCCAGCTCCCGGATGCGGCCGAGAAGGGACTCACGGCCAGCCCGCCGGGCCCGTCCGGCTTCGCCCAAACCCCACCAACGCTGGCCGCCGACGCCGCCACGGAGCGTGACACCGGCTCCTCCTCGAGCCCCAAGTCCGCCTTCACTTCGCGCATCATCCTGACGTGAGCTTCGTGTGCCCTTGTCACTCTGGTCGATTCCGCTGTATACAAACACACTGGCTCACACTCCTCGCCTCCGCTTGACAGCACGTACCCAAAGCAAATCGGCATCAACCCCATCCCTATGAACTGGGGGGCCAGCGACGCCGCCAAGAGAGGCCCAATCGTGGTTTCCAGGAGCTCAAGCACCATCCGGAGACGTAACGGTATGTTTGCAGTAACATAACCGCCCGCTTTCTCACCTAGTTGGAAAACGATAGGCCGCTAACCCCTAGAATAGCCATTGGAGGTACACACATAATCACCCAAAAGCCCAGGTGTGCTGGCTCCTTCTTGGAGAGTCACTAACATGGTAGAATCCACTTCGAACCACAAAAGCCCATGGAGGCGGATATTCCATCTATTATGCCCTGGCTCTTGCGAGCAAGGAGCTCAAGACCGATCACAGGTCAGACGCACCATGTGTTCCATGCCGAACAGCGAAGCACCTGGGCGTCACTAGTCAGATATCTAACTAGCAACTTCCAGGCCCGACTTCACCAACACAGAGCCGGCGGCCGAGATTGGCCCCTTTCCCCAGTGGGGCGATCCCAAGAAGATCGTAGCCATGGACCCATGGGGCCATCTTGCGCCCTTTCTGTTCAAGGACATCATCTCAAACGAGAACGGCATGTCTATCAAAGTTCCTGCACTGGGGATATGCCGATCGCTGACCACCTATTTCGGGACAACCAGTCGATATTCGCCCGACCATCGCCATCACTAAGGCCCACATGAAGGTGCGCCTGTTCAAATAGGAAAATATGTGTTTATGACTTCAGCTAATGTGCGCCGGCAATGCAATCCGCAGCTCCCTGAGCTGGAAGAGAGCGTTCGTAGTGGAAGACTGTAAGACATTCATCAGCCGTCCTGGAGAGACCACGAGGGCCACTAAAACTTCATGTCTTCTGTTCTAGAGTCCCAGACGGGAAAGTCTGCCTCAACGCGCAGGGTGAGCTTGCTGTCACTAAGTTCGCTGTCGAGCCCGTGAGTTACCTTGATATACGAACGGGTCCATCCGTAACAACAAGATCAGCGCCCCCGGATTATGCCATCTGACGCGATTCGTTCTCAGGTCTGGTACCTCCCTGGAGTTGCCGAGCGATTCGGCCTCGGTACGTCCTGTGATCCCATGGAGGCGCCCATCCAGAGAGTAGAACGCTGCTGACATGACGCAGACGAGGGCACTCTCAGGCGCTCCCTGTTCGAGCACACCGGCGGAAGCTACCCAGAGGCAAGTATCGAAGAGCATTTCCCCAGAGAGTCACTAATTTCATCTCAAGAGCCAATGGCGAATGCTGACCGAACCACTTTCGTAGTTGATCACTCGTGGAGATATCAAGCTCTTTCTGCCGCCCATCGGTAAGAACGCACACGCGGGCCCCGCCTCTCCCGCACCTTCGGTTTCAGTCTAACAACTCCTTCGTCCGTCGCAGGTGGCCTCACTGTGTATTGCTTCGGCGACCCTGCCAAGATGTCTGACCCGAATTCCCGGTTGGCACTCCGGATCCACGACGAGGTGAGAACCGACCCTTTTGCGGAGCGAGGAGAAACAGAAAGTCTGTCTGACCTGTGGTCTGGGGACCCATGAGCAGTGCAACGGCAGCGATGTCTTCGGGTCCGACATCTGCACTTGCCGGCCGTATCTCATCTTCGGCATCGAGGAGGCGGTCAAGGAGGCCCAGAACGGCGGCAGCGGTGTCGTCATCTACTTCCGCAAAGAAGGTACGCAGAAACGAATTATGGTGATTTGGAAGTAAGCGCAGGGCTGATGACGACGCTGACATGAGCACTCAACCCTACCTTAGGACGAGCATTGGGAGAGGTCACCAAGGTAAGTGGTGCTGGTGGTAGTGGTCTTGCCCGGTTACCGTTTCCCGTGAAACTTGGGAGGTCGTACTAACCAGGACACAACCCTGGCCTAGTACCGTATGTTGCATGACGCTATCCTCCGTTGTTGCTGCGAAACAAACTCTGGCTCCCCTAACCGAGGAAAGACCTGGCGGAAGCCGGGCTGGCTCAAGGTGAAAGATGTTCCCCAAGGAATAGCTAGTCGCTGACAAAAGTGCCCTCTCGACAGTCGTCTACAATGCGCGTAAGCGCGGCGAAGACCGGGCGTCTGACTACTTCAAGCGCACCGAGAACGTGGCCGGTGTGAAGGACATGCGATTCCAGGCGCTGATGCCCGATATCCTCCACTGGCTCGGCATCACTAAGATCGACAGGATGCTGAGCATGAGCAAGTAAGTCGTATTACGGGAGCGTCTCCCACCCCCGGCGCCGCTATTGTGTCTGCTCGGGGTGGCGGGCCGGCTGATTGGCGGGCCGGCTGATGGGCGGGAACTAACATTCGGGATTTACACAGCATGAAACACGACGCCATCGTGGGCCAAGGGTGAGTGCACACGAAAGACCAGGTGGACGGAGAGACCCCTCCCTGCTCAACCCGAACCGGGTGTGCTAACCCGATCTTCGTCTAGCATACCGATCCACGAGCGCGTCGAGCTGCCGGAATCCTGGATCCCCGCCGACTCTCGCGTCGAGATTGACGCAAAGATCAACGCCGGTACGACCAGGGCCTTATATTTTACTCATCCTCTTTAGTGTCACTAACGCAGATCTCTCTGTTCAAGGTTACTTTACCACCGGCCACCGCATGACCGAGGCCGAGCTCCAGTCTGTCCAGGGCAGGCTCTGGGAAGAGTAAGCATACCTACCATACAAACCAGACTACCTACACCTTACCTTTCCAGGACATCCATCCACAAAAAAGACGCTGCGAATCATAGGGATCGATGCTAACCATGTGTGCAACAGCATCGACCACTGAGAGAGAAAAGCAGGAGGGGAGGTGGCGGTTCTCCGGCGGACAAAATCGGCTCCTTTTTGGGTCTCCGAAAGGGTTCAGGAATCTTCTTGGCTCTTCCCCGGCGCTTCCAGAGCTGGTCGGGCTTGACATTCCGGCCGCTTTTTAATGGGCTCCGTCCAGGTCAGACGAACAGATGGATGACTCCCTCCCTCCCGGCAGCAGGGATGCTCCTCCAATCACTGAAAAAAAAGGGCAAGGCAGCAAGCAGCCGAATTATCTCCACCCAATGCGAGGCTGGCACGAGGACAAAGCGAGCAGGTGGGCTGCTGCGGACGTGTGCGACGACGGCAGAAGACAACACAGACAGCGCGTTTTTTTTTCGCCTCACTGATCTCAGGGGTCCGCCTTGGGTCGGAGGAAGCAGGAGGATTGCGAGTGGAGTTGGGTGGTGTGTCCTGACGAGATAGAAGAGAGTACAGATTGCGTTTTATTGATTCTTGCGTTGTCACCTACCGGTGCCTACGGCTCCCAGAGCAAAATCCGATTTATCAGCTCCGCCTCGATTGTGGCCCCTTTTTCCGCCCGTGCCGCCCTTCCCGTTTCCCTTTGTTCAATCTCGCAGCAAAAGCACAGCACGCACACGCTCCGGAAATCTTCCTACCGGACCTTTGCCTACCACTTCACTCCGCCCGATGATTAATTGTGTGCGTGTGCGTGTGCAGTGCAGTGCGGTGCGGTGATACCCTACGGTAGGGCTTCCCATGGGAAGCGTGGACATGCACGATAGGTAGCATTCATCTGGCAGGCATGCATGCATAACCACAGGATGCATTACCGACGCGTTGGGCAGAAGGGAGCGGAGTGACTGGATGGACGTGATTCCAATGAGCAACCGAGAAAAAGAAGAAGAAAAAAAGAAGGCCCCCCGCAGCCACGCAATCATGGTAACCCACTCTGCCTGCGTACATGCACGCGCGCACGCATGCATACCCCAGTGTTCTTGCCGAACAAAATGTTTTCTCCCAAATCTGAGCTGCCGCTGAGGTAACCCGAACTGCATGCGGTGCCAACGTGATCGGAGGTGAGTCGTAGAGCTGAGCTAGCGCTTGGGTAAAGATGCCAGGCTACAGGCGTATTTCGCAGTCGCCTGATTTCAGGTTCCAGTGGATCTGGCAGGCGACTACCGGTACCAGACGGACATTCATCGCAAAAAAAAAAAAAAAAAAAAAACCGCGATTGCGTTTGGGAAGAGACGGTGGAACGATGACCGCCTGATAATATCCCCTTCTAGAAGCTGTTCTACCTTTTGGCTTTCCATGTATTTTCTCCAAACGCCGGTGCCATAAAGCCGGGTGCCCTCGGGACAAATGGACGCGGGCAGTCACTCTACTTGGTGTAGGGCGGCACGTCCTCGCCCCTCACCATGGGGACGCGGTAGCTCAGAAACTTCTCTAGCGATCCGAGAGACACATCGGAGATGCTGCTGCATACGGTTCCGACGAGAACCGCAAGCTGCACGACGTCGGCCATATCCTCCAACTGCTTCCGGCGCTCCGCGTCCATGCCACCTAGGGCGGCGTGCTAAAAGGCCTTCTCCGCCTCGACGAAGCACGCAGGCATATAAAACTTGCCCTCGTTGAACTCGCCTGCGATGGTGTGGATGCGGCTAAAGCCTACGCCGAATGGAAGCGGGCGTGAGAGCTCCCAGTCGATGATGCCCGTGACGTGACAGTCGTCGTCCACCAGCACGTTGACCTCGTTGATGTCGAAGTGGGCAATCCAGAGGGGAAGGCTCTTTAAGTCGTCAAGCCTGTCGAGGAGTCTCTGGATGGCGTTTTTGAAGGGACCCAGCTTGGCGAGTTCGGAGGCGAGGATGGCTTCGAGGTGGGGCCGGATCGTCTTGTCCACCGCCTCCTCCGATGACAGGCCGGGAAAGCCAGCCGGGTCGAGGAAGCCCTTGGAAAAGACCCGGCCGAGAGATTTGCAAATGGAGACCCGACCAGCGTCGCCCTTGCCGGCGACACCGCGCAGCCAGATGCGGCCCGGGATGCGCGTCATCCAGTAGGCGTGCACACCATGCTCCTTCAGCTCGTCATCCTCCAGCACCCCGACCTCAGGCACGACTTCTCCCAGAGCCTTGCGGGCGGTACGGAAAGTATCGAGGTCGAGCTCCTCGGCGCGAAACTGCACGGCATACTCGCTGCCGTTCTTGAGGGCCACAAGGAGGGTCCTGCTGAAGAAGCCCTCGATGTCCGGCCTGTCGACCCGGACGGCCTGGCTGTCGAACCGGGCCGAGAGTAGCTTTTTCGCCCGTGTGACCCGCTTGGAGGGGGTCCTCAAGCAGGAAGGAAGATCTTGGTCCCTCATGACCATGACAAACAGTGTTGCCCGGGAGAGAGGGCACTTGAGGGGCGGGCCGCGACCGAGTGCTCGGGACCGTATTTTCTTTTATTCGCTTCAAGATGGGCGGTGTCTATTGGAGTTTGGAGAGACGCCGGACGACGAGGAAGGGAGGAGGATGGTGCAAGACATTCTCTACGCTAAGGGCCAAAGAAAATTGCAGTCACGTCGTGGATTTCTCCTGGCGAGCTACCTCTGAAAAACGACAACTTGCTAGGGTCAACCAACGTACTAGATGCGCACAGCCACAGGCATCCAACATTCAGCCCCCGCATTTAGACTGTCCTTATCGCCCCTGTACCGGTGAATAGGTGCGTTACGCTTCCAGAACGGGCACATCATGGGGCAATCTTCGCCCGCCCAGTCGAATGTATAGTTTCAGCAGAACGAGCCACTCGGGTCCGGGCGTGTCGAACAGCAACAGTCAAGGCAGGCGCGGGACCGTGGGTGGTTCCGTTAGCGCCAGTTGAAGGGCCATGGCAAGCGACTCGGCCGCGATGCCAGGAGGGCGAGCTGGCGCACGGGTAGCTCTCCGAATCGGCGAGGGTCCGACAGCAACGCGGATTTCCAGGCCGGCTCGGTGCGGTACAAGAAGCACTCGGTTTCGTTCCGGAGCTGAACGTCATCTGTGGCACAGAGGCCTCGTACATTCGGAAGAAGCAGCAGGACGGCGTGTCACGCCAGTACTAAAAGGGGAGCATGCGGTTGGCCTTCAGAGTGGGATGGCGCTTTTTGAAGTGGATGTCCTTGTCCGGGCCGCCTCGCTCGGTGGGAGGTGGCAGGCGACACGTATGGTGCCACCGCAGCCGGAAAAGGAGGCTGGCGAGATCCCAACAGGCACGGGCGGCTGGGAACCAGTGGTCGAGTGCGCGGTGGACATTTTGCTTGACGCGCAAAGTCCGGCGCAGCTCGATCGGCGTCCATGGCTGGCGTAGGTGCTCCGCATCCGCAGCAGTCTGTTTCTACGCCTGTCCGAGAGACGGAGCCAGCGCAGGAGCCGCTCCAGCCGTTCGCGAGGAGCCTGTGTTTATTTCCGAGCAGGTACCGCGGCGGCCCGGGTGAGCAGAGGTGACGCGGGCCTGAACCAGGGCCAAAAATGCAGTTTAACCTGATTGGGACGCTTGGCAACAGGTCTTACTGCAAGACTATCCAGGTAGGGTGCATTACATGAAGCGTTGCTGTCTGATGAGGTCAAAGGAAAAAAGAAAGAAAAGCTCTCGTCACGCGCGTTGTGAGGTGCAGGAATCCACCTCGGCTGCCTGCCTGCCTACCTATCCTATCACGTCTTCTATTTTCCCACTCGTCTTTCGGTGTTATTTTTTTGTGATTCACAAGCGAGCAGCCCTAAGGGCTAACAGAGAAGAAGAAAAAAGAAAAGAAAAAAGAAAGAAAGAAAGAAAGAAAGAAAAACAGAGTGGGATGAGGGGAGCGGACAGACGGCCTGTCATCCGGCCCCCGCGCGATGGCAGGGAGCTAGGGTATCCGGGCTTTATCCGTCCGGGTCGGGCAGAGCAGATCAGATCCCTCCTTGGCTTCCTCGCTCTCCTCCGAAGGTTTCTCGCAGACAACGGCTTCAACTATCCGAGAGTACAACATATCACACAATAAAAAGAAACCCAATTTGGGAATTGGTGGGTTGCGGGCGCACCAGAGCCAGGCATCCAATGGGTGAGGGGACGGGAGTCAGGCAACCCAATTGCGTGGCAAGCTCCCATTGTTCTTTCCTCCCGCGTCCCCGTCCGCTGCTGAGTGAGACTAGGGCCGAAATATCCCGCCGCCCCTCAGTCTCAGCAATTGGTCATAAATCACACCAGCCTAATCGAGCAGTTCCCGAGGACAAGCCGCCCGTTGAGCGCCCGGAAAGATATGCTGCCAGCGCGGGGGAGACCGTCGATCTTTTCCCCAAACCGAACCGTGATGGCTGCTGTCAGCAGAGAGACAACTGACCTCGATTGATTCGATGAAAACAGGCGAGACACCCCCCTGCCCTGGCTGCGGCCGCCACGACGATTGAGCAAAAAGCAGAATCCCACGTTGCAGACAAGTCCGGTTGCCGAAATGCCTCGTCGTGGGTGGCTCGGTAGATCAATAAAACAAACAAAATGCCGCACACATTGGGGGACGAAGAAGCCTTATCAGGAGAGAGCGTCCGTGAGCAATAAAGAAGCAACCAAACCTCCGAGTGAGCCCGAGCAAATCCTCTCATCGATCGCGCGGTCCCCACGTGCAGATGCGCCCATGGGCCGTCGTCCGACATGGTCCCAAAGTGGTGCAGGCTTCGTCGCGTGGTGGCCAAGCCCCGGCCTGCAGCGCCTAGATGGTCCATTCGGCCAGAATCAAGAAGGGGGAGGGAGAAGCCAATGGCTGCGAGGAGAGAGGGGATACCGTGCTATCTCGACCCGTTCTGACACGTTCCAATCAGCACCAAGCCCCGCGTCCGGCAGGAGTGCGTGGCTGCGTTAGGCTTTTCGGCTGCTCTGCCTGAGAGTGGGAAGCGCGTCCGCTGCTGCAAGCTCTCAAAAACGGCGGCGTCATCCGCGGGGCCCAGCACGGCAGCAACACAGCAGCCGAGAGGAGCAAGGGGGGCGAACCTACCTACCCTAGTACCTACCACCTACCGGATGGTGACACAACTTTTTCCGCGCGAGCCTTACGGACATGCGGCAAGGGCTGACAAAAGAGAGAGGAGAGAATAAAAAATATAAAAAATAAAAATAAAAACGCAAATCCGCCGCACAGGTGCATGGTGCTGTGCCCTGTTCCGTGACGTTTTCTCGAGCGTTTACTTACATCATGACTTTAGAACTAGTGCCAGCCAACCAAGCCGTCCCGGTTCGTTGCTCCTTAGCGTTCCCCCTCTTTCTGCCGGAGCAACCAGCAGCGTCGATTAGTTTGCCACCCTCCATTCTCTGGAATGGAGGAGAGCGGATGGATGTTATTCGCAGCCTTAGAAAACGGGATACATACATACGCGAACTGCATGGGGAAACAAGCAGTCAGACGGGTGGTTTCGTTTCCTTGTCGAGGCACCGTATCGATGGCATTCCGGAACCCTCGGTGCGTCCGGATTCTCTCCAGACAGAGCGGATACTGGGGACGAGCAAGTCTAGCCTTCTGAGCCAGACGGGCCAGAGCCCTCGTAATTCGCAGCCGAGCGGCCGATCAATGCCCTCTAGGGGGACCATAACGGCCTTTGTGAGGGTGATGGGTGAATGGGTGGATGGGTGGGGATTCTCTGCGCTTGCGTTGAGATGCAAGGAGAGTCCTTGTCCAGTGGCTGCCTCTCGCCAAAGCAGAAGCTCGACACAAGCTCGAGGAAGGCTCCAGGCGGCAAAAAATGGGCGCACAGTGCCTTGTCTACAGTCCTGCCGCGCGCCCACGGATGGCCAGACACAGGGCTCCACTCCCAGACATGAATCAACGGGCGAATCGTTCGGCACAGCCCAGGTACCAACAATTTGCCGTACAGCAAACCTGCCTTGACCGGCTGCACTGCATGGGTCATGGAGGGCGGGGGAGCTGCAAGTGGTGGGTGTGCTCGTGTATGTAGGTATGTATGCGATGTGAATGTTATGCCTGTGTGTGCCGTGCTTGTGCGCGGGCTCTGTGGCAATCTCGGGTCCCAGTCATGGCGAAAATGCAACCGACTTGCCTCCAGGGCAAAAAGAGGAAAGAAACGGCCAACTGCGCTGCATCCACACCGCCCAAAATATGGGGGGTGCGGCCAAGGACAACCGAACGGGCAGACGGGCCTCAGCTTCCTCCCCGCTGGCGCACCCAAAACCCATCGGCCGATTGACAAGTGTCAGTGTCAGCGGCGCGGCGGGTTGTGGGCGAGGTGCCTGTGCCATCCCCTGAGCGCGGCGGCCAATCCGGCCAAAACAGCGCAGCGTCAGGGAGCCACGGACAGTCAGAGGGTTGAGCCACTTCTCTCGCCCGGTGGGGTCGTCGTGACCAGCACCAGCGCTGCACCGAGCCCACCAGCCAGCGAATCGGACCCGCCACAGCCTGAAGCGGGGGCTCGGTACGTACCAGCACCGTCTCCACTGTCACACGTCTCTCTCCCGGCCTTCCATACGCTCGCTGGCATGGATTTCAGCCCAAGCGGGCGTGGAGCTGCGTGCCCGCCTCCATCCAGGAAGAGCCACGCCCCCTCTTCCTCCACTAGCTAGGGGGCGCGGGACCCCCCGGTCCTCGTCGTCTCACGCCCCTCGCTCGCACACGTCTGTATGTACCACTGCAGCAGGCGGCGAGCCGGGAAACGAGCCTGTGGGTTTCCCCGAATCTTGGGGTTGGAGCCTGACTGACAAAATGCGTGGCTATTGTTTATACTAATAATACCGTCCTACAATACATAAACCCATCCTCTCTCCTCGGAATCCCAGACGGACGGATGTGCCCTCCCCTACCTCAGCCTCCATTGTTTGCTACTACCAGCTCCATAATCTATGTGCCCTCTGCTGTCCATCACTCGGAACACCACGAGCACCATTTGGCTACCTATTTGCCTACCCATTTACCTATCCATCTACATTACCCACCTGCACAGGATAGATCAGCACTGCTGGCCTGTCCGCTGCCGATCAATGATCATGACTTCCCCCACCACTTCAGACTACGAGCGCATGTCGAGGAGAGATTCGTCCTCCAGCACAAAGAGGAGGCCGAGACTCCTGAGGGCCTGCGTGACCGAGCCCTCGCTGACGGCGTCCAACGCAAGCCGTGACGCCCTCGCCAACCCCCAGTCGAGCCGCCGCGCCACCGATCTGCTGAGCCGGGTGGTCGTCACTGGCGGTTCGTCCCCGGACTCGCTCTACCGCGGCGGCACGTCCCCGCCCTCGTCGTCCCAGAGCCCCTTCTACGAGAGGATGGCCAGGACAGATGAGCTGTGCTCGTCGCCCACCTCGCACAGCGAGACCATGGATGACGTCCACACCCGCCCCCGTATGTTGTACCATAGCCACCCATCCCCACTACTCGCTTGTTTGCAAAACATGACACTGACAAGCTCTCTGCAGACGGCTCTGATCGCTACTTCAGCTTCCCCAGTTTCGACACCTGGGACGTCGATGGCCAAGAGGGCAAGGACGGCAATATCCAAGCCACCGGCTGATGGGCCGGCCCCATTAACTCTTCACTCAGCATCCCTCTGGATCGAGGTAGATGATGAGTGAGGGTTTGTTACACTACACAATTTCCCTTTTTGGCTTTACTTCCTTTCATCACCTTCGTCCTTCCCTTCCAAGGAGCGGCGGGTCAGCAAAGGCGTTTCTCCGAACAGCACGGAGCCGGAAAGCAGCAGCAACAACGATGCCAATGAATCCAACGACAAATGACGACAAGCACATAATGAACGAAAGCAACCACAGCCACTTGCTTCTGGGACTGCCCACCATCGCACAAACCCACCAGCAGGAGAAAAAAAAATCCCCAGGCGACAGACGGACTTTCCCGGGAGGAACACACGGAACCGTCTTCGGGATGTAAGGGACCGACCACCACCAGCCAGGCCGCGAGACTCGGGACCCAGCGGCAGCGGTGATGCATCACACACCCACCCACCCCACACCAACCTCGACCGCCAGTTTGTGACATGGCTCCAACAGCGCACAACGAGGAGGAGGAGCGGTGGAGAGAGCGAGAGAAAAGGAGACGTGGATAGCGGGGCGGGATGGCGGAGGAAGCCGGAGCTGGGATGGGAAATGACCGATCGCACATCAGAGCTACGATCCAAGGCTAATTCCCGGGGGTCGATGCGCGGAAGCCCAAATGGAGACGGAAGAAAAAGAGGAAGAAAAAAAAATAAAGTGGACAGACGACCCTGCAACCCCGGCGGCGGAGAGAGGCGGTGGTGATAGGTTCACAGGAGGTCGCATGTGTGTGGAGCCGGACCACAGTCCAGCCAAAGCCAAACTTTGTAGTGCAGCCAAGCACAACACAGAATAAAAAGAAGAAGAAAAAAACATCACCTGAGCGCGACGACGCTATAATAGCACTAGCAAATAAACAGAACAAAAAAAGTATTAAATATTCTTTGACGTGGACGTGGTGCACAACGAAAGAGCAAGCGAAGACGTGTGAGATGCGAGGCAACACTAACCGGCGGCGGACTGCGAACGAACCAGCCACCTAAGCACAAGGGAGGCTTCGTGTCACGGCTTGTGCGTTAGACCGATTGTTCCTGAACGACTGATGACCGCCCAAAACTCGATCCCGCCCGCCAGGTGACGACACCGACGGCCGGGGGCTGGCTCACCACTCACCACTCACCTTGCGCCCTCTCTACAGGGGTCTTGGACAGTCCGGCTTCCGGGTGCGAAGGGATGCGTGCTTGCATTACTTTGCTTATTATCATTCCTTTCCCTGATTCTATTTTACCTTTTTTTTTTCGTTCTCTCTCCCTTTTCCTTTCTGACCGATATGATCAAGGCGGAAGTTCCCCGCCCCACAAGCGGGAAAAAAAAATCAACGGCGTGGAAAAAACAAGTACACGACGATCCCGCAACAGAAAAATCAGGGTGGAAAGGGCGGTCTGAAGCAGGGCCCGGGTTTCCTGGGTGTCAGGCCTGTGGAGCTTTCCATGTTTTTGTCCTGAATCCCGACTGTCGATGTTTTTTTATGTGCCTTCTTTTTTTGACTTTTGGCCGGATTCCTTTCCGCGGGTGGAGCCGTGGGCTTTTCACTCAATAATTCCATCCATCCATCCATCCATCCGTCCATCCCCTTCTCCGAACTCAGGGTCAAGGCACCAAAGCATCCGAACTGGGAACCTGCCACGACCAGGGGTCCGAGCCAGCTTTTCTCTTGCCCGTTGTCCGTAACGTAAGTAAGAACCGGGTGGCTTTGGTTTGGCACGTGTTTGGGTTATGTGGCAGGGGTGAAGTTGGGATGCGAAGGCGTACCGGAAAAAAAGAAGGAAGGACGAAAATGCTAGACGGTTGCTGGACGTAAAGAGACAGAAAAGCGAATAGGCTTTGCGAATGAAGCAGACGCTCGGCCTTTTTCTGGAAACCTCGGCGAGCTGGCGAACCGGAACATCCAAAAATCATGTCGTTTTTCTGCAGTACATATTTCACATTTCCCGTTCTCGTCCCGGAGCGTGCACCCACCGTCTTTGCGCGTTTCGTTTCGAGTGTCTACCATCCGCTAACGCACCGTAGGCGCTCGGTCACAAAAATCATCTGCCGTCTCTGCCCTCGCAGCATTCGCTTTCAGGGTTGGCCTCGCGGCGACAGTGGGAGGGCCTCAATACACGCAGAAAGGAAAGCAAGACGATTGGGAGCGAGGAGCGAAACGCTGGAGGTCCAGAGTGGCGAAAAGCTGAGCTCTGCTGCGAATGAGGAAACATACGTAGCGGGGCCCCTCATGCGGGTTGTGGGCTTACCGATACGAGCATATCCATTGCTCGACCGAGGGAGTTCGCCGCTTGCCGCCGGAGGTTTTGAGGGATCTTCTGCTTGGTCTTTTGTCAGCTGTGTTGCTAGGGAATACTTATGTACTGTGTGCTATTATTGTAGCGTCAACGGCTTATTATAGTTGACTAGGAGGATTGTTCAAGACTTTGCACTGCCACGCTGCTCACCACCTCTTCCACTGAGAGGATTTGGAACCGAATTTGTCACTGGGCTATTATTTGCAAATACTTGAACGGCTGAGCCAAACATGCTGGGACCGTGAGAAGCCGTCCGGTTCCAGTGAGCATGGTCGTTAAAGCTATATGAGTGCAGCATCCCGAGAGGCCGACTACAGGAGAGAATCCGAACCGCAATGGATCCGGCCGTGGCTGTTCCAAGGCCGCTGACCAAACCTACCTACCTGGGTACTTGCGTGACTCCAGCCTGTAGCCGCCCATCTGTATCCGGGCAGCGGCGCCTGCGAGAGGGGCACAATCGGCGATAAGATACAGGCGTGGCGCTGTGGCTCACCATCCTCACCAGCCTCATCAACGAGAGCACCTTCCAAAGCCCTAATGCGGAAACAGCCAATCACGTGGCCCCGCCCAGCCGCAGCCGTCCCCGCCTTGGGTTTTGCAAGTGGGCGGTGGGCTTTCCTGCCAGACAGTTTTCCCACACAACCTGAATTTTATTGCCATCCCACTCGCTGGACGACCATCAAAACCACCGCGCCCCGACCTTTTGCACAGTTGTCCACCGTCGAGACAAGTTCGTGCAAAGATGGCTGTCGGAAAGTACGGATCCCAAGTCCCCTCGTCTGCGCTCCTGCCGCCGGGTCGATCCTGCAGAGTTGGACAAAAGAATGCGTTTGCGCGGCGGCAGCGCAGAGACGAAATATCAAACCGCCCCGAGAACCAACATGGCTGACTCGGCTCCCCCCGCAGGAACAAGAGATTGTCCAAGGGCAAGAAGGGCCTCAAGAAGAAGACCGTCGACCCCTTCTCCCGCAAGGACTGGTACGGTATCAAGGTCAGTGGATGTGGCTAGGAATTCGAGCTGTGTTGCGATTGCAAGTGCGGGCGCTGCAACTTTGGTGGTCCTTGGCACGCGACGACCTCAATTGCTGACTTCTGGGGCTTTTCTCTGAACAATAGGCTCCTGCGCCTTTCAACATTCGAGAGTAAGGCACACCCGAAATATGCCCCTCACGCCGACGACGATATATGGACAGAGCAGAAGTGCAGACGTCTGGACGGACGAAATGACCCATCCTCGAACAAACCCTCGGGCTAACGCGGCTTTTTCTTAATCCCCAGCGTCGGCAAGACCCTGGTCAACAGAACGACGGGTCTGAAGAACGCAAACGATGCCCTCAAGGGCCGTATCTTCGAGGTGTCGCTGGCGGATCTGCAGAAGGATGAGGACCACGCTTTCCGCAAGATCAAGCTGCGGGTGGACGAGGTCCAGGGCAAGAACTGCCTGACCAACTTCCACGGCCTGGACTTCACCTCGGACAAGCTGAGGTCGCTGGTTCGCAAGTGGCAGTCCCTGATCGAGGCCAACGTCACGGTCAAGACCACCGACGACTACCTTCTCCGCCTCTTTGCCATCGCCTTCACCAAGCGCCGGCCCAACCAGATCAAGAAGACGACATACGCCGCCTCGTCGCAGATCCGCGCCATCCGGAGGAAGATGACCGAGATCATCCAGCGCGAAGCCTCTACCTGCACCCTGCAGCAGCTCACCAACAAGCTGATCCCCGAGGTCATTGGCCGCGAGATTGAGAAGGCCACCCAGGGTATCTACCCTCTTCAGAACGTAAGGATAGCTGAGATCTGTGGTTGCAGCTGGGTTATGGTTCTGGTCTATGGTATTTGGTACTCAGTGCTGACACGACTGTCTTGACAGGTTCACATCAGGAAGGTCAAGCTGCTGAAGCAGCCCAAGTTCGACCTTGGTGGCCTGCTGGCGCTGCACGGCGAGTCGACCACGGACGAGCAGGGCCTGAAGGTTGAGCGGGAGTTCAAGGAGCGTGTTCTTGAGGAGGTTTAAAGGTGTTGAGGAGGGTGATCCCTAGTTGGTAAAGGAAACGGCTCGGACACGGTTTTATTTGATCAAGCAGGCACCTCTCTTTGAGGGTAAAATGGGCATTTGGGGGTCTTGCTTTTTGTCTCTTCGGGTTGCATTTGGCGTGGCAAGATCATGGTACATCCAATCGTAGTGCCTTCTCCACAACCTCGATGTGTGTGCCGTCGTTGTCTTTTAAGGCGTACCTATGAAATGGGAAATGGGATATGAAGGCTTTGAGCGAGTGGATGAGGAAGTAAGGGCGGTCACATTCGGGCGATCCTTAGTGTCCCGTCGCTTTAGCTGGCGTGACTGCGACGAGACTGCCTACTGGAGATGGAGCAGGTCGCCGAGGCAGAACTTCTGGACCAAGCCAGTAGTTTCACCACCATGCCAGCCAGCTAGGTCGCCTATTGCTGTGGGGAATGCTCGAGATTATTCATGCCAACCCTAGCGTACCGTTTGGCGTGGATGCATTGCAGCGTCTAGTGTGTGTCAGGCAGGAAATAGCACGAGACACTTTGAAGGTAGAGGAGTTTTATGCACTTATACCACTCGTCGTTTAGATATCTTGTTGTCTAAACCCTATAACAGTGGACGGGCAGGCCTTTTTTCTAGGTATGTGCGATCATCGATGGGACCGAGGCTCATACAGTGGATGGGCCTCGCCTGTTGGCGGTCGGTCGCGGTGTATTTTTGCTAGCGCGCGCGCTGGGCAGAAGGCCGCGGATCCAGGAAAGAACGGTTTCATATACTAATCTTGCTAAGAGAGTCGATATCCCGAGAACCACACACTGACAGTGTCTGGTGGGAAATCGGTGTCTGGTGTTTGCTGGGAAACATGAGCGCGCGTATTGCCCGTGGTGGTTTTGTTCAATTTGTGAAGGCAGCAAGGTCGGCGGCGGAGGACGAGACAAAAGTACCCGTAGCGTCGTCGCCAACTACACCCAGGGACGTCATAGACTTGTCTTGGAGGAAAAAAAAAAAGGTCATGGGACACTCGGGGAAATTCTCAGACTCTTTTCAGGCTACACATACACATACACATACACACGGCTTTTGGGCATCCATCTCTCGTTTCAATCCTGGCACATACGTGTGCCGCCCTTTCGTTCGTGACACCTACTGCCCTCGCTGTCTGTGTCCCACCCTGCGGGCTGGCACCCCTACGTAAAGCCACATGCGTTAGACGTATTTCTTTACCTGCCCGTGCTTCTCCCTTGATACGAGAGCCGTCGTCGGGCTGACGAGACGGGAGAAAAGAGAAGTGTGCGTACCATACGCCGTCAGCCAGCTCACTAGCACCCAGCGAGCGCCGGACAGCCAGACCACGCAGCACAGCGGGCGAATAGCCCCTAAAGGGAGGCTCCACCCCCACCTCACAAGGGAAGAAAAGCATAAACCGTTGGGTCGCGCGGTCAAACGTCGTCGTCGTGCATTTTTATTGCCGGAAACGCGGAACACAGCATTTTGATCGAGAGTTCGCGGCCACTTTTTTTTTATTCGACGGCCTGAGGGGAAACAGGACGATCTCGACCTCTCCGCCTGTCAATTACGGGCCCGCTGTTGAACAAACAAGCGGGAAGTACCTTGGGGGCAAAGAGCCAGCTCGCCCTACACGGATTTCTCGCCACCAAGATCAACGGAAAAGAGCCCGTGATCTCGGTGCTACCGTTTTTTTTTCCCCTCCCACACGCTGGTCTAGCCACCGCTCTTTACCTTCCTTTTCGGTTTTCATTTCTCACTTAGTCACATTCCGGCTTCATTTGCACAGCCGGAGCCTCGTTATCTTGTCCGCCTGGGAACGTGAGACTAGCAAGAGAGGGCAAGGGCAGTTTCAGAGACGGTGCGCTGGAGGGGGACATGGAGGCGTAGCCTGAACGGAACAAGAGAAAAATAAAATGGCAGTGTCAGAAGACTCGTTGCCGACGCTCAAGGTTCTGCTGATCGGATCGTCAAACGTCGGCAAGTCGGCGCGTAAGGATTCTCGCCTCTCGCTCTCTCTCTCTCTCTCTTCCATGATCCCGTTTACACGGTACTGACGTTCTGAGATCCGGCGAGGTGCAGTCTTGACGAGGTACTGTGACGACCAGTTTGAATCCGAGTCTGCCACGGCAACCATTGGTATCGATTTCAAGGTATGCTTGCCTGCTGCTACTCGGCCGATTTGTTCTCCCTCGAACGCTGACAAAACCGGTGTAGATCAAGAGGTTGTCGGTCCGCGGCAAGGCATACCGACTGACCCTGTTTGACACTGTAAGCTGCCACCTCACATCTGCGCGCCCCCTTTCCCTTCGCGCCAACCTAGCTATGCAGACACTGAGACCCCGAGCGACCCTCCCCCCCACGGCCAGGCGGGACAGGAGCGGTTCCGCACCCTGTCGACGAGCTACTACAGAGGCGCGCACGGCGTGATCCTGGCCTACGACGTCTCGAGCAGGAAGTCCTTCGCCGACATGGAGCGCTGGTTCGACGAGGCCGAGTCCAACACCGTGTCCGAGGTGGCCCTGTACCTCGTCGGCACCAAGCTCGACAAGGCCGCCACCAGCCGAGCCGTGTCGACCGAGGAGGGCATGGCGCTCGCCGCCGCCCACGGCGCCCTGTTCTGCGAGGCCAGCGCGAAGACGCGCGAGAACGTGCGCAAGCCCTTTGTCGAGATCGTCAACCAGATCGTCCAGGACCCCGTGCTGCTGCAGCGCGCCGCCACCTCGCGCAACACGGTCGCCGTGGGGTCGGCGGGCGAGTCTTCGTCTTGGGTGCCGTGCTCGTGCTAGGCTGTTTGGCTGCTTAAGTGCTTCTTCTGGGGCCTCTTGCTGTTCCCCCCTCCCCCTTTTTTTTTTTTTTTTTTTGCTTCGACGTACCTAGCAGCACATCTGTCTACGTTTCTTTTTTTCCGGGTTTGGCTTTCACCGCACCTCTACATCCCCTTTTTCCGGTTTACGTACCGTTTTGCTTCCTGGTCTTGGGCATCGGACCGGGTCCGGTGTCATCAATGATACCCGGGGTTGCTTCTTCTCTTTTTGCTCCTATCTCCTGACCGCCCGCGTCTGTTCTGGCACCGCGGCCCTGTTTTGCGTACCTCCTTCTGTTGCATATTGTATGTGGGCTTCTTCGAGAAACGATACACCGGTCGCGTGACCTCTATTTCCAAATCCGTACTTGCAAGGGCACCACGAATCCCGATAATGTCCTCATCACTCCCTCTAGCTTGGGTTCAAGAATTGAACGACGGCTATATTACGGTGCGTGTCAGCCAGCCCACTCACGAGGTGAACAGCAAGAAGAACACGCAAACGAACCTTGCCTAAACTCCTCGGGCTTCTCCGAGATGAGCCAGTGCCCAGCGTCGATGTCGACCAGCTCGAAGCGGGGGAAGAAGCGGCCGATTATGGGGAGGGCCTCGTCGGCGACGTACTTGCTCTTGGTGCCGCGCACAAACAGGGCGCGCTTCTCGAACCGGAGGAGGTCGGGGTTCGTGTAGGGAAAGTCGCCCATGTGGCCGAGCGCCGAGCCCAGGACGGACAGGGGCACGCGGAACTTTTGCGTGCCGTCATCGTCGCGGTACAGGTTCTGGAGGAGGAACTGCCTGATGGGGAGGGACTTTTTTTTTTTTTTGTCTCGCGTCAGGAGAGGATATAGGGCGGAAGAGAGGGGGAAAAAAAAATACCCACAGGCTCGTACTGCTCGAGAATCTTGTCGGCCTCGGCCTGCCGCTTCACGCCGGCCTGCTCAATCTCCCACATGCCGCGGACGTACTTTGAAAAGTCGCCGCTGATGGTGGCGTCGACGGGTGCGTTGTCGACCGAGATGATGTCGTGCACCAGGTCCGGGGCCGCGATGGCCATGGCCATGGCTGTCTTGGCGCCCCTTTTTTTTGTGTAAGTTTGTGCTGTTGTTGTTGTAACGGGGAGGGTAGAAGAGAGACTTACATGGAGTGCCCGATCAGCGTCGGCTCCTTGAACCCGTTCTCCTCGATGAAGCCGGCCACGTCGTCGGCCATGGCCAGGTAGTCGTGCCGGGGATGGTGTGGGGAGTCGCCGTGGTTCCGCAGATCCTAGGCGGGCAAACATCTGTGTCAGGGCATGCGACAGCAGCAAGCGTCGCCTCTTATCATGAAAGCACGGGAACGCCGTCATGGGATTTCGTTTACCAGGGCATAGACGTGTCTACCCAGGTCACGGGCGAGAGCTCTGGAGGGTCTGGTCAGCCGTGCTTTCTGACGTATGTAGATAGGTAGACATGGGCTTAGTACTCACTTACTGATACTCCTGTTGTTCTTCCTGGAGCCAAAGAGCCCGTGCAGGAACAGAATGGGCCACGTCTTGGCGTTGGCTATGGGCCGCGGCGGCTCGTGGTGGTCAAAGGCCAGCGGCACCCGCGTCGGCGAGTTCGCCGAGTACAAAAATCGGGCCGCCGTCACCACGCCGCCGCCGCCGCCCCGCTTGATGGACAAGGCCGCGCCGGCGCCGGCACTACGGAGCAGGGGCGCCATGGTGGGCTGTTGGCCGTGTCAAAAATGCCCTAGATCTAGGCTCGCCTGGCTGTGACGTTTCAGTCGCGGAATCTACCTAGATGGGCGGGAAGTGTGTGTTATCCGCGATCTTGAGTTTTTCCCTGGCCCTCCTGCGAATTGAAATTTCGTCATTGCGTTGCAGCTATGCTGCTCCACCCAAGCACAGCGCCCACACACCCAACGCGGCGAGGGCAACCCCCTAAGCCGGGCTGTTGGGTTGCCATTAAAACCGTGTGCCTCATCCGTGACCAAAGTGATTTATGAGCACCTGTCACCACAACAAAGCCCTTCTTCAAAATATCTTTTTTTTTTAATTCTTATTCTCCCTCACTCTCTATTCCGTTTTCTCATATCATTCATTAGCCCCTGTCTATTTCCTTGCCTCCTCTCCTAACCCAACCACCACAACTCAGCCCTTCTGCTCTACCCCATTATCAATCTTCCACTGCCCGAACCAGGCCTCGATACGGTCGATGTTGCTCTCCATCTCGTCGGTCGAGTTGCTCTGCAGCTCCACCACGATCTCGGCGTCGTACGAGTCCCGCGCCTCCTGCAGGAGCACCTCCATGATCTCCGAGTCCAGGTTCTCCTGTAGCTTGGCCTCGGGGTATTTTCTGTAGTTTTGCTTGTCTTTTCAGTTATCCGCCGCAACTGCCTGCATCAAGTGAGACGAGACGAGACGAACTCACCTCTCGGTCAGCCGGTCGTAAAGCGTCGTCGAGTCCACCCTCAGCACCACCACCAGGTCGATCCAGCTCTTGGGGAACAGGTCGCAGGCGTGCCAGTCGATAATGCAGCCGCCGGCCTTGGCGTCGTCCTCTATGGCATCCAGCAGCTGTGTCATTGCCGTCAGGTCAGCCCTCTTGGAGGCGTGATTGCAAGCAAGAAATAAAGCTGCACAAACCTTGTCCTCGTCTACAATCCAGCTCTGGTACTCGGCGTCCCAGCCCTCGTGGCACTCCTTGTCCTTGACGACCTGGTTGACCGAGAGGTGCTTGAGCCCCGTCCGCTGCGCCAGCACCTCGCAGTGCGTCGTCTTGCCCACGCCGGGCGTGCCCGTCACGATGATGTTTGGTAATGTCCGCGGCATTCTGCTGTTTGTGTTTCTTCGCCTCTCTCTCGGGGTTCCCTTGCTTTTTCTCCCCGTGTTTCGTCGATGGCTGTTTGTAGGATTTTTCCGTTGCTGTTTCTAGATTTTCTTCTTATTTATTTTTTTCCTTGTCCGTTAAGCTCTCAGTTGGCTGCGAGCAAACAGTTTCTGGACGGTGGATACCTCCTATCCACCCCTCCTGGAAAAAAAAAGGGAAAGAAAAAAATAGCATCACGAGCATCACGTGCACACTTCCATCTAATTTGCAACCGTCGTGCAATGCTCCCTAGACTTCATTTTGGCATCCGACGACGTCACAACTGCAGTTTTGCAAAATGCGCGATTTTGTAAATATAAAAATTCCGAGTCGTCTGTCTGCTTGACCCACCTCTCTTTCTTGGCCTCATATCCAAGACGAGGGGCGAACATTCAAGACGGTGGAATGAGCAGACCCAAGGGGTGGCAGGTTCCTAGGGGTATTTCAAGAATATTACAGACGAATGTCTACATGCAAAGAGTCCTCTGCTTGCTGCCTTTCCTCAGGCATCTCCCACTCATCATGTTCATCCCACATGCCATTGCCCTCCCTATAGTCCCAGTCTCAATCGAAATGCAGAAAACGAGTGCAGAAAATACAAAACAGTATTTGATCCCGGAAGGGAAACAAGAAAGATATATATAGCCTCTTCCATCCAGTTATAAAAATTCCACATCTGCCACTTAACCCATTCGCTACACGGCACTATCAACGACGACCTTGACAGTTCCAAGCCCTGAAGGCAATTGAGGAGAGTGCAAAGAAGCCAGCTCTAGTCTAGGGCTTGGTATTTCCCCGGACGGCGAGGGATGGAGCGTGAAAAGAGCCAGCGCAGGAGCGACAAGGGCATGAAGATTCGCCGCCCGCCTTCCCCATATCGCTTGCAAACACCTAGTCAGAAAAGTTGAGACAGCACAGTGGCAAACAGGGACGAGATGGGAGATGTGACAAGAACATTATACAGCGGAAGCCAAGCTTCTTTTCCGGGCGAGCTGGCGTGAGACATTGGTATCGGCATTATCGGCATTGCCGGTCCCCGACCATAGAGAGACCGGAGCCGCGCCTGGCCAAGCCGCACCCACCACGAGGGTCGAAATATAAACAAAAAAAAAAAAAAAAAAAGAAAAAAAAAACAAGTTACTAAGTGATGGGCGGGACGTTCTCACTCCCAACCTTGTCATAGTCGTTATAATCGTCGTATCTGCTCATTGTGGCGGCGAGGGATGGCCGCGGCGAGCGAGACCGGGAACGAGGTTCAAAGCGCCGACCCGGACACGGCGGGTCCCTAGCACTCCACCGCGCAAACACCACCGACTTGGGTGAAGCCGCTGCCGTGGATCTGGCGAAGTGCGGCCCTAACCCTGGCGTCACCCACTAGGCGCTTGCGCCAATGGGCTCCTGCGCCGCCTCATGCATATCTTCGGCCTCTCCCATGTCCTCGGTGGCGCCGTCATAGTCCTCCTGCATGTCGAGCTTCTCCTGCTGCGCAATCGCCTGCGCAGACACGATCTCGGCAAGGCGCTTGAGCCGAGGAGTTTGCAGCCCTGCATATTGGTTCTGTCAGTCAGCGCCCGTCCGACGCGTCTCGGTCTCAGCCTCAGTAGGGGGAAACACGCACATGATGGGGTATATGTCTCCAGGGCGGTAATGACCCTGGGCTCGGCGATCTCATAAGGACCGCTGTCGTCCATATCGACGGCCTGGAGGAGCAGCACATCGCTCTTCTCTGTTACCCTCGAGGCAACGGCCTTCATGATCTCGCCATTGATGGGTTGCTCGTAGTCCGCGACCAGGTACTGGTTAAGCAGCTTCTGGATCTGGTTGGGAGAGAGCCTAAATTTGGAAAAAGAAAAAGAAATCATGCAATCAGTATGAGTCACACATGTCGCCTGCAGCGACCCGGACACCCAAGAGGGGCAACTTACATCCAGCAAATATCCTGAATGATCTCAATGTCGTTCAGGGTAGCCTTCTTAAGTTGCAGAAGCTTGGTTGCTTGCTATAAAGGGGGTTGTGGTTATGGAGTTAGATATTGCACCGGCTTGGGGGACGCATTTGACATGGGGCAAATAAGAGACGGTGTGGCTTACCATCAAGTGCTCAAGCTGAAGGGTGCCCTCGGGCATGTCGTGGCTCTTGCACCACTCTTCGATGCGGGTGATGTTGTAGTTGATCTGCAGACCGCGCTTCCACGACAGGAAATTGCGGCGCATCAGCAGGTCGTTGAAGGCGGTGACGCCCACCAGACGCAGCAGCTCCGTCACCGTCTGGGTGATGATGGTGTCCTCGAGGTAGTAGGCCTTCATGGCGCGGAACACGCTGTTCAGCAGGCTGAGCAGGTTGTCCATGCTGTAGGCCGGCGTCGTGTTGGTCTGGAGCAGCTTGCCCAGGAACCGGCTGTTCTCGTTAGTAACGAAGCCGGGCAGCGACTGCGACTCGATGATGGCGGGGATGATCATCTTGTGCAGCTTCTTCTTGAGCACCTTCATCCACGTGTGGTAGATGTTGAACTCGAGGCTCTCCAGGTCGTGCTTAACAATCTCCAGCAGACGGTCGTACTCGTAGTTGTCCGTTTTCTGCGCCTCGTACCAGTCCTCGGCGAGGAAGACGAACGAGAGCATCTCGTGCACGTTGGACAGCCAGAAGGCGCCGGGGTTGATGGCGTCGTCGCCGTCGTGCTGCATGACCTCCTGCTGGATCGACTGCATCACGTTGGCCAGGAACCGCTCCGACTCCTTGACGAAGCCGTTGTTCCACATCTCCGACGTCACCAGGTTGATCAGGTACGACGGGAACAGCACCTCCTTGTCCGACGGCGGCGGGTTCGTGTTGGGCGACGGGATCTTGAGGTTGCGGATGAGGCCGACCGTGACCTCCTCGTTGAGGCCGTCCTCGTCGGCGAGCAGCGACTCGAGCTCCATCTCGATCGTGTCGGCGCCCGTCACAAAGGTCGAGCCCGAGAGGTGCTGGCGCGAGTTGCTCGTGACCGCCATGGAGACGGGGCGCGGGTTGTAGGCCATGCTGTACCTGTCCATCTCCCTGGGCTCGGCGCCGGCGCTGCGGCGCTTGGGCTTCTTGGACGAGACGAGGTTGATGAGGCCGCTGGCGATGCCCGGCGCGATGCCGCCGTTGGCGCCGTCGCCGTTGGCCATGGGCGCGCTGCGCCTGGCCAGCTCCAGCTGGTCCTGGAGGTCGGCCAGCTGCTGCCTGAGGTTGTTCTTCTCCGCCTCGGAGCGCGTCACGTCCTGCCTGGCCTGGTCGAGCTGCGTGCTGGTGGCCCGCAGCGAGTCCTTGAGCTCCGCCTCGGCCGCCTGCATCCGCTTGACGTTGGCCGCCGACTCGTCGAAGTTTGCCTGCAGCTTCGTGAAGTCCTGTTCCAGCTGCTCCAGCTTGGCGGCCGCGATGCCGGCCTGGTTCGCCTCCGTCTGCAGCTCCTTGGTCCTGACCTCGAGCGCGTTGTGCCTGCTCTTCCACGACTTGATCTGGTTCTCGTAGTTCTCCACCTGGGTCTTGAGGTCCTTGTTCTGGGCCTTCATGGTGCCGAGCGACTGCGTCAACTCCACCACCTTGTTCTCCAGCTTGTACGAGATCTGCTTGAGGTCGCGCGCCTCCTCCCTGACCTTCTTGTAGTCGCGACGCGCCATCCTTCCGCGCCACAGGCTCTGGATGAGCGTGACCTTCTTGCGGTACTGGCGCCACGTGCGGAGCTGCCTCCTCGACCGCCAAACCCTCTGGATGAGAAGCGCGGCGTTGCCGACCCGGGTCTCCATGATCTCCTTCCTACGCAGGTAGCCCTTCATGGCCGCTTGGATGTGGACGATCTCGGCACGAGTCCGCAGGAACGCCTTGCGCTGCTTCTGGCCACGCCAGACCCTCTGGATGGTGGTGGCTGCCTTGGCGATGCGCATCTGCTGCGCCTCCTTGCGGGCCCTGACGCCCCTGAAGATGGCCTGCGAGCGGATGATGGACTCGCGGGTCCGGAGATACCTGCGGCGGTAGTACCTCGCCCGCAGGTTCTTCTGGATCATGATGGCCGAGTCGTTGAGCTTGTTCGTCCTCAGGTTCTCCAGGAAGGCGAGCATACCCGCGCGGAAGAAGATCTTGGTCAGACCGAGCTGGTACTTGTCCGTGCCCTTGGCGGCGCCCGTGCTGCTGCCCAGGGCCGTGGACAGGATGGCGTTGGCCATGGGTCGGATCTCGGCAGTCCACTGGGTGGACGGCACAAGCATGTAGTAGCGGAGCGCAAACTCCTCGTACGTCCACCTGGTCGGGTAGCCGGCAGTGCTAATGCGGACCGTCTCGAGGACACCGCAGGCCCTCAGCTGGCTGAGGACCATGGGCCCCTCGAACTTCCAGGCCTCCTTGGCCTCGTTGGGCTTGATACACCTGATGTAGTGGACATCGGTGTTGTTGATGGTGTTCATCAGCTCGATGAGCGAGGAGCGGAAGATGCCTCCCAGGGTCGGCTTGCGGTTCACCGCAACACCAATCTTACGACCCGCCGCGGGCTTCACAGCCGAGGTCGTCGCAGACGCCAGATCCTTCTCGCGAACAGCCGAGGCGGCCTCCAGGACCTGTCCCAGGAACTTGTTGCTCGACGCCCTCAGGACCGCCATGTGCTCGTCCGGCACGGTATCACGGTTCTTCTCGATGAAGCCCTCGGACTCGTACGTAACGTCGACGGCATAGTGGCAGACGGTGAAGGACGACTTTCCGAACCTGGGCTTCTTGTAGAACTTGTGCTTGTCGCCCGAGTAGTGGGTGTGCAGCTTGTTCACAAACTGCTCGTCGGCGCCCATGGGAAGCCTCGACTCCTCGTCCAGGAGCGACAGGATACCGAGCTTGCCTTCGATCAGGTCGATGCAGGGCTGGTTGTCGGAGAAGTCGATGAAGGTCCAGTCGATCTGCTCCTTCAGGTACTCCTCCTGCTCCAGCTTGAAGACGTGCTGGTTGAACTCCTGCTGCAGCTTCTCGTTGGCGTAGTTGATACAGAACTGCTCGAAAGAGTTCTTGGCGAAGTGCTCGAAACCGTAGATATCCAGGACGCCAATGAAAGACTTGACTCGGTTGAGGACCTCGTCTGTGGCCAAGCTTCGGTTGATGATGTCGACAAGCCAGTCGAACAGGCTGGAGTAGATGAACTTTGCGACCGAGTCTCGCACAACGACGGCCTGGGCCTGCGTCAGATTTGAAATGATCTTTTCACCCCTAGTGACCAGCTGCTTCTTGACGATCCACTTGGCGAACTCGGTGGCATTGATACCCAGGATGGCACAGGCGCGCTCCAGGGACGGCTCCGTGGCAGCCAGGACACTCTCCGTCCTTGACGCACCGATCTTGACGTTGCCGAGGTGGAGCAGACCCGCCAGCAGCTTGAAGATCTCGTCTTGCTGCCCCTCATCGATACCAATCGTCTTGAGCGAAGCCTTGGTGGCATGAAACTCGGCCTTGTCGTCAACGCCGTCGATGGTGGGCATGTTGCCCTGGTTCAGATACTCGAACTGCTCGACGGGCAGGAGGCCTAGCTCCTCGCGCTGCTGGTCCGTCACACCAGCCACCAGCTGGTAGAAGATGTGGTAGTTGCGCTCCTTCAGCGGCTGGAAGTTCAGACGCGACCGCTCGAGCAGATAGGTCCTGATCTTGGCGCCGATAATGTTGGTGTGGGAGTCGAACATGATCTCGATGTACTTTCCGAAGCGCGACGAGTTGTCGTTCCTCGTGGTTTTTGCGTTTCCGAAAGCTTCCATGATGGGGTTCGTGGCCAGGATCTGCTCCTCCGTCTCGCTCATAGACTCGGAGCCTTTTTTCGTCCGTCCACCCGGGTTGTCGGGTGATTCTCTGGTGGCAAAGTACCGCATGATATACTTAGCACTGACGGTCTTGCCAGCACCGGACTCTCCCGAGACCACGACAGTCTGGTTCTTGTTATCTCTCAACATGTCCATGAATGCCTCCTCGGCGATGGCGAAAAGGTGGGGCGCTTGGGTTGCCCTCTGCTTCCCAGCGTAGACTTGGACCATGCCGGGGACATAGAGGGAGTCTACACGGGCGAAGGGGTTCGCCGCTATTAGTACTATGCCCGAGTATGTGTAAATCTCCTTCTGGGCGTATCGGAGGCGGATAGCTTGGAGGACTGGAGAGCAGGGCGGTCAAGGCCAGCGTTAGTCTTTAGGCAGGCAGGCGTATGTGTAGCAGAGTGAAGGGGAGCTCAGAGATTCAATACCAGCCGGCTCGTTCAGGTGCGACAGGTTCGTCAGGTCATCGCTGGCCTCGAGCATAGTCGGGTTCATCAACGGCGGTAATGCGGGGTCGGAGCCGTTCTGTAGTCCCTCGACGGTGACTTCGACGTCTTTGGTCTATGCAACATGCCGCCGGACGTGGAGAGTTAGAAGCGATGGCCATTTTTTTTCTCTCGTTTTCTTCTCTCAGATAGAGCAAGCAGGACTATCTAGACGGGAGCGGTGGGCGGTAGGGAGAGGGGTCTGCAGACGTACCGAGCCATCTTCGAGCTTGAAGGTGAGGGTCACCTTGGAGCCGTTGACCGTCTTGTTGACCACCTCGGAGGCGACCCAGCCCTCGGCGGCGTCGGGCTGCCAGGCCCTCGTCCCGACATCGTACGTCTCCGACATGTTGCGCGGATGGGGGCGGCGGCGGCGGCAGCGAGGCCAGGTCGGCTCGGTGCACTAGTCGTGGGGCCACGGGCGGGCTCGAGCTTTGTTGGGGGTATTTCCCGCGGGACTCGAGGCCCGAGAAAGCGAGGGCGAGCAAATAAAGACTATTGCGACGAAGCTGCAGACGGCGGCACGGCGCGACGGCTGCTGCGGGCGAACAGGGCTTTGGGCAGAGGTGCTGGGAGGCGACCTCGGCGGGCGAGATGCAGCAGGAAGGAGGGTGTCGAGTCGGGGCGGTGGCCACAAGTCAACAGTGGAGGCGGGAGCGGACAGGCGTCTCTGCGGGAGACATTCGTGTAAATTAAAAAAGCGGACACATGAAACCAGCCAAAGAAGTGCTGGCCAGAACGAAGAGAAGGCAAGGGAAACACGCAGCCCAAAAAAGTTCCCGGGCCGTCCTGTTGGGAGGAGGAGCAGACCGCGGTGTGGATGGTCTGTTCCAGCGTCCTCCAAAGCCAGACGAGGTGACGACGTGGTAAAAGGTGTGGTGGTGGTGGTGGTGGCAGTGAGGCAGCCCAAGGAAGCAAGCGAGCGGCCGGGAGGTTTATTTCACGCTGCATGTGCACCCACACTCGCACTGTTCAACAGCTTAGCCCGTCCTGAATCGAGGTCCGCAAGCCGGCACCTGGCACAAAAGGGGCTTCGAATATTACGGAAAAAAAAGAAGAAAAAAAAAGTTGAGGGTCCTCCAGCTCTGTCGGGATTGGTTCTGGGCGGGCACAGCTCCTGGCCAAAGAACTGGACGGCTGGCGGGCTGATAGTGGTGGCTGCAAGGGGCAGGTGCGATTGCTGTCAAGCCACAGGTGCTGCCGAAAGCAGTTAAGCGTCCATCCTGAGTTCGTTTGTTTGGCTGTCTACATGCCCATTCAATCCTCGTTTTTCTTCTTTTTGTTTACCATTATTGTTATTATCAATCCGTCCCTGGGCACGTTCTCGTCGTGTTTCCCACCCACGACCTCACCGCCTGTCCACCGCAGAGGTCCAGCGACTGATGCACCAGCCCCGTCGTCATTGGTTCTGCGGAGTACTGCCCTCTTGACCCCTGCTTCCCGCCTCCTCAAATGCGGCTGGCCTGACTTCCCTCTTATTCCCTGGCCTCCCCTCCCATCGCCCTTCCTCTCTGCTGTCTTTTCTTTTCGTTTTGGAATTGTGGCTGCTTGCCTATATGGAGGGTAGTCACTTTCTTGACTTTGTGCACTGACCTGGAGGCGTCCCATCTGCGACATGAAGCAAGATGACAAGTCAGACAAGAAAGAAAAACCCCGCCAACGAGTGGGAGAGCAGCATGTCCCTCACACACACACAAAAGGCCTGGAAGCAATGGTAGCACCGAGTCGTTCCAAGTCCAGGAACGGTCTCGCAAGCCTCTCAACCCTCAGCTGTTTTCCCCTCCTGCCGCATGGAGCCAGCGTGGAATTGTTCGCGTGCATTCGAAGCTAGCATTGGACGCCCCGCCCTCTTGGTGTCCGCATTCGAAAAGGTCGGGATGGGTCCCCCACCCCTCGTTCGATCCACCACAGAAAAAAAAAAAAAAAGAGGCTCTGATCGCCCCCCTTTTTTTTTTTTTTCTTCAGCACCCCGGCAGCTGGGGGACCCAGGGTCGTTTCGGGACTGGTGTTGCCGGCCCCGGGTGGTCCCATTGGGGTGGCTGGTCAGTGCGAGCAAGCAACGTGCGAGCTCGCCCACATACTAGTAAATCTCGGTGAGGCCATGGCATGTGTAGCCCGCATTCGTTACGTATAGATATTCCGCTGGAATTGACCGGCAGCTTTGAAGAGAGAACCTGGACAACGGGCTCATGGGTCTAGAGCCGTCGGGACCTCCGCATTACCTGTCCATCTCCCCATATTGCTGTCTCCAGCACATTGCTCGTCACGGAATGTGGGTTTGCCATCTGATTCGACACCCTCGCCAGACACCTAAACCGTATCCGTGTATGAGCTTGTCCGGGTTTCTGGGATTGCAACGCATCCCCAGGACAGCCTCTCTCGCCTGGGTTTATATATCTACCTACCTACCTACCTACCTATTTATCCATCTCGCTTTATTGACATGCGATATCCCTGGTGGTCAACGGCACGACGAACACCTCTACACAGCAGCAGCAACCCATTCAGGCCAGTTTCCGTGGCTTACAAGGATATTTCGCAAGCACACCGTTGGTCGCAGCGAACCTGTTTCGAAACCCCCTGGTCAACGTTGGCGGGACGCGCCATCTGATGATCGAAATCTTCCCGTGGGCCCCTGTGTTTTTCAGCCTGGGATGGCGTCTCGTCCAATTTCCCGTTGGCACTGTGGCTCCCCTCCCCAACTGTCTTGCGATGGCACCATTACTTGGAAAAATCGTCTTGCTCGGAAACAGAGCTGTGCCTCAGAGCTCTGAAGCTCCTTTGCTCAGATACCTCCGAAGGCAGGCCGTTTTGTCGCTCGCTTCACGAACATTTCAGTGCCTCTCATCACCTCCAGCAAGCCAACCACGTGGGGGTGAACTCCATGGCTTCTTTTCTTCTCAAAAGCATGAACTCATTCCATTTTCCGGCCTAGGTCCCCCAAGCATAAGGCTGAATATTGTTGAACCATGCTATCAATAAATGCGACTTTCATATCACCCTCTCCATTTTTGGTACTCCCTCCCTTCTTTTTGATTCTTTCACTCCTCTCCTTCCTTTTCTAGTGTTCCGTCCCAATTTTTTTTTTTTTACCTGAATGCGATGTTGAATGATGGCCAGGACACCGTGATGATCTGAAGAAAAGAAGAAAAAAAGTTCAAAGATCTCCATTACCGCAACATGGGCCAGCCCTACCCCTGATCCGTTTATTGTTGTTTTGTTTTTCTCCCCCATTTTTCACTCACACGCAGTTTTAAGCGAGGGAGATCAGAAGAGAATGCGGGTCATGATCCGTGCTGGATATGTAGGCACCTGGTCAGTAAAACTGCTCCGTGCTGCCCACGTGGAGCTGGGGAGCAAAAATAGGGGGCGGAGCGTGGGTCTGCTTACAGCTGAGCGCCTCCAGGGCATCGTGTATCTCCTTGATATCGCCTTCCTTGACGTCGCTGATGTCGGCCATCAGGTAGGCAACATCGCCCCTGCTGTCCGAGATCTGCTTGTCGACGTTGTGGTCGCCGAGGATCTCGTTGACCTTGCGCAGCACACCGGGAACGTTTTGGTGGATGTAGATGACGCGACCGTGGTTGGGCTCCTCCAGCGTCAGCGAGCGCAGGTTGACCTCGGGCAGGTTGACGCTGCCGAGAGTGACGCCCTGGTTGATGTAGCGGACAAGAGCATCGCCGACCTCGACGCCGATCGCCCGCTGGGCCTCCTCGGTGCTGCCTCCGATGTGCGGCGTCAGGATGACGTTGGACAGGGTCCGCAGGTCCTCGGCCCAGGTGTTCAGCGAGGTGTTGAAGTAGTCGCCGTTGGCCGCAGGCTCGTTGGGGTACACATCCAGGGCGGCGCCGGCGACCTTGCCGGCGCGCATGGCGTTGACCAGGGCGGGGATGTCGACGACGGAGCCGCGGCTCGCGTTGATCAGGTATGCGCCGTCCTTCATGTAGCTCAGCTCGCGGTTCGAGATCAAGTTCTTGGTCTCGGGCGTCTCGGGCACGTGCAGAGTCACAAAGTCGGCCTCGCCCAGCAGCTCCTGCAGGCTGGCGACCTGGCGCGCCTTGCCCAGGGCCATGAGCGTCACGACGTCGTAGTAGATGACCGACATGCCCATGGCCTCGGCCAGGACCGAGAGCTGCGAGCCGATGTGGCCATAGCCGACGATGCCGAGCGTCTTGCCGCGGATCTCCCAGCACTTTGCGCTGACCTTATTCCAGCTGCCGCGGTGCATCTCGTTGGAGCGGTCGCCCAGCTGCCGGGCGAGCGTGATGATCTCGGCGATCACCAGCTCCGCCACGCTGCGCGAGTTGGCAAAGGGAGAGTTGAAGACGGCGATGCCATGGCGCGCCGCAAAGTCCAGGTCCACCTGATTGGTGCCGATACAGAAGCAGCCGACGACGAGGAGGTTCTTAGCCTCCCGCAGCACCTTCTCCGACAGCTTCGTCTTAGAACGGATGCCAATGACGTGCACCTCGCGGATCTTGTCGATGAGCTGATCCTCAGGCAGAGAGGTCTTGTAGGCCTCGACTTGGTACCCCTGCTCCTTGAGGATGTTCTGGCCACTCTGGTTGACGTTTTCCAACAAGAGGATTTTGATATCCGTAGTGTTGAAGGGCTTGAGCGGCTTGGCGGTGCCTCTTCCCGGAGAGGCAAAGGCAGAACGACTCAATGGTGGTGAGAAGGTTGTCGAGGGCGATGTGGAGACGGCGACACTAGAGTGAGCATTCCTCCCCTGGTGTGAGAGGATATCCCGAGGAGCCGCCATTGTAGGCAGCTGATGACTGCGAAGGGAGTTGAGTTAACGGTCCGAGGCCTGCCACTTGTACCGTCTCGCTCACTTCTAGACAAGAAAGGCCTTCTAGCCGGGCCCGCGGGTGTCTCCAAACAAAACCCTGCCGTCTCACAAACAGATGACAGTCACCGCGTATGTAAATTTAAAGAGCGAGATGGATGGCGTTTCTATTCTGACGGGCAGAGTCAACTCGATCGATAGTGGGGTCAGGCTGGTTTTGCCGTTGACGTAGGGCGGGATATGCGTGCTACCCAAGGGGCTGACTCATTGGTCAGAATGATTTTTTTTTTCTCTTCCTCTCTTTCGAGGGCCTCTCGCATGGGATTTGATCTGTAACATCAATGAATAATTCCCCGCCGAGAATCGGAGCCGGCTCCTTAAGTGGTCAAACCCACCCGGAAAGGGGGCTCTGCTTCTGAGTTGTCACTTACACCACATAGCAGAGGCGTCTCGGGGGAACGTATCCCCGCCGCGACACCGCTAGCGACCAAAGAGACCAAAGAGCACTTCCCTCACAGCAACATTTGAAAAGTGCTGGAACGGCAAAGAAGCCATCCGGATACCTCCCGGGCTGACGGTGATTATAAAGCATCCCATGCCACCCCAACCTCCGACGGGTCCAGCTGGCAATAGCCTCTTATGCTGCGGGTCCACGACGGGATTTGACGACAACCGGATTCGGGAATCGAGCGTTACAGTCTCGCCCATCTGAAAGCGTCAACCAAGCTTGTTGCCCAGCAAACAAAATCCACGCACGTCTTCCCTTGGCTGGATCCTCAATGTTTTCCATTCCCATCGCGGACCCTAGAACTGACGTGCGATGGGGCTGGAAAGAGTGTCAGACATGTGGGGATCCCACAAACAGCATCGATCGTTAAGGATGAGCAAGCGCTCGCCCCAACAAAAGTCTGAAGGCTTTAGACGTGAGCCAGAGCCTGTACTCGGGGACATGAATGAGGCTACCGGTATGAGCCGTGCCCTTGTTTTCTTCACCCAAAGCTCTCTACCTACCCTATCCCGCTGGACCTTCAGCTGCATCGCTCTTGAACAAAATGCCTGAACAGCATCGTTCGTCCTCCTCGGGTCGACTATCCGGCACTTGAGGGGTATGCAGGTCTACATACGGAGTCAATGAAACGGGCATCTTCGGCCGACTTTTCGCCCCACTCTCGCAGGGGCGGCGGGGATTCTTGTCATCGGTCTCCTTGCCGGGGACGGCTGCCCTCATTGGCTCCGGCTTCCGGTTCACTTTTTTTCTGTGTCAGCTAGTGTGGTCCTCGGCTCTAGTACATACATTAATAAGGTAGCGCCAATGTCTGATATTCACATGCTCAACTTGCCTGTCCTATCTAACTTTCATCAGTAGTGATGGCTTACACACGACGGTCAAGTCTACGGGTGAGGTTCGACTAATATGTATAAGCGTCGTTTGGTAAAACATGACATGACAGCGATAGCCCAAGCTGGCATCGCCCGCAACCCAAACAATCCTCCATGTATTCTCCGTCGACGTGTCGTTCGAGGCGAAGAGAGCGTAGCTCGGAAAACCCAAACACATCGGAAACATCGTACAGCGCCAATACCAGGTCCCAAATGGGGAGAAGCCATATCTGCCATAGGAAGGGGGAAACTCGAGGGAACGGGAGATGCCTCTCCGGCCAAACGGGAAAACCGCGAGTTTTGACTTTTTGCTCTTTTTTTTCTGGTCTTCCTGGCGTGAAAAAATTACGGTCTATCGGGAAACCCATGCTCAAGCTATAAATCCACATAAAAAGGGGGCTTGTTTCCTCTGCTGACTACCCGCACAACGGTCGAGATTAGTGCTGATGGCCGCGGGGAGGCGGCCGCTCCCGAAGTAGGTTGTCGCCAGCAGAGGACAAGGCGGCCGCTTTAACTCTGCTTGCACTCAGCGGCCTCCTGTTTCGGCTTGGAGCCATCATCCTGTTGTTTGGTGAGAGGTTAGTCGTCGACTTGTACACAGCCGCGCGGGACGGGGTGCTCGGAAACCTACATCATCATCGTCCGACTCGTCCTCGTCATCGTGGTCTTCACTCATGTCATCCTCATCGTCATCCTCGTCGAACTCCTCCTCAAGGTCCTCCTCTTCCATCTGCTCATAGGCAAGTGCCTCGCCGGTGAACCAATCGATAGCCCTCGGGATAAGCTTCTCCTTGATGTCCTCGCCGAGCTGGTAATCAAGCTCAAGGCGGTCCTCGATGTCCGAGGCCGCATCCTCATCATCGTCGGTAGGGGCCTTCGGAGGGGAGAAGAAGTTGAAGAAGGACTCGGTGGGCACAATCTTCTTGACAGTGCGTGTTTGTTTGGTGTCTAGAGGCAAAGGAGTTAGCAGAAATCCGACATGGATCCAAAACAAAAGCATGATGTGACTTGCTCTTGTTGCGCTGCTTCTTGGACTCGATGCGGACAGTCAGGTCCTTGTCGGTCTTCCAGTCGATCTTGTCGCCCTCAGCGTGGTCGTAAATGAAATCGCCGCCGTAGCCCGACTCGTTCTGGTAGAAGTACGTCTTGGAGATGGTCTTGTTGGTGAAAAACTCGTTTTCCTCAAACTCGAAGATAAGACGGAAACCAGGCTTGTCGAGGTACTCCATCCGGATATCGGTGATGTGCTTAAGAGCCTGCTCATCGCGGTCGGTGATCATCTCGGCCAGGGAAATCTGGTTCTTCATGGCCGAGAGCCAGAACTCTGGGATGCCGGCGACGTTCGAGTCGGCCGAGCTGGCGCCGGCATCGGCAGACTTCTCGGCCGACTTCTCAGCCGCGGGCTTCTCCTCCTTCTCATCCTCATCGTCCTGCTCACCAGCCTCGACCTCGGCGTCTGTAGGCTCGGACTTGCCGTTGATGATGGCGGCCCGCTTCTGGTATAGAGGGGTGAACTTGGCAAAGTACTTCTTCTCGAGCTGGAGAACCTCCTCCTGGAACTCGGCCTCGAGCTTAGAGTGGTCCTTCTGAATTCCCTTGAGACCGGCAACGCGGCGCTTGATCTGCGGGGGCAGCGACTCGATGTAACCGGAAGAGCGACCAATGAGTCCGCCGAGGCGGCCCTGGATCATCTCGACGAGCTTGGGGTTTTGAGCGAAGATGGAGGCGGCAGTAAGCTCCTCTGCAGTGCGGAACCGTGTAAGTACGAGACAGACAGACACAGAGGTAGGGCAAGGAGTGCTAGAGCCCGCATGGCGAAGCCCGGACCGGCCGGCAATAGAGAACTCTCCAGAGGCCGAGGCGAGAGGTGGGAAGGTTTCTGAGGCCGGGTGTCAGCGGAGAGCAAACGAACCTTCCTTGATGCTGGCGACATTTGGCTGTTGGGCGTGCGAGGTGATGGGCGCGGTGTTCAGAGGGGTGTTCTGGGGAGTACTGTTTGTTTGTTGCACGGCAGGCCGTCAGCAGGGAGGCATCGCGACAACGGGCTGCAGGCCCAGAAAAGGGCAAGCACTCACGGCGCGACCGGGTCGGCACGCTTGTTGGGGATCGGCTCGGCCATGGCTGCGAGCTGAGCACGACCGACGGGATAGCTGAATATTCTGGTCGAGATCTCTAGTTCCAGGCGCTGCGACTTGCTGAAAGAGTCTGCGATATCAGGCAGCTGAACGAATGAGAGTGTCGGCGTGGATTTGTGGGAGAGAAGGTTGTTGGGTTTGGTCTTTTCGGGAGGAAAAAGATCAAGTGGTGGAAGTGGGAATGGCGGGGTCGCAGCAGATACCGCCCTATGATTGTTGATTGGGAAATTTCGATTCTGGCCTAGCGACCCGACCCAACTTTGTGACCGCAGCAGCAGCTTCTGTTGAGACGACGGGGGCCTGGGCAGGCGCTGCACCGGATTGGTCAGTGCAGTAAGTTCGTGCTTTGTTTGCTCGCTCGATCAGCCTGAAAATGTTCTTTTTTTTCGCCGTTATTTTCTTCTCCTTTGCCTCATAGTCGCCGTTTAATAAAAAAAAATTTCACTAAAATCGCCACAACTGACACCGCGCAAACGCTCATGTATAAGTGTACCTAGGTATTCTTCAGGTGCAGTCCGTCCACCTAGCACCGCTCCCATCCGGCATCGCTTCCAACCATTATTATGAGTCGTCCTTCATATATTTACCGCCTACCAGTTTGCCCTCTCTCATAATGGGCCAACTTTTTTTCCTTTCNTTTTTTTTTTTTTTTTTTTTTTTTTTTCCGTGTCTCCAGTGCCGGGATCTGCCAATGGGCGTGTGTGGGCTACGCCCGCCGATGCATGCCCGCCACCCGCCAAACGAAGCCGCTCGGCTGACGGCGTAGCGGTGAGGGTGCACAGTTTACAGTGGAGTTCGGGATGTTTGCGTATCTGGCCTAGGGCAGGCGGCACCGTCGGGCTGGCGGAGGCGAGAAGCGTGGTCGCTCTCTAAAGGTTCTGGCCCCCTGACAACGTGCAAATCTCGTCGAATCATGACTCAACCCAACTCATGCGCATGCCGTCCAAAGGTGGGGGTCCGCTGCTGTTCTCGATGCATGGCGGTTCATCTCCATGCTGCCCGTGACTTGGACAAAGTGGCCGAACGGTGAGGACCAACTTTGTCACCGCCACCTGCACGTGTAGTTGCTCCGCGGGTATCCGAGATCAACCGGAAGACCTGCCGCTGGCTACTGGTATGGAGGCACTGCCCGGTGGCAGCCGGATCGCCAACGCTTGCAAGGCTCGGCTGGACTTTGCATTTCTTGCTACCAAGCACCAGAGTCTCCACTAAGAGAGCCTTGTGCTCGCTTCGATCCAGGCGTTCGAGTCCGGTCCATTGAAATGAACACGGCCTGCATTCTGCAGTATGGACCCGCGTCCGTACTGCCGGTATCCAGAATTGCGGAAGTTACTCTGAATCTGGGCTCGGCTGAAAGCAAAGAGATGGATGGGGGTGACTCTGGGTGTAAGTTTGAAGCGCTGGTGATGTTAGATACTTCCGGGTGGTGCCGTAGAAAACTGCTGTTACCTCTCTTAACAAATCAGACTTCTGGTGCAGATTCTTCCATTGTTCCATCCGAACACTGGAGGCTTCCATGCAGGACGTTGGCTAGCAGGCGAGCACCGATGGAGCATCATAACCCCAAGTTATAGGTTGCCTGAGTGTGCTGTGGCTTCCGTGCTGACAGGGGGACCCTCAGAGTCTGGGGCCCCTTTCACCCGCTACCCCACGACGTCATACCCGTGCACTCCAGCCGCGCCTCTCTGGGGGAAATAGGCGCCCTGTCGTGTCTTGCCGAAACGAGTCGTTGCATTGGCCGCCACACGTGGTAACGAGCTGGACTGAGCCGCACGCCCTCGCACGCTACAATGACCTTTCACCACCCTAACGCGTCAATGCCATCTAACCTCGCACCGTCTCGACTCGAGAGCACCTAAACCTTCCTTGCTGTAGCGAGGTAGGGTGCCACCTCACCTCTGGCGAGAGCTGTCCATATCCACATTGGCACGGTTGCTTCCATGCCGCGGCTACGCACCATCCAATTGATCCCCAACACCGACGGCTAGCACGCGCCGCGACCATGAACCACGACGGGGAGACGATCGCCGGCGAGGGATCGTCCCGCCAGAATGGCGACCGCGGGCTGTATCGGCTCAATTCCAATCTCAGCAGCGCCAGCGTCTTCGAAGATGTCGAAATGGCGCAGGACGAGGTAGGCTTTGCTCGGACCTTTCTAGACCCCTCGCAGATGCACCTGTTCGCACCAGACATCTGTGGCGGATGATGCGACGTGCGCCCGCCCGCACGCGACACCTGGATGCCGGCTGATGCCCCTTGCCGTGGTTGGCCGTCGCCCTCTACCTACGTAGCTCTATTCCGGCCCTGTGGCCGAGAGCCTTCCGACCAGCATCTCTGCCTTTGCCCACCGTCGATCACGCGCCGACTCGGTCACCAGCTTCGCCTTCTACCAAGATGAGGAGGAACTGCTCCTGCGCGACCAGGTGATGGCCGACGGCGCGGCCGACGCCGAGGATCTGGACGAGATTCCCTTCCAGCCCGAAGCCGATGACGAGGAGGACTCGACCGATCTCGAGCGCCATGCCGCCCAAGACGACTATGTACTGCACCGTCGGTCCTCGACACACTCGCGCTCTTCGGTCCACTCGAGACTGCTCCGCCGAGATAGCGCCGTGACGGAAGGGAGCGCGTATGGTATAGGGCGCCACAGCCAGAAGCTCTATGTGGCCAGCGAAGACCTCACCATTGTTGTGGCCGGGTTTCGGACGAGTCCGCTGGGCATGGCTGTGTACGTCTCGATTTGCTTCGCCACCCTCGGCCTAGGCTGGCTGCTGTTCCGCTGGCTACCCAAGTGGTACGTCAAGGTCCTGGGCCGATCATCGCCGCTCCGCGAGTGCCAGTGGGTCGTCATCGAGAACCAATGGGGTGAGATGTCCATTATGGACGTCAAGAGTCGCCCCTACGGCCGGCCCCTGTCAACCGTCTTCGGCCAGCCGGGAAAACTCTCGTCGTATGCGCTCGAGGACGACTCGGACCCGATCATGACCGAACTGCGCGTTTTGGACTACCGCTACATCCGCTTCTATTTCCAGCCCCTTCGGGATAAGTTCCTTCTTTGCAATGGATGGAAGGACCCCAACTGGACCGACGTGCGCACCATCCGCTCAGGCATCGACAGCGAGGAGAAGAGCCATCGCGATATCGTGTTTGGTGCCAATCTGATAGACATTGAGCAGAAGTCCGTCTTCCGTCTGCTGGTCGATGAGGTCTTCCACCCCTTTTACGTCTTCCAGATTGCCAGCCTGGTGCTCTGGGCCGCAGACGAATACTACTACTATGCCATCGCCATCTTCGTCATGTCCTTGGGCAGCATCGTGGCGACTCTAGTCGAAACACGGGCGACCATGCGCCGTCTGCGCGAGATCTCCCGGTTTGAGTGTGACGTGCGCGTCCTCCGGAACGGGTTCTGGCGGTACATAGCCTCCGGAGAGCTCGTCCCGGGAGACATTTACGAGATCAGCGATCCGAATCTCGCCTTGTTTCCTGCCGACAGCCTGCTGCTCGGCGGAGACTGCATTGTCAACGAAAGCATGCTGACGGGCGAGTCCGTCCCCGTGTCCAAGATACCGGCGACGGATGAGACGCTGCGCCACCTTGACCTGGCGGCTGCCACCCTGCCACCGGAGCTGGCGCGCCACTTCCTCTTCTCCGGCACCAAGGTGATCCGTGCCAGACGGCCTCCCGGTGAGAGTGAGGCCGTTGCGCTCGCCATGGTTGTCCGCACTGGCTTCAACACGACGAAGGGGTCGCTCGTCCGGTCCATGCTCTTCCCCAAACCCTCGGGATTCAAGTTTTACCGCGACTCGTTCCGGTACATATCCGTCATGGCCTGTGTTGCTCTTTTCGGCTTTGTGGCCTCCTTCATCAACTTCCTCCGCCTCGGCATAGACTGGAAGCTCATCATCGTGCGCGCGTTGGATCTGATCACCATCGTCGTCCCGCCTGCCCTCCCAGCCACGCTCCAGATCGGAACCAACTTTGCTCTCAGCCGACTCAAGGCGAAGAAGATTTTCTGCATCAGTCCCCAGCGTGTCAATGTCGGTGGAAAACTCGATATTATGTGCTTCGACAAGACGGGCACGCTGACGGAGGAGGGCCTCGATATCCTGGGTGTCAGGGTTGTGGTCTCAAAAAATGGCATCAAGCAGCTCTCCCCCGCCCTTTCGGACCCGGATCTGCTTGCAGAGGCCGATTCTGGCACTGCCAACGCTCGCGCTCAGGACGCTGTAGACAACCGCAAGGCTGCTCTGTTCACCATGGCTACCTGCCACTCACTTCGGTCGGTGGACGGAGAGCTGGTGGGCGACCCGCTTGACCTCAAAATGTTCGAGTTCACACGCTGGTCTTTTGATGAGGGCGACCAGGGTGAGGAGGCTGGTAGGGACCCAGGGAGTCTGTCTCCGTCTACCGCCCGTCCCCCCTCTGAGATGAAGCACAAGCTGGATTGGAAGGATCCTAATGGAAATTTGGTGTCTTTCCAGCTGGGTATCCTGAAGTCTTTCGAGTTTGTATCGCAGCTCCGCAGGGCCAGCGTTATCGTCAAGACTTTTGGCCACCAGAGCGGCGATATCTACGTCAAAGGAGCACCAGAGTGCATGAAGGATATCTGCAGGCCTGAGAGCTTCCCGGCGGACTACGACGAGCTCCTGTCGTACTACACCCACAAGGGCTACCGTGTGATTGGGTGTGCAACCAAGCACATCAAGAGGCTCAACTGGGTCAAGGCACAGAAGATGAGGCGCGACGAGGTCGAGTCCGGGCTGGACTTTGCGGGCTTCATCATCTTCGAGAACAAACTCAAGCCAACCACGACGGCCGTCCTTGACGAGCTGAGGCGGTCGCAAATTGGGACCGTCATGGTGACAGGGGACAACATCTTGACGGCCATCAGCGTCGCAAGGGAGTGCAACCTCATCCACAAGACCGCGCCCTGCTTCATTCCAAGATTTGTGGATGGTCACTCGAGGGATCCGAACTCGCGGCTCCAGTGGGAAAGCATCGACAACCAACTCTATCAGCTGGACGAGCAGACGCTGCTGCCCCTGCCTCCTCCACCTGATGCGGACGCGTCCAATCCTTACGAGATTGCGAACATGCGCGAGTATTCGCTCGCGGTGAGCGGCGAAGTATTTCGCTGGATTGTGGACTATGCTCGTCCTGAATTACTCCATCGCGTAAGTTGCAGGTAGTGCGAGTGTCCTCGACTCTATCGGTAATGTTTGGCTGGCAAGAAAACTGACGACTTTATAGATGCTCGTTTGTGGCAAGGTGTTTGCACGCATGTCGCCAGATGAGAAGCACGAGCTCGTCGAGAAGCTTCAAAGCATAGATTACTGCTGCGGCTTCTGCGGCGACGGCGCCAACGACTGTGGCGCCCTCAAGGCTGCAGACGTCGGCATATCGCTCTCCGAGGCCGAGGCTTCTGTGGCTGCGCCGTTCACGTCAAGAGTCTTCGACATCAGATGCGTGCCTGAGGTTATCAAAGAAGGACGCGCATCGCTTGTGACAAGTTTCAGCTGCTTCAAGTACATGAGTCTCTACTCGGCCATACAGTTTACGTCAGTCAGCTTCTTGTACGCATCAGCTTCGAATCTCGGAGATTTCCAGGTATGTTAAGCGTCAACGTCGATGAGCAGGAAGCGGAGAAGACGCAACACAGAACGCAGGAGCGGTAGCTGACAAATTCCTTGCGACAGTTCCTGTACATCGATCTCGCCCTCATCTTGCCTATTGCCATCTTCAGTAAGTGTTTGTATCATGGGCGTTGCAAAAGGAAACGAAAATCAGCGAAGGCTAATTGTGATGTAGTGAGCTGGGCTGGGCCGTATCCTCAGCTGTGCAGCAAGAGGCCCACGGCCAACCTGGTATCTCGAAAGGTCCTGACGCCGCTTCTGGGTCAGATGTGCATCTGCATCCTGATCCAGGGCCTCGCCTTTTTCGCCGTGCGGGAGCAGCCCTGGTTTATACCACCCAAGGTGCATCACCACAAGTCCAACATCAGGAACTCCGAAAACACGACGCTGTTCCTCGTGTCGTGTTTCGAATACATCCTTGCTGGCGTGGTTCTCAATGCCGGACGGCCGTATAGGGAGGACATGCTGAAGAACTGTGAGTGACGACAGCCCTAGCAACCGTGCCAGCCACGCAGCCACGGAAACGCGTGATATAAACTGACACCAACACCAACAACCTAGGGCCATTCGTCGCGACGATATCCATCTCATGGCTCATCACTGCGTACATGGTGCTCGTGCCAGCGCCCTGGGTCGAGAAGCTGATGCAGCTCACCGCAATAAGCTGGGACTTCAAGCTCACCCTCATCGGTCTCGGGTACGTCTACCTGGCCGTGGCATGGGCGGGAGAGTATTACGTGTTCAACAGGGTGTCCGCGGTGATCGGGCGGGCGAGGCAGATGGCGACGGGCAAGTCCAACAAGACAAGGAAGCAGTACAAGGCCATCAAGGAGCGGATGAGATTCTGACGTGGCGGCTGCGGCGGCTTGGTTTTGGTGATTGTCGTTTGTGCCTTGTAGGCCGAGGGTATAGGTAGGAGTGGAGTGTACGAGTTGAATAGCAGGGCTAGCGCGCGCTGTGTGATACAAGTATTGTTCGCACAGATATATCATGGTGCTATACTTTGTGGGCGCATTAAATAGATTGAATGCGATGAACAGGAACGCTTTGTTGTGGCGATGTATGGACATGAATTGTAATCCTTCATCAATATCTTTTTTTTTTTTTTTTTTTATGCGTTATCGTGGACGAGCCTTAGTAGAACGGGAGTCGGTTGCAGTGTTGCTTTGTATGATGTAACCGCGAGATGCATGCATGCATGCACCGAAGCCGGTCGTCCGTCTAGTCCCCTGCTTGGACCCAGGAATCGGAAACATAATTCGAGACAGAGCGGTATTTGGCGTTCACCGACATATACGCTCTTTAATCCTCTCAAGCTCGAATCACAGCAAACACAAAAGTACTTGCAACATCATCTGCTACACGTAAACTGTCTGCTGCATTCGTGACGTCGAGATGAATTACGGTGAGGCTGCTAGATCCTGGATACCACCAGCAACAAATCCTCGCTCTTCCCGGAGCGCCTGCTCAAAAGGCATGTGTTAATAAAATAATATCCCCACCAGACTGGATCCTGGACGGCGGCTACCTCCCCCACGCCGTGATCCGCGTCGGCATCCGGCGGCAGCTGGCGGACCGGGTGGCATCGCTGCGCAACGGATCCGCGACGGCCGACTACGAGCGCAAGATGGGCTTCATCGCGCGGCTACGGGAGCGGCCCATCGCGATCGAGACGGCGACGGCCAACGCGCAGCACTACGAGGTCGGCACGGGCGTGCTGGCCGCGTGCCTGGGCCCGCGCATGAAGTACTCGAGCTGCCTGTACCCCAAGGGCGGCGAGACGCTCGCGCAGGCCGAGGTGGCCATGCTCCGGACCTACGTCGACAAGGCGGGGCTGGCTGAGGGGATGGAGATTCTAGATCTCGGGTGAGCTTTGGTTTCCCTTCCAGCAACAAAGACGCGCACGTTTGCTCACGAACCGGGCGGACAGGTGCGGCTGGGGCTCCGGAGCGCTCTACTTCGCCGAGGTGCTCCCCGGCGCCCGCATCACGGCCTTTTCGAACTCGCGGACGCAAAAGGACTACATCGACGCCAAGGCGGCGGAAAAGGGGCTCATGAACCTGACTGTCATCACGGGCGACGTGGCCGAGTACGAGTTTGAACACGGCAAGTTTGACCGCGTCGTTTCCATCGAGGTAAAAACAGGAATAATTCCACCCCTCAACACCTAGACTTGTTTTTAAACTCACGGCGACGCCGAACACAGATGTTCGAACACATGAAAAACTACGAGCTGCTCATGGCCAAGATCTCGCGCGCCCTCAAGCCCGGCGGCAAGCTGTTCGTCCACATCTTCGCCCACAGGGACAGCCCCTACGACTTCGAGGAGGGCTGGATGACGACGCACTTCTTCACGGGCGGCACCATGCCGAGCGCCGACCTGCTGCTGTACTTTCAGCGGCACCTCAAGATCGAGAGGCAGTGGTGGGTGAACGGCAACCACTACTCCCGGACTTGCGAGGTGAGTTTTATTCCCTCGGTCCTCTTGCCACACATGCGTTCACGCGCTGGGTTTTGCGGCTCAACACAACCACCTCTAGGACTGGTTGACCAAGATGATGGCCAACAAGAAGGAAATTTGGCCTCATCTGTGCGAGACGTACGGGGAGAAGGACGCGGCCACCTGGTACAACCGATGGCAGATCTTCTACATGGCCTGCTCGGAGCTCTTCGCATATGACGGCGGGGACACATGGGGCGTGGCCCATTACCTGTTTGAGAAGCCTGGTGCTGATTCGTAGGACGTTGAGGCGCTGAGAGTAAACATGGTTTCTTCCTCCCCATGGGGCTGGACGCCCGCCTCCGCAGTATATACAGAGCCTCCATCATCCCATGTGCCCTGATCCCCTCTCTCCGCCGAGACCCCAAGGGTGATGCGGTTGGCCGAGTCGGTGCTGGCCGAGTTCCGCCGTAGTCCCTCCATCTAGCCCAACCGAGAACATTCAATGGTCCCACGGGTGCTTCCAGCCCATGAGCGCAGGGCCTGCAACGATCGGAAGAGTTAGTAAAAGGAGCTAGGAGCTAGGTAGGCAGCCGACTGCTACGATCGAGGGGTGCCGCGGTGGATGCCTCAGCAACGTCGGGTTGGATTGTTTGGTCGTACCGTCCTTCTTTGCCCTGTACATAAGCTGCATCGAGGACGCACGCGGGGGGTTAGCATGGTTCCAGGCAGGTTCGAAAGAAAATAGGACTCCAGCTTCATTAGGGGCGCCACATACGAAGAACCACATGCTCGCGCCCAGCGCCGTGCCGACAAATCGGTAGACCGGGGGAGCCCGGTACATGCCGCCCTTGGGCGGGAGTTGAGGGCCAGCCATGGCGAGCGGTGTCTGGTTGCTTTTGTTCGGTTCTCGAAGCAATCTCGGTCGTGCGTGCTGACCGGGGCCTCAATGATGGATGGAGATTGGTGTGATGGCGCTGTCGGCGCGGGTTTGATAGAGGATCGGATCGGTCAGGTCCCAATTGCCGGGGTGGAGACTGCCCGCCAAAGTGGGTGCTTGACGGGTTTCTTTGCCTAAAATCTCAGGTATGCAGGTACTTAGCACAGTGCGCCCAGACTGAAGCTGTCCAACAGAGGAAAACGGCAGTTTGAAAGCTGATTGCTCTTACGGTGAAATTAAGCAGTCGTCAGCCAGGAGTCATATGCTGTGAATTCATTGGATGGCCTCCAAGGACCCTGGAAATACCCGGGCCTGTTTGCCTGATACTTCCTTGCCCGAGCCGCGCTTGCTCAGGGTCTAAAGCACAGTGTGCGTCACTTGATGTGCGCTGCCGCTTCCGCATCGGGACAGGCCCTCTCCATTGGAGCGCGCGGTGGAAGCAAGGACACCAAACAGTAAAACGGGGCGTGCGCTAACAGACCTCCAAAGTGCGTCCAATTCGCCCCATGGAACCGCGTTGCCTTCCATCTGCCAAAATTTCTCGAAACCCATGATATGGTTTTGTTTCCTTGGAGGATGTAAACAGCTCCCTTTGCCCATTCTTTTCACCCCCTCCTCTCTTTCGTAATACTATCTCCGCCAGTCCTCTACTGTTGAGTTGAGCTTATCCGACGGGGCGCCTCTGAGGCTTGTTAGCCACCCCAGTCATTTTCTCCGTCGCCTTTACCTGGCTGCATGGGTTCGTGCTGAGCACAACGCCTTTCCATCCCCGGCATCCAGCTCCCTCCCGGACTGAGAAAAAAAAAACACCCACGTCGCCTCGATATCTTTCTTGCCCCGACATCGAGCTTTCCAGCGCGACCACTCGACTCGGGCCCCGGCCGAGACAGCGGCCCCCAGACCCCTGCGCCGAGACAGCGCCCATTATGGGCGCCCCCGCAGATGGCCGCGATAACGGCGCGTTGACCGCGCCGCCTCTGTCGCCGCGCTCGTTTGCGATCCAGCACGCCCGGCCCAAGTCCAGCTTCACGGGCTGTTCCCGCATCTCCGACTATGAGGTCCTCGGCAAACTGGGCGAGGGCACCTTCGGCGAGGTCCACAAGGCCAAGTCCAAGAAAACGGGCGCCATCGTCGCATTGAAAAAGATCATCATGCACAACGAGAAGGACGGGGTGCGTCTCCCCACCAGTCGCGAAATCATCCTGCTCTTGGGCTGGGCTGTTTAATCCTTGGCGCCATTTTATCTTTGCTAACATCCATCACGCGGATCTCAGTTCCCCATCACCGCGCTCCGTGAGATCAAGTTGATGAAACTACTTTCGCACAAGAACGTGCTGAAGCTCGAAGACATGGCGGTAGAGCACCCGCCGAGGACTTGTGAGTCCAAATCTTTGGCAGTCCTCCACCCGGCAACTCCGAAGGCGGACGTGTCTTGCTGACCTTTTCATCTTGCGCCTCAGCCGATAAACGCAAACGTCCGATAATGCACATGGTCTTCCCGTACATGGACCACGATCTCTCAGGTCTCCTCGACAACCCGTCAGTCAGATTTACCGAGCCGCAGATCAAGTGCTATCTGATGCAGCTTCTCGAAGGGCTGAAGTATCTGCACGAAAATCACATCCTCCATCGTGACATGAAGGCGGCGAACCTTCTCATCAACAACCAGGGAATATTACAGATTGCCGACTTTGGCCTGGCGCGCCATTACGATGGTCCGACACCCCAAGCAGGCCGTGGAGGAGGCGAGGGCTCGAGGAATTACACTAGCCTTGTGGTTACTCGCTGGTACAGGCCTCCCGAGCTGCTACTGCATCTCAAGTCTTACACGACGGCGATCGACATGTGGGGAGTTGGGTACGTGCTGTCCTTTTCAGCTCGATCTCGACCTTGTGCTAACTGACAATCACAGGTGTGTGTTTGGAGAGATGCTTGTGGGCAAGCCAATCCTCTCGGGTGAGAGTGATGGACACCAGCTAGAGATCATTTGGGATCTCTGTGGTTCCCCGACGGACGAGAATATGCCCGGATGGAAGAAACTGCCCGGCGCAGAAGCCATACAACCAAAGGCTAGGCCGGGCAACCTGTCGCAGCGGTTTCGAGAGTGAGTGTTGCGTCCGGCGGTTGTTGCCGTTTGTGGTCGACCCGCGGCCGTCTGTGATGTTATCCCCGACGATGGCGAGTGCCGAAGACAATGCCGACGACGAAGAAGAGCCTATCTGCAAACCCTCATATCGTGGTTCTATTCCTCTAACATGTTTTCGGTTTAGATACGGAGGCGGAGCGGTTTCCTTGCTGAAAGACCTCCTCAAACTTGACTGGAAATCTCGGGTCAATGCTATAGACGCTCTGAAGCATCCGTACTTCCAGAGCGCTCCCTACCCAGCCAAGCCCAGCGACATCCCAACTTTCGAAGACAGCCACGAGCTCGACAGGAGGAGATACCACGACCGCCCTCCAAAGGCGCTACCACCTGCCCCTAAGGGCGGCGCGGTGGGTCGCGGCCCTATGGACGGCGCGGGAGACTATAGCCGAAATGGGGCGAACGGAGGTAGATACGGTGGCCCGCCCCCGAGGACAAATGGCGACCACGATCGCAGGCAACCGGGGTGGGGAAAGGATAGGAATCTCGGTCTGCCGCCGCGACCGCCTCCGGCGGCGGATCCGCAGAATGGATGGGATGGCGTAGATCACGCTCCCGCCTACCGAGACCGGGACCGAGATCGAGATCGAGACAGGGACCGAGACCGCGATCGAGACCGAGATAGAGACCGTGATCGTGACCGCGACCGAGACAGGGACAGAGACCGAGATCGAGACCCTCCCAGGAGTAGGGGTGGCATCGGCGGCGGTGGCGGCGGTCGTGTCGAGGTGGACACGTACATTCCCAGCTATGGCGGCGGGGGACGCGACGGCGGACGGCGGGACGACAGGCCGCCGCCGCCGCGGGATGATCGAAGACGGCGCGACGACTGGGACGACCGCAGGTACGACAGAGACCGCGGCGGCGGGTACGACGACCGGCCGCGAAACAGCAGGACCCGCAGCCGGTCACCGATCAGGGACAGGGAGAGAGATTGGGACCGAGATCGTGATCGCGAAATCTACCGGAGATAGGGTTCACCGGTGAGGCGGCGAAGATAGGATCTCGAAGATCTCCTCCCAACGTCCCTGATCGACGAGCTGTTTCCCTTGCGTATCACGCTGAACATTGGGCGCTGCTGAACGGCGGCGAGTTTGCCTTCATCTTACCCTGTCTCCTTTTCTTGTCTCTTTTTTTTTCTTTGGCGTGTCGTCTTCTTCTTTCTTTTGGCACTGTTTCTTTCTTGCAACATTACACGGCATCGACAGCGATCCTCAAGGCAACTAACTACAAGGTGATGGAGAGCGCGGTCTGCACAGACGAATGAGAGCAGTTTCTTCATGCTCTGTATTATAGTATTATCCCATAGACCATCCTTTTCCAGGTTGGTAATGCGGGTGTCTGTGTGGTCATGCACAGACGCCTGTATTTTTTTTGTCCCTTGTTAATAGCCACCACCAGAAGAGTCATCTTCCTCTTCCTCCAATATAATTGACTGCAGCAACGGCATCCTCCGCATGTGCTCGCTGTTGGGGCCCCTGCTCTCGATACGATCAATGACCTGCCAGTCGATCTCGGGGAGGCCAAGGCCGGCGAAGTAGTCCTCCTCGCGCTTCGTCCCCGCGACGGCAGGGGATGACGATGACGGGGCCGCCGGTTGCTGCTGCTGCTGCTGCTGAGCGGCGGCGGCCGACGAGGTGGCGGTGCTGGCGGTGCTCCCGCGGCGCGCCAGCCGCGACGAGCTGTCAGCGGCGGCGGCGGCGGCGGGGTCCTCCTCCCTGTCCAGGTTCAGCACCGAGACGGACAGGTCGGCGATGACCTTGACGACGACGCCGGTGATGATGCCGACGAAGGCTGCTGAGCCGAACTGTGTGTTGTTACATGCCCGTACTTTAGTCTGGCGTCCGGGAAGGTGGGGTAAAGCCATACGAAAAGGAGATATAGGAAATAGAAGAAAAGGAAAAAAAAAACATACGTATATATAAAGAGGCTGCAGCTTGGGCGCGAGCCCAACGAGGAACCACAACGGCGCCAGCACGTAGGCGACCGTGTAGATTACCGGCGACAAGACCAGGAACAGCACACGCCAGGCCAGCGACACGGGATAGACGGCCAGCGCGAAAGCCGCGCCTGCGGCGGCGAGCGTGTACGCCAGCACCGTCGTCGCCAGGGCGTAGGCGGCCCCCGCGAGGCTGACCGCGGCGCCGGCGGTCGCTGCGATGGCCGACGGGATGGCTGATAGCGCCGAGAGGACGACTGCGGGCGCTATTTTGTCCATCGGATATTGGGTAGATAGAGTTAGGGTTGGGGTGGTGGTGTGATCCCCTTTCTTCCCGTGGGGATATTTACACCTGGTCGCGTGCGCGTGGTCTCCGGCCGATGTAGTTTCGATCCCGGCTCTAGCGAATAGGCGTAGGTAGATGCCGCTCCTGCCTGCAGGCCGCGAGTTGTAAACCACCGCCGTATGGAGGTGTGCGTATGAATGACGAAGCTGTCCTTCCCGGCCTCCAGGGGGTTGGACTAGGCAATTTGCTGAACCCCGGCTGGGGGATGAATGCGTGGTTTTTTTTTGTTCCCCTGGCTGAGGCGGACTTGGGCCCGCGCAGTGTTGCGCCTTCTCCCGACGTGCGGTCGAGACGGGCAGTTGTGTCTGCCCGGATGACCAAATTGATGGAATGCGGAGGCGGCTGAGGCTGGGACGTTGTCGCTGCGAGTGTGTCCCGTTTTGGCTAGTCCGCCGCTGGCTCTCATCATGCCAAACGCAGGCGCTACGCTACTGCGGTCGATCAACAAAATACCAGACCGCACGTGAACCGAACCTTGGCCTGCCCCTGCGCACGCCAGGTTCTTTGGCCTTTTATTTTATTTGTTTTACACACGTTGGGAGCCTTTCAGCCCATCTTCAACAAGGAGGTCTCACGGGCCTACTGCGAATTTGCTTCACCCGCACATGCAGTGCAGCAGCAGACCCGAGCTCGGGAAAACCGCGGCCCCCAGCGTCTTTCCCCGTTGGCAGCTACCCCACCATGCATGCACTGCACGCCACCCAAAGCCGCACGGGCAGGCGGTTGGCGACTTCTGGCCTAGACCGTGAGCCTGTCCGACCGTGCTGAAAAAATCACAAGCCAAACTGGGGCTGCCATTGCACGTTTGGCTTTCCGCAGACCTCAGCTCGGGGTCCAGTTGCATCACCCTCCGTCATCTGCAGGGGAAAGACCAGGCTGCAAACAAACACACAAAATCCACTCCCGAAATGGTTCATAGACAGGTCCACTTGACTCGACCGACTTATCTGATTCATTCTCTCCTGCTCGTCCGTTTTAGTCCACCGCCGCAGCGCAGGTGAATTTGGATCATCGCAAGGCGGCCAAGTGCGTGCGGCAGCCTTGGCTTTTGGTCAGCCCGGAGTTAACTGGATTTCTTGATCTGCACTCTACCTTGTTGATACCACTGGGCTGGCGCCGGTTTTTTTTTTCTCCGCCCTCGCCTCGCCCGCCGGCGCCTGCTCTCGCCTCCTTGGCCACGAGACTCGAACCCGTCGGCGACTAGACCCAGGACAGGGTCAGCCGTTCCTCGCGCTTGACTGCTACCGCTCAAGGGGCGCACCGTCCTCCAATCAACAGCCCCTGATTAGGGCCCTCGGTCCTCGTCGCGTTGCTGCCCGCCATCCGGAAAACGTCCGCCCGCCGGGAACCCCCCTCTTCACAACCATCACCCTCCAATCCACCCCCACTCACCACCAAAAGAGGACCCGGGGGGCCTCGCGCAGTAGAAAATGGGCAACCAAAACTCGGCCCAGCGCCCGCCTGCGACAACGGCCTCGTCCTCGCCCGCCTCGGCTGCCGCCTCCACGAGCACCTCGGCCCCAGGCAGCGAAGCCCCGACCAGGTCCCATTCGAGGCGCGATTCCAAGCACCCCATCCCCGTCCACAGCCACCGCGTCGCCGCCCCGCCCGAGCCGTCGCTAGCCCAGGCCCAAGGCTCCACCACCGTTGCCGCTCGCGCCCACCACAAGCCGTCACAATCACAGTCCTCCCTCCCTCCACAGCCCATCGCCGTCCCGTCGCCGTCCTCGAGCCTGTCGCGCACCCCCGAGCCCTCGGCTTCGTTCAGGCCCGCCCAGCACTCCTCGCCACAGCCCGCGCCCGCCGCGCTGGACGAGCCCAGCAAGCCCGTCGCCGTGCCCAACTCGTCGCAGAACAGCCACCACTACCACCACCACCGGCCACCGCCGTCCGAGTCGCCAGAAGCCGACGGCGAGAAGGGAGCGGGCAGTCTGGAAACGCCCGACACCGCATCCATGATGATGGCGACGAGCAGCATGCAGGACCTGTCGTACCTGACCCGTCCTCCGAGGTTACCACTGCCCATCGAGGAGGAGATCCACACGCCCGGCTCTCCCATCATCTCGCCCGACGACATCCCGCTGGGCTCGCCCGTCGGCAACGTCGACGCGCTCGACTCGGACGAGACGCTGAACCGCAAGTCGTCGGCCCTCAGCGCCAACACGTTCATTGAGGATGAGGCCGAGGACGAGCTCCCGGTCGACAAGACGAGGCCCACGGTGCCCTTCACCCTCGAGTGGCCCGGCGGCGGCGACAAGATTTACGTCACAGGCACCATTTTCCAGTGGAACCGCAAACACCGGCTTTATCCAGTGTGAGTACAGAACTGCGACTGCCCGCACCACTGACCAATAAGAATGGCTCGGCTGATATGTGCGTCGCCTAACAGGGAGGGCAAGCCGGGCGTGTTTGCCGCCACCGTGAACATCCTGCCAGGGACACATCACGTCAGGTTTCTCGTCGATGGCCAGATGCAGACGTCGCCGGATCTGCCGACCACGGTTGACTTTGGAAACAACCTCGTCAACTACATCGAAGTGAGAGCAGTCGATGCGGCTGCTCCCGGCGCGCCGAGTGCGGATGCGCCCGAACAGAAGGGCTCGCAGCAAGACCTCTCGGCCTCAAGAGGAGGCTCCCTGATCGACGAGAAGACGATTAGATACAAGGAGGTCGACCCGATAGAAAGTTTCGAGTACGACATACCCCAGTATCTCATCGACTTTGACCAGCCCGAAGAGTCGGAGCCGTACCATCGCTCCGTCAATGCCATCGAGAAGCTGCCCACGCCGCCGACCCTCCCGGGCTTCCTCGGCAAGCCGATCCTGAACGCGGCCGTCCTGATCAAGGACGACAACAGCGTGCTCAACATGCCGAATCACACGGTTCTGAACCACTTGGCGACGAGTAGCATTAAGAATAACATTCTTGCCGTTTCCGCCACAACCAGATACAAGAGCAAGGTGAGTTATTTAGTTGCTGGCACCCGAATTCAGCCATTTGCCACGGTTGCACAGGGACTAATCCCCGTTTTATTGCACACAACAGTATGTAACGACAATCGTCTACAAGCCGACATCCACAGACGGCTGAAGGCCAGGAATCCTCCTCCACTGCTACTATCCAGCCAAAGCTGCTGCCCGCCAAACACCGGGCAGTCTGCCCGTGTCCGAATGCTGCGTTTGGGTGCCCCTTTGAACTCAGTTCCGGGCGAGCACTCTCGGTGCTCCTATTGCCCATCGGGTGGAAACATGGCTTTGCTAAGCGTAATATGTTTGGGTATAGAGGTCGCTCTTGATACTCAGGTGCCTGGGGCCTACTTTGCAAATCTTGCTTTTTTTCTTCGCTTAGAGGCGGGGGAGGACTTGGAAGGGTCCGCCGTTGTTCCGAGACCCGACGCTAATGATGCGACCGTGACGAGTCTGGGCTGGAGCGATGGTTTTATGGGAGGGATGCGATGAATGTACGGGAGGGGATCGGTGATTTTTGACGGGCTCGGGGAGTTGGTGGGTGTTCGGAAGTGTATGGAAACTCGGATACGCCCGGCTTTGAGGCCGCGAACATGACGAGACGAATGGATGACGGTAGGGCAAGAGATAGAAAGCAAGGGATTGCTTGAATCGAGGTTGGAGGTTGGCGATTAATGCTTTGGCGCCTTGGTATCATCATGTCTCTGGGAGGCTGCAGGGAGCAGTGGGAGATGCCGCAGCGCCGCGGGTGAAAACTTGGCTGGTGGGTCGCTGTTGCTTCTGTGTTCTATATCCTTTGCTATATCTTCCATCGCTTTTAAGTTTACTGTTATTACCACCTACCTAGGTACCTAGGTAGGTGCCTCTCTGAAAAGGCAAGGGGATCTAGATACGGGCGGGGGCAGCGGCGACGAAACAGGGCGCGAGGGGCCAGCGGATCCAGAGGCCACGATCAACGAACTGATAACAGACCGGGTCGACCACCACCGAATGCTGGAGATTACAGTGAGATGGTACTCTAGCAGCCATTATGGACAGCTTGTAATTAGTTCGACCGGACTTTTTTTTTCCCCTCCTGCTTTGTCTACGGTCATTACACCCAAGTAGGGGTCCATCTCAGTTGCACGTAGGTAGATGTGCTAATAAGTTGAAAAGGGGGCTGATAAACATCAAATATCACCATCATCAATCCCTCCACTTGACAAACACCTCGTCCGTCCTGAACCGCTGCGTGCACGTGCTCTCCTCCAGCGCCGTCTCGAAGCCCGTCTCGTGGGCGAGCAGGCCGGCGTGGGCGATCATGATGCCGTTGTCGATGCAGAAGCGCTCGTCGGTGGCGTAGACGCTGCCGCCGCGGTCGCGGGCCATGGCGCCCATCATCTCCTGCAGGCGCTCGTTGGAGCCGACGCCGCCGACGATGAGGACCTGGCTGCTGCCCACGTGGGCCATGGCGCGCTCGGTGATCTCGACCAGCATGGCGTAGACGGTCTCTTGGAGGGTGAAGCAGAGGTCTTCAGGTGTTATGATTGTGGTATCTTTTTCAGAAGAAGAGGCGGTGGCTTGTTGCTTGAACATTTGCGCCGCCAGCTCGTCGGCCCGCGTCAGGATGCCCGAGAAGGAGCAGTCCATGCCCTTGACGGCATAGGGCAGGTCCAGCAGCACCCTGCCGCCCTTTTTGGCCAGCTGCTCGATGTTGTACCCCGGAGCCGGGTCGTTGCTGATGCGCAGCGTGCGCGCGAACCGGTCCAGGCAGTTTCCGACGGCGATGTCGAGCGTCTCGCCAAATATGCGGTACCGCTGCTCGGCGTACGCGATGACCTGGGTGTTGCCGCCGCTGACGTACAGCACCACGGGGTCGGACGCGCCCGTGATGGCGCGTCCCATCTCGATGTGGCCGACGCAGTGGTTGACCCCGACCAAGGGTTTGCCCCACAGCAGAGCCAGCGTCCGCGCCCCGACCGCGACAGACGTCAGCGGCGCGCCCATGCCGGGACCCTTGGTGAAGCAGATGCAGTCGACGTCGGCGGGCGTGACCCCCGCGTCGCGGAGGGCGCGCAGCGCTACCCGTACGAAGAAGGCCCGGTGGTGCGCCGCCGTGTCCTTGGGCAGGAAGCCCGTGCCTGGCGGCGAGACGAAGGTGTCGCGCACGTTGGAGAGCACGGCGACGGCGGGCTCCTCCTCCTCGGACGAGGAGGCTGGGTAGTGCGCTATCACGCCGATGCCCAGCTTGTTGGCGCTGCCTTCGCACCCGAGGGCGATGCGCCGGCGAGGCGGGGCTGAGCTGCCTGCTGCCATGGATTTTGTTGTTTTGTTATGTGGGTTCGGTCAGGTGTAGGACTGAGGTTTTATATGTCCCCTCCACCCCGCGCCCGCGTGCGCAGTGCAGTAGATGTTGGGGCTGTTGGCGATGCATGTATCATGCAGCAGAATCTCCCCAAGTGCGGGGCTTCCCCAAGCAAAGCAGCAGCACTAGGTAGGGCGATTCAAAGAAAGATGCGCGCCTCCCCGTTGGCTAGGTGCCCAGGTAGATATGTCCTTGTCCCGTCTGCTCTGGGGGCACACCCTTGGCCGCAGGGTGATGCAGGCACACAGGATACGTGGTTGGGCGCCTGACAGATCCATGCATGCATGCACGGGGGAAAAAGAAAGGAAGCAAGAGTCGAGCCAAAACACGATCGATCGATACCCTTTGGAGCCACAATCCCGGCGACAGAAACGCGAGTCTGGACCGAAGCGACTGCGGCGCAACTAGACCGAAAGAGTATGTATATGACCGTTTCCATCTGTAGGTGCACTACTCAGTTGAGTCCGTTGATACTCACTCATCGGCCATTTCGCGAGGGGCTACCTGATATTTCTTTGCGCGTGGTTTTCTTTTACGTCACAGCTCCCTTTAGGACCCTTGCGAGCCCACTTTCTGACGACAGTGGAGGGGCTGGCGCCGAGCGAGGGTTACAATACGGAAAACAAAACAAAAAAAAACAAAGAAGAGCAAAAAGAAAAGAGAAATTGCTCGTCGATGAACTAAATAAGAAAGTATCTACCTCCAGCAGGGCAGGCAAAAAAAAAAAAAAAAAAAAAAAAAAAAAAGCTCCATATCAGCGGGACGGGGATTTTCGAATTCCCACAGTGGCTCGGTGCAGCGCATCCCATCCGCTTGCTACTGCTGCCCTGACATGGCCCGTGCGGCTGAGCCAGCCGGGGTGGGCGCTAAGAAACAAGCGCCCGCATTGGCCGTGGTCTGGTGGTTTATTGTGTGTGTGAGATCGGGACGGGCAGTGACAAACCCATAACCCATCTGCGCTCCTCTCCGCACCACCACCACCCAACCAACTAACCAACCAAAGCACACATAACAACACCTGACCACGGCCGCACAACGCAACACAGCACAACACAACACCCCTCCCGACTCCCGACTGCTCTGCCCGCCCTCCGCGACCCGGAATATCTACACATGTTGCTCTCCTCTCGCGCACGGCGCATACAAATTTCCTCTCTCCGGACATGGATGCGGCAACCCTAGCGCTAAGCCCCTCTCAGTCAGCCGGACTGGGCGGACTGGACGGGCAAGACAATGAATACGTCTTACCTGCCACCGCCAGCAGGGCAGGGCAGGGCGGTCGCGAAACCCTCTTGCGGCTTACGGAACCGGCCCTCCATCCGGACACCTCGCCTGCCTACCTAGGTACCTACCTACGTTACCTTTTCTTCCGGGTCGTCCGCCGCGGATATGGTGTCATGATAACAACCAACTACCTTTCTGGTGCTTTCTCGTCTCGGGCATAAGGTGAGTCTGCCCTGCTGGTGTCGACCCCTATGCGCGCACCTCTATCTCCGCGTCATCTCCTTGCGACCGCCTCTCCTTTGCGACCACCCACCCCGCGGCCGCCGTCGTGTCATCCGGGAGCTTCTCGGAGGCACACCCCGACCTGATTCCCCTTTGCCCTTTCTCCCCCAGCGTCTCGCTCGCATCCGTGAGTGGGCATCACTGGTCGCAGGTTTATGGCTATCGGTGCTGCATGCAACAAACACAGTGTGAGCAAGAGAGTCTCCGACATTTGTCTATTTCCAAAGTTTCTTTTGCTGCCCCGCGAGCATCAGCAAGCAAAGCGCAGCGCTGACCATCGGCCCTTCACGCCATACAGCCCTCCCAGAGACGTCGACTTTGCAGTCTGGAGAATATAAATGTACAACCTTCTCGGCAAATATATACAAGTCGCAAGGGAGCAAGAAGACGAAAACGAGACAAAGAAGAACAAAACGAAGGGCAGGAGCCGGCGGCCCCAACATACGCCAACGCCACAGAAACCCAAAATGTCCTGTTTTCCGCCCGCCCTTTCCAGTCACCAAACACAACGCAGGGGGTATACAAGCCGGAGAAAGCAGAGTCGAAAGAACGGAGATGAGAATGACGACTGATGACGAGGCATGCATCCAAGCCCTCATCATGAGGCGCTTGCCTGCTGTTGCTGCTGCTGTTGTTGTTGTTGTTGCTGCTGCTGCTGAACAGCAGTGGCAAGAGCATTGGCCAGCGGTGGTGGAAGAAATTGCCGAGTTGCCGGCGAGATCCCGTTTCCGGCCGCTCCGTTCTGTACGTCGCCACGCCGGCCCGCATGGGTCGGGATGCCGAACGGAATGCTGGCTCGGAACTTCAGCGCCCGGATGTCGTACGGGTCGACCTCGTACACCGGCTCGTCGTCGTCCTCACTGTCGTCATCATACTTCCACCGGTCTGAACCTCCGGCTGAAGGATCTGGCCGAGGCTTTTTAATCTCTCGCCTATCGATCCACAACCTGTTCAACCGACCTATACGACGACGGTACTCCTTGGGCGCCGGACAGTACTCCTCGTCGTCCTCTGCCAGCCCCTGGAAGCGGACAAGAGGCCCAGGCCCGGTGACGGGCTCTGGTTGATCCAAGTCCATGGGCGTCGGTTCTTCCAGACCCTCGGCCGACGCCGAGTTGGGCGGCGTCATGAGGTACTGAACCTTGACGGGGCGGTACTTGGGCTGCTTCTGGCTCTCGAGAGGCTCTAGTGCGTCACGGGTGAGATCAATATGGTTGAGGTTCCACTTCCGGTGGTTCTCAATCTTGTTCTCAACGTCGAGCCGCATCTCGTTCTCCTTCTCCAGCAGTTGATCTGCCAGCTGGACGAGATCATTGTCGGCCGTGGAAGATGAAGGCCGCCCATCAGGTCCTGGCCGTGGCGGCGCACGCAAAGCACCGGCCGCCGGGCGCTGGGCCGAAGGGGCTTCCGTGGGTGGCTGCTTCTTCTTCTGAGGCTGCGGCACGTCAAGCTGGTCAGTCATGCCACGCAACCAGCAGCCAGCACCGCCCTTGCCTGCACACAGGCCGGTTCCACAGAGAGGGGGCACACATACCTTTGCGTTATAAAGGTCCTCATCGTCAGTCTTGATGCCAAGATGGACCTTCAGCGCCCTCAGCTTTGCCCGTTGTTCGAACACGGCCCGGTCCACATGCAGCATTTCACGCTTCATGAGCTCGCGTTGATGGGCTTGTTGCACAAGCTCACGTCCCTCCTCGAGTTCGCGGCGCAGACGCTTGAGCTTGTCTGCGCTCTGAACGTCTCGTGCCCTGGTCTTACGAGTCTGGCGGACCTCCCTTCGCCTGAAGCAGACGAACGGGTCCCCCTCATCCGTCTCCTGATGAGTCTCGAACTTCAGACTGGCGTGCAGCGGCCCCTTCTTGGCTTGACGCTGCTGTCTCCAGTACTCATAGAGGGCCTTGGCGTGGGTCATGAGCGTTGGAGACTCCAGCTCGTTCAGACCCGGCACCATCTGGTCGTACGGGATGACGGTGTGGTCGACCGGGGCATATGGCGCCTGGATCGAAGCCGTGTCCTCGTACACCTCCATTATCCTCTCAAAGTCGTCCTCGGACAGCTGCGCCTGTGCAGCGCGGTCCTGGTTGTACTTTTGGAGGAACACCTCATCATCCTCGGTCATGTCATACTGACAGCCGATACATTCCTCTACCGTTTGGGAAAAGCGGATGAAGTTTGTGGGCTCGTTGAACTTGACAGGATACAGTTCGTTATAGTTTATCTTGCTCTCCTGGGGCGGCGGCACGGGGATCTCCTTGTCCGCCGCGGTGCCCGAGGTTTGCAGGACTGCTTGCAGATGGTATTCCTAATTGCGTTTAGGGCGATGTCAGCAAAGGGTGCCATTGCACAGGTAAGGCTTTTTTCTTCTTTCTTCTCCTGTTATGCATGCATAGGTGGCGTGGTGACTTGTAACATTTCCCTCTCGGCATCTAGATAGTGCCGTGTCGTGAAGGGGCGTGGCTGTAAGATCACGTGACAAAGGATGACACGTGACCAGACGCGACACGTGGTCACATGATCGACGGCGACGGCGATGGGGAAAAACGAAACTCACATTTTCCTCAGCGGACTCGACGCCCGTTGAGATCTGCTCGTTTTTGAGGGACTCATACTCGTTCTGGTCGATCTCGGAGAAGAGGACCACGGGCAGAAGGGTCTTCACGTTAAGCTTCTTGTAGCGGACTTTACGTGTCGCCATGGTGGCAGCCTTGGGGGGCGAAAAGGCCGAAACCTTGCGGAAAAACCGCGCTGAAAAAAATTCAGGACATAAACCGAGGCATGCGACAAAGGGCCGTCGACTTTTTTTGATGGTAGACGGCTCTTTTGGATGGGTTTTGATGCTTGGAGTTGCGGCTGCTGGTCGGGCGACGTTGATATGTTTGGGCGGAAAATTCTGCTCTCGCACAGCGCCGTTGGCTGCAAACCCACTTTTTTGCGGTGGCCGAGAATGGCCCGCCAGCAATTGCCCCTCCTCCAGGCGGACTCCAATATCAAAACACTGAAGGCTCCACTGCCTGCCAGCCCACTCACCCACTGAGCCGACCGCTAATCTTGAATGCTGGACACCGCCTGAGGCCTGGACTGCCCCTGCGTGCCATTCCTGTCGAAGGCTAGGTCATCTCGACACCGCCAGCGATCGATTTAGCACGCAATCCGCACCGCCACCATGAGTAGTTTTCGCCACGAAAATAGGACAAGTGACTCAATCAAGAAAGCCGAAAGCAGTATGTCCCTATGTTTTGCATTGTTTGCATAAAAGTCACGAGACCTGGATCAGCTCGACATAGCAGGGGGCGATTGCATTGATTGATTGCCCTGCGCGACAGTCGGCCATGACACCAGCCACTCCAATAGCCCACCCCAGCAACCACCAGCCACAGTCAACATCACGTGCACCGCCCCGCGCCGCTGCCCCTCCCCCTTTCTTTGGTAGCCGCCCAGAATATGGGCAGCCTGACAAGCACAAGCGGGACTTTGGAGTCCTGTCAGCCTTATCGCGACCAACCAACCACACCCGGCTCGGCTGCACCGCTTCTGCGCGCCCAACAACCGACCCTCGAGTCCTTCCCACGCCCGTCGGCCCCGACTCGACTTGCTCTCACTCGCTCGCATCCTCCACCTAGAAACCTCCACGGCCGACTGATTCGTTCCACCTCAAGCAGCACGTTCGCGACGTGGCCCTTTGTTTTCTTTTCTTTTTTTCTGCTTTTTCTTTTCCGCCGCTCACTGTCTTTTTTCCGCCTCCCCGTCGCATCGAATCCGCGCACCCGACCTTACAGAGAACCAGAGAGATGGGCAACTCCACATCCTCGGTCCTGGACAACATTGTCCAGGGCTCCAACTGTCCGTTGGCCTGCCCGCCTGCCGCCCGACTTTTGTGCCCGACTTTTTGTACCGCCCAAATCCCAGACTGACACCGACGTTTTGAGAACTTGCGCAGTTGATCGGGATGAGGTTGACAGGCTCAGGAAGCGGTTCATGAAGCTCGACAAGGCATGTCTTGACCGGGACGACTGGCGATGAAAGGAAAGAAAAAATGGGGTGCTGCGAGAGCTTTGCCCCGGAGCTCCCGCAAGGCTGACCGATGGTTTGCGGCCCGCGCCGTGTCTGCAGGACAACTCGGGCACGATTGAACGCGACGAGTTCCTCAGCCTACCCCAGATTTCGTCGAATCCTCTAGCGACAAGGTACGACACCTGCCGCATTACATCACAACCCACCCAGTCGCCGTAGCAGGCAGGCAGGCGACGGTACTGTGCAGATCGACACCTAACCACGGCTACCGCAACAGGATGATTGCCATCTTTGACGAGGACGGCGGCGGCGACGTCGACTTCCAGGAGTTCGTGTCGGGGCTCTCAGCCTTCTCGAGCAAGGGCAACAAGGAGCAGAAGCTCCGGTTCGCGTTCAAGGTGTACGACATCGACCGCGACGGCTACATCAGCAACGGCGAGCTCTTCATCGTGCTCAAGATGATGGTTGGGTCCAACCTCAAGGACCAGCAGCTGCAGCAGATTGTCGACAAGACCATCATGGAGGCCGACCTGGACAAGGACGGCAAGATTAGCTTCGAGGAGTTTACCAAGATGGTGGAAAATACGGACGTGAGCATAAGCATGACGCTAGGTCCGTTGGCCCCGATCCTTTCTCCGGCTGCGGTCCCGTATTTGGGGAATGCTCCAACGACACCTTTGGCCTTACCCTACGCGCAAGACTCTCACTAACAAGCCACTTCTCTGCTCTAGACCAATTCTGACAAGGCAGCTTTTTCTGGTTCAAATCGTGTTGCCTTTATGGTCCTGGATAACACCCCATCCGGAATAGAGACCAACGAGCCAACAGCAAATCCGAAAGAAAGAAAAGATATAGAAACGCGAGGCATGAGCGCGTCCGTGACTGACCGACTATTCTATACGAGATACCCAACCACCATGAATCCGGTGATACTTGAAGATCGTCCACCCTATTTGTATAGTTTGCTTGATGCTCCGACCTAGCAGCGTCGTGGGTCATATGGGTAGGGCGCATGTCACTCGGCAGCCAGCCACCACATCCTCCGTGGTTCTGGCCTACGGGCCCGAGGAGAAGAAGAAAACGCCTTCTCTTTTCTTATCAGCTCGGTACCGGTGTTCGGCCGGTATCAGTGGTTTCTATCAGAGCGAGATCTTGACGCAGGTGACGACGGAAACTCCCGAGCAGCTGGACGGGAGAGCATCCGGCCACTTCCCGTGCCTTACCGCCCAGTCATTTGTTTGTGCACTCAGCGAGGCATGACGCACGAGAGGCATGTTTCCCCGATATAGGCCCGCAGCCCTTCGAGAAACAGGAACACCACACAGGAAGCAAGAAAGGGTATGAGGAAACTGGGCAAGGTAGAAGAAACTGGGGAGGATATAAAAGAGACCGAAAGGACATAGGAAACCGAAAGGGCGTAGGAGATAGGAGAGACCACCTACAGGTAGATTTTTCCATGGGAATCGAGTTCCGAATCCTAGATGGGCGAGCGCAGCAGGCCAATATGGAGAAGGGCGGAACAAACGAGAAGGCGACGGGACCAGGCAGAAGCCCCAGGCGAACCAACAACGAATCGGATCCCATGACAACACAGCATGCCCATATGCAAGCAACCACCCCGACCGTGCAAACAACAGCCCCAGCAGGAAAACAAGCCGGTGTGGGGGTCCCCGGAGCCGGCCGGGCCAGGGCGTGGTGATGAGAGAAAAGGCGGCCCGCTCGTTTGCTACGACTCTGAGTGGGCAGGCCAGGCCTTTGCGCGCGCATCCATCCCGCCGTCTCTCGCCCATGCCGCCCCTTACGTCCAAAGAAAGCGGCTGAGAATGCCTCGCTTTGGCCAGGTGAGGCGAATTGAGACGGCTGTGACGAGATATCCTTTCAACTCGATATCTGTAGGCAAAGCCTTTTGCTGCAGCATCTTGTGCATACGTGCATCGCTGTGTTAACATGCCAAGTCGGTCGAAGCACACTTGGCCAAAAGGCGTGACGTGACGTTTATCGTATGTATTCGGCATCTCATTCCTGTTTCCAAACCGCGGACGTCGCGGGGAGCGCGGCAAGGCCCCGTTATTTTAGGTCTTTTTTTTTTCCTTTTTTTTTTTTCTAGCTCTCCCTCTCCCCTCTCCCTATATCAAACTAAAACCCTCTGCCCGGCGGGCTATCGATTTGGGTAACAGGGTGGTTGACAAGGGTCATTATTTTTCCTTTTTTTTTTTTTTTTTTTTTTTTTTTCCCTGCGTTGCCTATCTCCCCTCCCGTACCTCCCCCGGTACCTTATACTTTCCCAGAATCCCGTCCGGCAGACGGACAGCACGTCGTCACAGCCCGCGCCCGGCCCCGCGGGACGCCGCAAATCTGACAAGTCACATCAGCCCTCAGTCAGCCTCAGACAGGCAGCCATCCCCCGGCTGCTGCACGTCGGGTAGAGGCGAGGAGGAAGAAAAGAATAAAAGAAGAAAAAAAAAAAGGTAGGGATGGCGAAAAGCAACGACAGGTGATATTTTAGGGGGAACAGAGCCTGGTCAGCCAAAACGACCAAAGCTGACGCAGGGTAGGGCAGGGCAGGGCGTGTTAATGTTTTTTTTTTCCTCACTTTTGCTTTTGTCTTTCTTGTCCAGCCCATCTGTGCGCACACAGAGGGGACACCCCGGCCAGCTGGCGAGAACGGCAGGGCTGTGCCGCGTTTGCTGCTGAGCTCCCTTCCCTTTTGCGGAGCGTGTGCAATTTATGATATGTCATACCACAGCGGTGCCCGTTTCCCCCGTCATCCCTCACGCTTTGTCCTCCCCAGCTCGCATTTACAGTTTCCTCCACCTCGCTCGGGTGATTGGTCCTTGTACGTACGGATCCCCCAAAAATATAGGTAGGTAGGTACCTACGTACCCCCGGTATTCCTTTCCCCGTTAATCGCCGAAGAGGGGAAGTTTACTTTGCGTCTCTGTTGCAACCCTCCCGAGCTCCACACCTCGTGCCAAGGAAGGAAGGGAGGGCGGGAAATACGATACTTCTTGCTTTTTTTCCCCTTCTTCTTTCTTTCTCTCACCTGCTACCCAACCATGCCCATTCCGAGCTAAAGGATGCCTAGAATAAGCACCACGCGCCTTGCAATAAAAACAGGGCTAGAAAGGCTGGGTGGGAGCTGGAATTGCAGAGGCAGGGCAAGTGAGGACCTATTAGAAGCCGCAGCCCCGCCTTTGCTCTTCCCATATCCCGGGCGCCATGGAGAGCATGCGTCAGCCCCTCCTCTCCGCTCTCCTATCAGGAGCCTTCCCAGCCTTCCGGATCCGTGATAACATGCCGGGATCGATACGATCAAACCCTGGCTCTCGGGATCTGCATGCAGCTACCCAGACCAAACCCACTTGTAAAAAATAAATAAAACATCCCTGTTTTCGGGGAGACGGCCAGCCTCGTTTGCCCGCCTGGCCATCGCAAACACAACACACAGACACACACGCAGTCCAAAAGGGAAATACTATTCAGCCTGCGCTGTAGCCTCAAAATAACTCGTACAAACCATCTAAATATGGATCCGGCATTGCTTGGACCAAGAGAAAAATGGAAAGAAAATGGCACAAAAGAGAGAGATGGCGAGGCGGTCCTAATCCCCGCGAGGGGCATGGTTCCGGCTATGTCTAGACACATAAAAAAAACAGCCCAATGTAACGTAGTAGCAACGAGCGAGTACGAGAAAACAGGCATGAAATCGTACATGGATAAATGGGTAAAATTCAAAGAAACCAGCGGAGCCAAATAAAATGTGTAGATAGAAAGAATGAGAGAGACAGAATGTAAGAACGTCGCTTTTCCCCCAGTCTAACGCGCCTTGGCTATTCCGGCTGTCCGACCCCCTTTTTTGTACAAGATACCCCCGGCGCCGCCCATTTCACAGTGGAGTGGCCGGCAGGAAAAATAAAAGTGATAGGAAATAGAGAAAAGAAAAGAAAAACCCCCTTCCCGGCTCATCTGTCCGACCCATCCCATTTGCATCACCCGATGCACAAACAGCAGGAAACCATTGGCCCAACGTGATCCCGCAGTGAACAGGCATAAGACCGGTCCATAGAAAACGCACAAAAAGGAAGAAGAAAAAAAGTCGGTCGGCCCATTAATGTGGGCATCATATCACCCAAATTACCACATCAAATCAGGCAAGGATATGGAGATGAACGAGATGTGGAAAAATGAGGGAAAGAAAAGTCAAAAGAAACGTAGAGAAGGAGGCGCAGACATCGCAAAGCGAGGACGCCGTTGTCAAAGAATCCTTGAGCCCCAAATCAGCGGGAACCGAAGGCTAGGCGATGATGTCTGATTTTCTGTTATCTGCGTGAGCTGGACGCCGTCGCGGCTCCATTGGACTCGTCTGCGGAGCCATATAGATCAGAACACTCCTCGAGAGCTAGGGATGAAGCAACGAGTTAGCATTTTTCAAGAGAGAGCATAGGTAGTTTTTTGTGACAGGTCGAGCGCACCTGCTATGATCTGCTCCTCCCAGACCCCGTACTGGTAGTCGACGAGGCCATGGCGCTCGACCTGATCGCATAGCCTGAGCAGCTCCTTAGCCATCTTCTCAAGGCCTTCTCGGCTGACGAGCGTCTGGGACCTTTGCAGCTGCTGACCCGACTCCATCAGCTCCTTCTGCATCTGCAGGAGAGATAGCCACGCGTGGTTGAAGTCGTTCCAGAGCTTTATCCGGTCGTTAAAGAGGTTCTGGTCGTCCGAGGTCAAGCCTGCGAGCGAAAATCCCAAGGGACTCGTATCAGTGGCGGTCCCTTTGCGTCTGTCGGCATTCACGGCGGAACCACGCCCGCCGAGCCACTTACCGAGCTCAGTTACGTGCGAGAGCAGCCAGTCCGAGACGTTTAAGATGGATTCGCTCGCGGTTTGCAGGACCCCACTCTTGACGTTCTGAAAGATTTCTTTGAGCGCACTCTGATAACTCGCGTAGGCTTCGTCCAGTCCGCTGGTTGCTGGGTACTCCTGCTCCTCCATCCCAACGTCTCCGGCGGACCCCGACGCTGCCGCAGTTGCAGCACCCGCTTGGGAGGCGAGTCCTCCCATTCCAGCCATGTTGTTCGAGTACCCGAGAAGTGCCGACCGGTCTGTCGCGTTCTGATAGACTGATGATGAGGTGTTGGAGGGCGCCGCTTGGGTTTGGAGCGAAGCAGCGGCTGAGCTCCCGGTTTCGCCAGAGAAGTAGGGGTTCGCCGTGGTCACATCGGCCGCCATCATTTGCAAGGCCGTTGCCGGTTGGCGCTGGAAGGACTGCTGGCTCGTGTCGTAGACGGCAGAGTTCTGGGCCCCTGATTGGACGTTGTATATCATGCTTGCCGGGTTGTAGCCCGTGAAGCTCTGTGTTTGCCGTCCATCCTGGCCGTAGTCCGTGGTGGACTGGTGGTACGAGGAGATGGATGATTGCGGCATGGCTGTGGCCGTTTGAAATGCGCCGGCTGTGGAATCCTGGTAGTATCCGCTGTAACTAGCCGAGCCGCCAATGCCCCGAGCCGTGCCCGTGGTCGAAGAGTTGAGCGGTGTGGACCGATACCTATCGGTCGACGTTGACGATGCGTACCTACGCTGCTGTGCGGCGTCTTGTAGCGGCTGTTGTGTGTATCTCTGGCTGGACGCAGCAGGATGGACAGGCGGTTCATTCTGCCTCCGTCGAAGGTTGGCGTCATCCATGCCCCGCCGATGCAGCGAGCTCGCAACCGTTCGGTGCGGTGATTCCACCTTTTGCGCCGGCGGCAACAGCACCTTTGTGGGAGCGATCACTGCCAGCTTTAGTCCGCGGTTCTGCCCAAGGACCGTCTCTGTATGGATCTCGCGTTAGGGTGGCCGCGTCAAGGTAGCCGAGCGCTCAAGTTTGTGTGGTTGCTCTGGCACAAGCGTATGAGGAGGCGCAGGTTGTGAGCCTCTCCCTTTCCCCACGTATCTAATCTGCCTCAGCTTCGAGAGGCGGTGGCGCAAAGCTGTCTATGAGGTAAGGCGCTGAAGAGAGTGGACCAGGCTAGGCTCCAGAAGATAAGTGACCGTGGTTAGTTGCCCTCGATGCTCAGGACAAGTGGTGTAAAGGACTGCGTAGTGGCAGCTCGAGCGTCGATACAATGAGCGCAAAATTTCTCTTTCGGTGGAGGCGCGATGGGGCAAAAGAAGTGGAATGAAACGAGGAATAGTAGTAGAGAAGAAGGGTGGTTGGTAGGATCAGGCCGGTAGATCAGCCCGGACGAACTTGTGGGAATAGCAAGGTCGACGGGTTGAGTCGGGCCGTATCGACTTGCCGTCTTGATCGCGGCCCCGTTGTTGCGTGCTTGCTTGCGTAAAGGGAGCAGGGCGTTTCCTTGTATATGCCGACGCCGAAGGGACCAAAAGAGGTACTTGGGCCAGCGTCGATATGTGTAGTCGGCGCTGGCGCTGGGTACTATCAAAAACGAAAATCAAACGCCTCCAGGATATCTGTACCCCTCCCAGGCAGGCAGGTGTTGCGGGCTGGAAGGGCCCTTTGAGCTGTAAGCTCCTCTGCTGTGAGCAAGTGAGTCGAGGGGACGGTACCGTGGCAGACTTTTTAGTTCGAGCTGCAATCGACTCGCGCAATGATGGTAGACGTAGTGACAACGAAATTAGTGGGTAACGTAGCGCGTCCAGACGGCAGTTGCGCTACTGAACCGGGACTATCCTGGCCAGACACGAACAACGATCTCTGCGCATGACAAGCGTGACTGGGGAAGGAAGACGTTGGGGTAGGGTTGGATCGGCGAGCCTCGAAACGGATGCTGCGGCATCCGATTCGTCTTCAACTGCCACCGCTCGCTTTCTCTAGGCCGCCCTCGGCGCTGACAGCGTCACGAGGCTCGAGTCGATCCCGCAGCAGGCGGAAGCCAGAGATGGAGCCCGAGGTTGTAAAGGGGTATGAACTCCGAAGCGCTGATGGCTGGACTGCTGGACAAGGAGGGCTAGGATGTCGGCAGTGGCCGTTATGCCAGCACCACAGCCTGACGGGCAGTTATATAGCAGTTGAGGATGACACAAAGGCAGGGAGAGCCGTGGATAGCCTGACCAGAGACCAATAGAGCCTTGGGGGTTCGGACGATTAACGGAAGGCGGCATGTAACCTGAAAAGGCCCCGCTGGTGTCGACTTCTGCTAGACTGTCTGATGGGGGTCAGACAAAAATTGACAAAAAAATCACAAATCAGTTCAGGTCGGGGCGAGGGCACTAGACACTAGACAAGTGGAGGGGGCGTATATGATAAGGGTAGGGTACACAAAGCTAGCGAGGATCCAGCCCAAGAGCCGGATGAGGAAAAGGAAGGCAAGCGCAGGGTGTCGCACAGAGACGCCCAGGGCGACGACGAGGGCGGTGTGCGGTGCCATTGGGCAGCACGGGGGAGTGAGGACCCAGACTCAAAGAGGCTGAGGATTCACTGTCGGGGCCCCCAGTCAGGCCAACTACCGTCTCCATCGAGGGCGGGAATGCGTACGAATGGGCGTGTGTGTGTGGGCAGGGATGAGCAGGGTGGATGGAAGGGCTCCACCAAGGAAAATAATGTTTCGTCATTTAGTTCCTCGAGGCTTGCGTGGTGCTAGCTTGGGCAGGCCAGGGACATGGATAGGTGAAAACCGGTGGCCGGGTCCATCGCGCAAGGCAATTTTGGCCCGCTAGCTCTCAACCCTGGGCTGTCGATGTCACGTACGTACCTTTTGTGGATTGCGTCCGCTCGCTTTGTATGACCGTGCGGGTTATATGAGGCTTGAGATTCCAGAGGGATCGCCCAAGGTCGGCGCCAGCACGAGGCAGGTCGACGGCTTTGGGCGATGCTCAGGACCGAGAACGGCCAACCCTATTTTTTTTTTTTTTTTTTTTCCAGGGAAAGTGCCCAAAGAGGCCCCTCGCCCGCGACCGAGGCCCCTCGCGTGGAACACCTCCTCTTGACAAAAGACGTCTGTCTGAGCAAGATGTTAGGTGTTGTCAATAAGCTGGGAGGCCAGTGGGTGTGTGTGGCGCGGGAAGAGTGGATGATGCAGGGAGGGAAGCTGCACACTTGGCGGTAAAAGGATGCAGACTGCATGTGGGAAGTGTGTAACGTCGCCATATAAGTGCATGACTGAGAGGGCAATTAGTGCGTGCGAAGCAAGAGGATCATTACGTACCAAGCCACTACCAGGGACCAACGCCAGATGTCAACTGTGCCGGGATGGCTTGACTTTGGAAGAGCTGGCGATTGCCTCGGTTGGTCAGTGAGGCCGTTTCTTTATGCCGACAGCAGGCGTTGACAGGTATTGGGATTCCGCAATAATCCGAAGACGCTAAAAGGGGCAGAAAAGGGGCAAGGAGGCAGGGGAAAGAAAGAGCGCGAGAAAGGCGAGTTAAAAAGCGAAAAGCGAAAGACAGCACGGGAGCAGCGTGACGAGGTGTGAGTCCGCATTGGAGACTCATCCAATGACGAAGTTTCGACGAAGGAATCGAGAGGGCGGTATTTTTGTTTTGCTTTCTTTTTTTGGACCTTCTCCTAGGCGAAGTCGATAGCCCCCTACGCGCAGGGCAAATGGGGTTGCACTTGCGAAAGCCGATGAGACGGGATGAAGGTCCCGACCAATTGCCGTGAGAGGAGGAGAACCCGAGGCGGGTCGGGTGGTGTGTGGATAGCGTTTACGGCCACTGGCCGTTCCTTTCACGCTTTACGCGCAAGGCTTGAACGTGGCTGGTCAGGCGGCACTTGGAAGCGGGACATGCCAGAAAGGGATGAAGAAAAAAAAAGAAAACAAGTCGTTCATAGGTTGCGGCTGGGGATCCAGTGCTAGGGTCTTGCCAGCAGGAAGGGTTGGCAGCATCTTGCTTCTTTGGACATGGCCCAAGCACGCGGTTGCTCCTTCCCACATGGCGCCCAGTCGACAAGGCGGGCACCTGCTCCGGCACCTCCTTCCCTGCCCTGTCTGGCGGGACCAGGACTGCCCCGACAGATGGAGCAAAACAGACAAGTCGGGTTGGTGGATTGAAAAAAAAAAAAAAATGACAGGGACTTGGAAGGACAAAAAAAATAGGAGAAAGAAAGAAAACGGCCGAGGAGCCGTGCTTGGAGGCGCACTCCCCGCAGTCCGGCACGTACCTAAAATTTGGGGCCTTTTTTTGGCCGTCGGGTGCTGGTGGTAGTGTCTTGGCTTGGCTCGGGGGTGGGAATGGGCGGATTGATGAATGAAAGAGGTCACGAACCTTAAATCAGCAAAGGCCTCAGCGAGGCAAGTCAAATTGCGCAGCTCCGAGTCAAGAGTCGAGACGGCCTGCTTCCCAGAGCCGGCTGGCAGAGGAGAAGTCTCCGCCATTACGACCAAACCTAACATGAACCTTACACACCCACTTCTTTTTATACCCAGCCAGGCACCAGCACCAAGTCCTTTAGTCCATCCACGGACGGAGGATGTTGGCAGAGACTGGGAGTGAGACAGGTGGGTGCGTGTGGCTGGCCACCTGGGGGAAAGGCCCGTTTCTTCTTTTCTTCCTCCTTTCTTCCTCGACGCACGCCTTCGCCCATCGACCGTCGTTTTGGAGCCGTTGGACGACGGCCCCCTGTGGCTTGGACGCGTTTTGCAAACGGCTGCTCTCACATCAAGAGTTCATGTCACGTTTTGCGTAGAGCGTCCTTTTCCCATGCACCCTCTCCTTGCCCTCCCGTCTACTCCCTCTTTTCGTCCGGAGTCGCAGGGCCAGCAAGCAGATGGAACCGGCTGTCACCCTCCTTTCGGTGGGTTATATCCTGCCAGCATGTACCTCTAAGTGTGTGTGTGTGTGTGTGCTGTTATTGCATGCATTTCAATTGGGGCACCTGAGAGCGATCGATCGAGGAAGACCAGGGAAAAAGGACAGGGTGACTTGTTTCGATACCCAGTCGGTGCCTTAAACTTCCGATCTGGGAAGTGACCAGGGGTCAGCCCAAAAAAAAGAAAGGAAAAAAAAAGGAAAAGGAGAATTACTTGGCGCATCACCGGGTACCTATCCGGACAAGGGGGCAACAGCCGTGTGGGAGCCCAATCAATTGGAAGGGCATTGACAGACAAAAAGAAAGATTTTTTTCTCGCCCTCTTGCCGCCCGGGGAGGGGGAGGCATGAGAGTTCCATAACCAAGACAGATCCTCCTGCGTCAGCTGCCGTCGCGCCTCGGCTCCATTAGCCGCAGCTTTGAGATCTGGCCTGCACGAATCAGCCGCTTGGTCTATGGAGAAGACCGGGGAGAAAAAAAAGACCGAAGAAAAAAAAAGGGGATGAATTATACGTTGGACCGAGCTGTTCTCCACTCCATGGACGAGGTTCTCTGTACGGCCACACCGACAACGGGTCACCACCTCACCTGCCCGCTCTCTCTCGACCAACAGATGGCTTGCAAGTCTTTCAGTGGAGCGGGCAGCGGGCTGGTGCTGCCGGCGGCTGATGGTGCTCTGCAAAGTAGGAGCTTCCCATTGGGGAGTCTGCCGGTGCAGGATGTTTTGATTTTTGTCCAATCCCTTCTCGCCTTGGTTGAAACCGAGGATACGCAGCCGGTCGGGCAGCCAAGGTACTGGTACGTGGCAGAGAAAGGATCGGGTTTCGTTTTGGGCTGGTGGTTTGCGAGTTTGGAACCCTGATCCCTACCTACAGAATGAAGGCGTCGAGGAGCGATGTCGTTCCTAAAGGCTGCAGGGGCCCCTGCCCCAGCACCAGCAAGGGATGTTGGCCAAACGACAGGGGTTCTCGGAGGTGGAGTCGTGCAGATGGGTTCGTGAGGTACCGGTACCTTGCATGGGTGGGCACTGTTATCGAGCTTCTCGGTACATCCAGGTTCCTTGGGGCAGTTTGAGCCCAGGGGTTCACATTCGCTGGTCTCCGACTACGAACCCTGGGGTGCTCTTTTTTTTTTTTTTTTTTTTTTTTTTTTTTTTTTTTTTTCTTTTTTTTTTTTTTTTTTTTTTTTTTTTTTTTTTTTCTCTCTCTTTTTTTTTTCTGCCTCTGTCTCTCTTCCTCTTTTCCTCTGTTTTTCTTACTCCTCCCCACCCTGGCAATCCCTATCTCGGTATCGAGGCTTGTTTTTACTTTATTTGTATTAATTCTTTTAATTTTGATTTGCCGCGCGGTAAACCAGGGACGCGCCGGGCTTCTATCCATGCCGCTCTCCACGCCAACCAAACTTTTGCTCCATTTCCCCATTCCCCAGATTGGGAGATGTACGAGCCGCACGGAGAGATTGCACATATCCACACCGTATACGATGGGCGGGCGAGAGTTGTGACGTTTCCAAAAGCAACACTCGTCGAACCGAAACATGCCGCAGCTGCAGCTGGGCTTGGGCATGACCGACGTTCATTATCGGACCATGTGATCACTTGGGCTCTGTGTTTGGACGGGCCGTCTGGGAGCGTGCGGGCCCGGCCAAGCTGATCGGCATGAGCCCAACAGCCCAACCTCTTGCCATTGGATCGTATATCATGTCTGTCCAGGATATCACAGCCCTGGCTTTCACGGCCTGATGCGAGTGGACAGAACACAGGTGCTAGGCTCAGGATGGAAGTTTCTAGGCTGTGCATTATTGGCCGAATTGGGACTTGGTCCTTTATCCCGGCGGCGCCATCCGCAAAGACGACTTTCCTCCGAACACGCTTGCAACCAAAAAGGCAATGGAAATAAAAATAACAATGCAGCCATGGCGTCGGGTGGCAGGGGGAAAAAATAAGATTTGCATTTCACATTACCGAAAAGTTGTTCCGCTGAGACCTCTCCACCCACACACCAAAATACATCGTATTTACTAAGAGACCAGCCGACCATAAACTGATAACCGTCCAATGGGTTTTGGGTTGTCTCAAGGCTCGGCAAGTCGCTATGGCTAGCTAGCTGGCCCGCCGCGACGAGTCGCTAGCATTGGCAGGCCAATTTGGTGGAAACGCCATTTTTTCGGCATTTCGACTCCATGCGCTACCACCTCGGGGCTGATCGAGGTGGCAACGATGGACCCAAGTAAGCTTAGGAGCGCGACCCAGCTGCATTGCAGAACCGCTCAGGCAACTCGGCCGTTCCACCACCCCAGGTTTCCAATTATTTTACGCAAGCCCGCAGATGTGCAGATGCGGGTGCCCGTTCCCGTTCGGTAGCGCAACTGCACTCCATCATCATCATCGCGCTGCACGAAACCGCACGGCGCGTTGTGGCTGTTGCGGTTGCTCCTGCAGGGTCCCTTGGCACGACCGCGCGCCTCACTTGGATGCCGGCGTGTCCTCCCGCGTCCGAGCCACAGCTTCCCCCCTTTTTCTCTTTTTTCGTTCTTTTATTTATTTATTTTTTTTCTCTTTTCGCCCTGATTCCCTCGGGGTACCTTTCCTAGGCGGGCAAGCACGTGGTTGTATCCAATCTCCTGAGCGTCGGCGATGCGCGATCTCCGTCAGCCTCGTCACGGCCAAGACGACGGACGGAATCATCGTCATCATCATCTTGCATGCGTCGATCACTCCCGACGAGGCGACCAACCACCCCCACCCCTGAGCTGAATGGGCTGAGATCTTTGTTTGGCCGCTTTACTCCGCCCACACCCTAGGTGCCTGGTACCTAGGATTGGCTAGATTTTTTTTTTTACCCCTTCGTCTGAGGCTGGTGGCTGATTCCTTCATCGCGATTCCATCCTTCGGCCCATTGATCTCTTTTTGCTCTTTTATTTTTGGAGACGCGGCGTGACCGCAGATCCACATAATTGATCGAATTCCAAAGCCCGTCGGTACTTCCGTGAGCATTGAGCAGGCACGAAATCACATATCACTTTGGACGGCCCCGAAGCCATTGGATAGGTCGGATCCAATAGGTCGTGCGAGGCTGCGTACCACCCCAAGATCGGTAAGCCTCCCGGCCTTTAATGCAAACCATTTGGTCGCCGAGCCCAGCCTGGCCCGGCCCGAGCCCTGCGCAGTTGGTGTGGGTCAGTGAGGCCCCAGGAATCCGCTGTGCTCCTTTGCCTCGCTTCGTCTTCATCCAGGGCTTGGTCAACACGGTGGTGCCTTTGGCGGTCTTGGCGCATCGCCCAGCCGCTCCAGCGTGCATTCAGTTCGATAAGGTTGCGCATCTCCGGGCTCCCGCGGCTTCCTTTAACCGTCCGTGTATATCCTCTGGCTAGTGAGACGCCTGGTCCCATGACTGCATTGCTGGCCGCCGCTAGCGCCCTTCTCTGGTCTATTGTCTGGTTTGGCCAACGTCCCTTTTTTCTCTTTCTATTTTTCTTTCTCTCTCTTTTATCCTCTCCTTTTTCTTTACGGAACATGCCGCCCCGGGAGAACGAAGCGCCCACGGCGCCGCCTGGTGAGCATGAAAAAGAGTGCACGGGCTACGTTGCATGTAATATCAGAAACGTTGCCATTGCCCTCTGGCTCGGAAACTAGGCCGAGGAGGGTAGTGCTGGAGGAGGCTCGAGGACGGCCCCGGCAGTTGTCAGGTGATTGTTTTCGGGCCCAGCATTGAATGGGTCACCGAGGCTTGCCTCTCAGTCCCGGGGCTTGGTGAACTTTGGGGCGGCAATCCACCTCGGCAATCTCTGTTGATTTTTTTTTTTTCACCCCTTGGCTGGCTGTTGCTTCTCGCTTTAACTTTCGTCGCCTCGCTTTCACGACCCAACTCAGATGGACGCCAGGATGGAAGCCCAGGAGTCAGCCACATGAACCTGAAACGGTATGATGCCACGCAACCCTTCCGCCCGAAACTTGCTGGGTTAACCTAATCACCCCAGCTTCTGGAAGCAACCGGCCTCCACGCACCACGGGCCGTTTAGGTGTGCAAGCCCTCGTGGCCATGGAGGGATCATCTTGGTCTGCCAGGGTTGGGGCCTCTTTTTTTTTTTTTTTTGGTTCTCTGTCGCAAGATGAGGCTTTAAGCCGTTTTCTTTTTCTTGCTTTGACGTCTCCGACCACACCCTATCAGGGCTAGATCAGTCGGGGCCGCCGGTTGTCGCAAAGGATTCCAAGTTTCGCGACGCGCAGACTGCGCCCATCCCAAAAGCGGCAAGCTAACGGGTTAAATACCATCGCGGGGAGCGTGCCCGCCCTGCCCGCCTCGGCTTTGCCCAACGGGTGTTGGTCGCCGTTGTTCGTGCATGGGTTCGGTAAAAGAATGTGCCGCTCACATGCTTCGTGATCCTGAACCCATGGCATCGGTCTTAGTCATGTCACCGCGGTAAGGCGGTGCGGAAAGCAAGGGAAGGGGAAGGAAAGCAAGTCCGGACAAAAGTCTAGCCTCTCTCTCTCTCTGTCCTCGGGAACAGAAAGGGGCTACCTAGGGAATGACGCAACGACGATGCTGACTGGTGGCGTCCGACTGCGTGATGAAAAGTCTATCTCGGATACTGACAACGCGCACTAGGCGCTTCCGAGATTGATTGGCTTGGATGTGCCGGACCACGGCTGACCGACGCGTATCTTGGAGATGCGCATTGCGAGTGGCGTCTTTAGCGGTGAGTTTCTCTGATGACGCATGATATCTGGGTACTTGATGATATCGCATTAATATTCTTAGCGAAATCACAGAGCGGCGGCGTCAACGCCCGGCGTTACGGAAGAGAACAAGGCCCGATAAGAAAAAAAGAAGAGTCCGATATCCCCAATATCCAGTGCCCAGCTCTCTCCGCAAGGATGGGGACACATACGGGACAGACTTGCCGAAACCCCCGGGCTGGTGAGGATCCCTTGTCCTTTTTCAAGAAAGATAGAGACGTCGATACGACCCAAGCACGTTGTCGACAGTCTCCAAGGTCCAACTCATGACACGCACAGCTGTCAGCTGGGCTGGACATCATATCCCTCACCTCATCCCTGTATGCGAGCCGGAAAATAAACAACAAGACACGGTAAACCCTCCCGGGCTGCTCGGGGTGGTTGGGGAGACCATGCGATCGTCGCCGAGATCCGGAGTTGCGCTGCATGCTGTCGAGTCACCATGTGCGAGGTAGTCGTGACCTGTCCGACGTCAGTCAAGGGCTTTAAAAGTGAATACCTGGCTAGGTAGGTCCCTATACCTGGGCGCCCTAAGAGTCGCCGCGGCTCTCGTCGTGGGAAACTCTACGAGAGAGATTTTTGTAGATGCCTAGACACCTGGGTGGCTTTTTGGAAACCCGGGATCGGGGTGTCACGGCGCGATCCCCGATGACGGCTCAATCTGTGTATATACGGCCGACCGCCACTAGATAGATTGGAGTTCTCTTCTTCCCACTCGCGCAACAACAAGCTCTTCACTAAGGACTCGGAGAGCCGTTCCGCGACTTGTGCTTCTATATGCCTGTCTATCAACATTGACTCTTGGACTTATGTAATCTGCTTATATGAAGGGATTATTCCTGCAGGAATCCTGAATTGTCGTACATGCGAATGGTACAACCTCTCTCGCTTCCGCCACGGCGCCGGGAGGCACATGTTGACCGGGAGAGCGTCACCGGCGGTTTACAGCCCAGTGACTCTAACCTCGCACATGCGAATCGGACTCCATGATCTAGTGGCTGAGGCATTGAGAGTTGCCGGCGCCTGCCTGTCACATCTATATGCCTTGCGAGTGCTGTAGCCAGTACGCCCGAGCCCATCGATCAAATGATAGATGGACCTCACATCGGCTAAGGGGTGGTAGCATGGGACACGACTGCGGGCAGTAAATGCGATGATATACGTTTTAACGCTTGACCCATGCAGGCATCTTCCGGGCCTTGACGTGACCTGGCTTCTTCCTCTCCACCATCCTGGGATCGCGGGTGACGCAGCCGGCTACAAGCAGGAAGGAGCCCGGGTCAGTACGGGTAGCCGGAACATCACGGTCGGGACATGCCATCGCGATAGCAGCTACAAGGTGCCGCATCTCGACTCACCTCGCCTGAGCACAGGCTTTAGTGCGGGTTCGTGGGCCATGAGGGCATTGGAGACCCCTAGTGTGAGAGCCTCGGCCTGGCCGGTGGTGCCGCCGCCGGAGACGTGGGCCCAGATGCTGTACTTGTCCGTACGCTCGGTGGCCTTGAGGGGCCAGATGACGCTCTCGCGGTCGTGGACGCGGCCGAAGACCTGGGTCATGGGCTTGCCGTTGATCAGAACCTCGCCCGTGCCCTCGACGAGGTAGACGCGCGCCGAGGCCTCCTTCCTCCGGCCCACGCCCAGCGACCGACCGAACTTGTCGATGTGTGCGGGCCTGCGCTCGTTCTTGTGCGGCGTGATGTCCCGCATAAACGGGACCAGGGCTTTCCTGAGCCCGTCCGACTTGAGCCTGCTGTCGATCTTGTGCAGGTGCCTCACCATCTTGATGCAGTCGGCGTAGTCGGACGCCCGAACGGGCTCGCCGCAGGCGGCCTTGTAGTCCTCTAGCTTCTTCCACGTCACGGGCTCGACGTGCACCATATCGAGGGGGAGGTGCTTCAGCCTCCTGAAGTAATCGGTTATCCGCACGTAGTCGTCGTTGAACTGGCTCATTCGGGAGAAGTACGAGGGCGAGACGGGCACCGGCCGCGCGTGGCGCACCGTGGTTGCGGCCTGCATTGCCGTTGACAGCTGGGCAGTAGAATCCGGCGGGTACCTGCCAGAGACGGTCGACTGGGCCCTGACGGTGACGGCTCTCCGCGCGATGCTGAGCGTTTGCAGGCGCTGCTGTAATGATCGCAATGGTGTGCATTGCGTGCTGGCGCCGCGGGCAAGGCCCAGGGCTGGTCCGAGGGTCTTCATATCTGTGTTTCGCGGGGGGAGCTCCTACCGAGACATCGCCGTCGGGGTTGCAATTTGTCGTCGATGGCGCGGTCCGTCCTCCGGCTTGGCTTCGGGCCTGGAGATTTTTGCCAGCCGCCCAGCACGGCTGAACATGGAAGACACGCCCCACGTGATGGGGACGTTGGTTGCTTGCGGGCCACAGTTAACCGCCGTCCTGTGGCTGCAGCCACACGCTGCGCGAGCGAGCTTGTCATTTCCCAGCCCCACCTAACAACCACCTACCCCTCCATTGATGCACGGACGTAAGCCCAGAGTATATTTTTTTTTTTTTCTCCCTCAAGCTCGGGAGGTTCCTCGCCTGCTGAACACACCTCAACCGTCCGCGGGCTTTTTTCTTCTCCCACCACAGTCGGGTCGCAAACACCGCAACCATGGCGTTCGGAAAGCTCTACACCTACAAGGTAAGCTTTCTCTATTCCTTTTTGCTCGCGCACATCCACGCCAGCCTGTAACGGCCGCGACAAAAATGCTGACCTGCGCTCCAGCACAACCCCCGCTCGACGGCCATCCTCGCGGTTGCGAAGGCCAACGACAAGGAGCTTGAGGTTGTTGACACCGCACCGTCCAACCCGCCGGCGGACTACCTTGCCCTCAACAAGCTGTCCAAGGTCCCTACCTTCGTCGGCAGCGATGGCTACGTTCTGTCCGAGTGTATCGCCATCGCCATCTACGGTACGTCGTGTCTGACTTGTTTTTACTGCACGACCAACCGACCAGACCCGGCCCCCACCCGAGGTGACTCACTCGGCGTGTCGTTCCTTTCTACAATGTGATGATCTAGACAATCATTCAACAGTTATCCCTGGCTGAATAACTATGCGTGTTGATTTACTCTAACATCTGACTATTACTCTTCTTTCTCGTTTTTTACCCTTGCCCTCACAACCACCTCGTTGGCAGTACAGTACTGACCGGCACTGAAGTGACGTCCCAGAACGAGAAAACCACCCTCCTCGGCAAGACCAAGCAGGAGTAAGCTGCTACCACATCCCTTCCGCCATACACCCACCGCGCTAGGATTACGGCAGCTAACAGATCAACCTAGCTATGCCTCGATCCTCAAGTGGATGTCCTTCTTCAACTCTGAGGTCCTCCCCCCAATGGGTGCCTGGTACTTGCCTCTCCTGGGCAAGGACACCTACAACAAGAAGGCTGTTGATGAAACCTCCAAGAAGACTCTCAAGGCCATCTCGGTTGTCGAGGAGCACCTGAGGGACAACACCTTCCTGGTTGGCGAGCGCATCACCCTGTCCGACCTGTTCGCTGTTGGCATCATCGCTCGTGGCTTCGAGTTCTTCTTCGACAAGAAGTGGCGCGAGGAGAACCCCAACACCACCCGGTGGTACACCACCGTCTACCAGCAGCCCATCTACTCGGCCGTTGCTCCCCCGCTGGAGCTCCTCGAGACGCCCAAACTGACCAACACCGCCCCCAAGAAGGCTGAGCAGCCCAAGAAGGAGGCCCCCAAGCCCAAGGCTGCTCCTGCTCCGGCCGAGGGCAACGATGAGGAGGAGGAGGAGAAGCCCAAACCCAAGCCAAAGCACCCCTGCGACCTACTGCCCAAGCCCTCAGTCCCAATCGACGAGTGGAAACGCCAGTACTCCAACAACCCCGTCCCCGCCGCCATGGAGTGGTTCTGGAAGAACATGAACTTTGACGACTACTCGCTGTGGAAGGTTGAGTACAAGTACAACGAGGAGCTCGGCATCCCCTTCATGTCGTGCAACCTGATTGGCGGTTTCGAGCAGCGTCTTGAGGCCTCGCGCAAGTTCCTGATGGGCAGCGCTTCGGTTTACGGCGATGCCAAGGGCTCCTTCATTCAGGGTGCCTTCGTCATTCGTGGCCAGGACCACGTCCAGGTCTTCGACGTCGCTCCCGACTGGGAGTCGTACACGTTCACCAAGCTTGACCCCACCAAGGAGGAGGACAAGCAGTACGTCCGTGACGAGTGGGAGTGGGAGCGCACTGTCACCCGTGACGGCAAGGAGTACCCCCACTACGACGGCAAGGTCTTCAAATAGAGACCACGCTCATCAACAACTAACCGCAAAATCAAAACAGATGGGAATAAAGGGTATAGGAGGCGATCTTCATTTTGTTTGGCTGGGAACAATGGCAGGGGTTGGAGGAACGGTTCGGTTCGGTGGGCATGGATGGAAGGCAAAGCAATGATGGGAACAACGATGTTACGGCTGGGCGGATGGGTAGGAGGAATGGTAGGTGGATGAGACATGAACCTGTGGTCACTGGTCACTTCATCTATGGCACACAGCACGCATCATTGGCTATCGCGATGGAGCATGTCAGCCGGCGTAGCTTTCTCTGTTGAGATGAATACTATTCGGCGATTAAGCACTGCGAGATCTCTGCATGGGGACTCTGGATGATGTTGCGTTGACTTGATGTTCGATACTGATCCGTCATATTCCTAGAATACAAGCTTACCGTTTGTGCACCGTACACGGCTTTCTTTCTTTCTTCTTTCCTTTGCTTCTCCCTATTGTTAGGACACAGGAACAGGAAGAAGCAGCAAAGCAGATCTAGATGCAACTCGCGTCACCGAAGTCCCTACTCTAATCTCCCCACAGTAGCTGCTTTCTGTCATCCTGATAAACGGATGACAGTACAAGAAGGCAACGGAACGTGAGTATTACACAAAGTTAATATGCCCTGCTTACATCGAGCATCTTGATCCAGCGCGGCGAGTGCAATCCCATCGAAACATTTTGTTTGTAGAGATGGATTTATTGATACTCTACGATGGGGTCGGGGAAGGAGAAAAGGGGCGGGCCAGGGAGAATCACCGCTCCGACCTAAGAAAGTTGGTTGACTCTGTGAAGGTAGTAGTTAGGTACCAGTTGAGAGGTCGCGACGAATAATAAATAACAACACGGGGGAAAAAAAAAACAGGTAAAGTGCGACCTAAACCCGGGAAAAAATAGCCTCGCCCACAATCAATCACTCAACGCGGAAGGGGTTCGCGCGGATGTACGTGCTGACATCGCTCTGGTAGCACAGCTCGTTGATGTAGTCGTGGACCTTGGGCAGGACCTCCGGCTCCTCCTTCATGTCGCCGACCCACTCGGGGACGCAGACGAGGTTGTGCGGCTCGCTGCGGGCCTTCTCGACCGAGTCGTCGACCAGGACCGTGTCCCCCTGGCCCCAGCGGGTGCCGGCGGACGCAAAGTCCGGGTGCGAGCGGGCGACGCGGTCGTCGGCCCACAGGCGCGACAGGCGCTTGTAGACCTGGACGCGGCGGCTGTAGTCGTCCCTGGACAGGCCCAGGTCGTCGCGCGACCAGACGGCGACGAGCCGGTCGCGGCTGCTGCCGGGGGGCAGGAGGCTGTCGATCATGGAGCCGACGTTCTGGGGGCGGGCCGAGGACCAGACGACGACCCAGAAGCGGGTGGTGATGTAGTCCAGGAAGGTTTTGGCGTGCGGGCGGGCGACAAAGTGCCGCGGCTGCTTGCGATACGGGCGGAAGAGCAGGGTGCCGTTGAGGTCCAGCACCACCAGCAGAGGGCGCGGCGAGGTCAGGCGGTTGGTCGTGAAGGAGGCGCGCAGCAGGTAGGCCGGCTCCGGCTCGGGGATCCCGCCCGACGCCGCCGAGGGCTTGACGATGGGGTCGCTGTGGCCGGCCTGCTTGAGCCGCCGGGCCTCCTTCTGGGCGGCCCTGTTGGCGGCCTTGCGGAGGGCCTTGGCGCTCTTGCTCTTCCCCGCGGGGGCGTCGAGGGCCGGATCGTCGGGCTGCGCCGGCTCGTCGAGCCGCGGAGACAGAGGGGCGCCGGCGGACGTCTGCGTGGAGTAGTGCTGTGCCGGCTGCTGGTTGAGGGGACTGGCCGGGTTGCTGCGGAGGCTCTGGCGGATGTAGTCCTCCAGCGGGAGGCCGCCACCATGCGGCGGCGGGGTTGGCGTCGCAAACGAAGGCGGCTGGTTTATGGGCGTCCAGTATGGGGGTGCCGGCTGGCTTATCGAAGTCCAGCCCATTGCTCCTCGGTACGCGGGCATGGTCGCCTGCTGGAGCATCTGAGGTGGTTGACCTCCTGAAGCTGCCCATGGCGTTCCCGGCGCGCCGCCATTTCCCGCGCCATTGGCGTGGATCATCTGAACCAGCCGGCTGAGGAGGTCGGAGGATGTCGGGGCTTGAGCAGGGTGAATCGCGCCTTCCGGATTGCCAGGCACGGCTGCCGGCTGAGGCGTAGGGTGGGGGAGAGCGGTAGCCTGAGAAGACGGCGGAGCATCATGAGTCTCGATTGCGCCGTTGCCGCCACGCGCCTGACGCCCTGCCTTCTTGCGGCTCCGACGTCTCGGCCTGGTGTCCGACATATTTCCTCCTGTGGAAGGCGTCCCCCCAACTGGATGACAGAGTGAATCCCAGCCGGGCTCGGTCCCAGAGATCTCGGCGTCTGTGCCAGGAACCGACGACGATGCGACTGAAGAGGCCGAACAGCGTTGTTGCTGCCGGGCCAAGACGGGATGCTGGACCAGTCCAACGCGGCGTGCGGCGCGGTAGCCCGGATGGAAACTATCAGGCCAACCGCCGGCTTGTGTCAACCGTCTGAAAAGCGCGGTGAGTTTGGTGGTGGTGCGCTGGGATTTCATATAGCCCGCTCAGCAAGTGACCAGCAAACAAGGCTAATCAATGACGGCGGGTGAGGCTGCGGGAGAAGGGGGGAGATAGAAGGAAAAGGGAAGAAGCAGCCCTTGCCTGCGGATCGGGAAAGAAGAGAATATCGGGTGTGGTGTTTGACGGGCGTCGTTGTGATTGATTGGGGCAAGCGAACTCTGTTAGGCAGCGCGATTCCCAGGGCTTGAAAATTGCCGAGAGCACGAGAAACCTAGACGTGCTATGGATGCACCTGGAGGGTTCCGGGCCTCTCACTCAAACGACTAAACCGACTTGGTATGGATATACTTGTGTTTGAGACAAGGTCAATAGTCGCGAACAACAAAGGCTTTAGACTTGATTCTCGATAGTGTCTGCTCGTCGCTGGTGTTGGGCGTGAGTTTGGGCGCACATAGACGAGCCGGCTCTGGCCCCACCAGTCCTACAGTAACGTGACAGAAGTCTGTTCCAGTCCGACAGTGCACCATAGTAAACTGCGCAAACACAGGAATTTATAAATTAAATTAAAAAT